>OZ038505.1:38797042-38882042 GCA_964036315.1 Acanthosepion esculentum
TTTAAATCACAACGTGTAACACAGCCAAAACGCCGAGAATATTGAAACAAAGATGGGGACAACAGTCCGAACAATGTAAATAGTGTAAATAATTTCAATATCACAACTCAGAAATATAGACAGATATAATCTACCATGTATTCAACTGTGAAAGCGGAATAACATATCATATTTTATTACTTCCAATCTCCACCTAAAAATTAAATTTCGGCATTAAATGACCCATATGGACTTGATATGTTGTAAAACAGACAAATCAATGAATCAGTCATTAGGAATCAATCAGATATTTATTTCGTTATGAACCAATCAGATATATTCATGAAACCATTGTAATAAAAAAGAGAGCAAAACTAAACTTAAGGAAGTTTTATTCTCATTAGAATAATTGATATCAACGTAGTGACTATTTATAGTCCTCTACAAGCGAAAGAGTTCTCCAAAAGGAGGTAATCATAAAACAAGGGAGATTACTCCTGATTTTTTATAATGAACATTAGGTACGTATTTTGTTCCGAACCAGCTTGTTATTTCTTCCGTAATTGGTTTAGTATAAACAAGTTAATTATTTATTTATGAACCTATTACGTATGTATTCGATTTTGAAACAATCTGATATTTGTGTCGTTATGAAAAAAAAACAGTTTATTTTTTTATAAAGCAATCATGTAATTATTTCGTTATGGATCTGACACGTATTTCTTTTATTATGGAACTGGTTTCGCTATCTACCAATCAGGTATATTTTTAGTGATTAAAGAATCAGATATTTATTTTATTATGAACCAGCCAGGGATTTCTTTCACTGTGATTCACACACAGGTATGAATCTCCCGATGAATTAGTTCGGTCCTTCATAAGGAGCAAATATACATTTATTTCATGATGAACAAATCAGCGAGTTTTAAATATTTCAATAAGAAAAATTGCATATTCGTTTCGTTACGTATAGCTTTGATATTTATTTGTCGATAAAAAGTCCAGTATTTATTTTATTGTGAACTAGTTTGATATTTCTTTCATTATGAAGCAATTAAATATTTGTATCAATAGGAAAAATCGGATATTAATTTCGTTATAAACAAGTTTGGTATTTATTTCCCGATGAACTTAATAAAAAATCGCGTATCTATTTCACTGTGAACCAGCTTGGTATTTCTTTATATATGAAGCTGTCGGAGTCAGCTCCCCCTTAATTCCCTAATTGTTCACTAGGGGGTCGCTCTCCCTACACTATAAATACTGGGAAACTTACTTCTTTCTCTTTTTCACTTTGCATTTCAGCGGAAACATTTAAAAATGTGATCTCTCGTAGAGATTTGCGTTTTCGCCCACTTGTGGGGAAACGCCATGAAACACACATACACGTACGTACGAACCGTCACCAAAATACAAACTCTTTACGTTCACACACAAATGTTAATGTCTTTCTCACTTGTAAATTTGTTGTTTAATACATATATTTGTTGACATATATATATATATATCGGTCTTGTTTGTTTTCTTTATATCTTCGGTTGGACTCAATTTGAGTTCGCCATTTTCTTCTAGCAGGAAATAAACAGCACGTGTTCCTAATTCGACAACACTCGTAAATACCTCCCCGGTTCTCTACAGATTGCTGACTTCCCGACGTGATTTATTTTTTTCAACTCCTGCTAACAGAAACAAAACTATATATGTACAAACTCACATTTACACACGTTTTCCAAACGAGAACCAGTCAGGAAAAATATTGAAAAACTCCTACTACGCACGCTGGACACTATTAATCCCCCCCAACCAAAAAAAACAACAAACAAACAACATTTATACATCAACAAAATTTGTGATTTGACCAGATGAAAGTGCAAAATCACAATTTTAATTCGCTACACTATGTCTATACAGAACACATTTCTCCGGCGCGGCAAATAGAATTTTTCTACAACACGTGGAAAGTCTTAATCGCCACTAGAATGACTACTACAATGGAATGGTTCAGCAGGCAACGATACAACAGATCTTCTCCCCACTTGGTCTATTTGCTTGACTCTTTCCTTCTGGCGGTGACGTTTGACCTAATTTCACCCGGCAGACATGCTTAAATATATATTCTACACCACGTGCGACATTTCACACCACTGCTTATCAACATTTCAACATTGCTTAACATGCCTTTAATGTACGAAAGTTTTCTGCACTGAAGAGATTAAGTGTGAAACAATCTTCGGACGACCCACTGTCTTTGAATGAATTCTGCGCGACGCAATCTTCGGACGACCCACTGTCTTTGAATAAATTCTGCGCGACACAATCTTCGGAAGACCCACTGTCTTTGAATAAATTCTGCGCGACACAATCTTCGGACGACCCACTGTCTTTGAATAAATTCTGCGCGACGCAATCTTCGGACGACCCACTGTCTTTGAATAAATTCTGCGCGACGCAATCTTCGGACGACCCACTGTCTTTGAATAAATTCTGCGCGACGCAATCTTCGGACGACCCACTGTCTTTGAATAAATTCTGCGCGACGCAATCTTCGGACGACCCACTGTCTTTGAATAAATTCTGCTCGACACAATCTTCGGACGACCCACTGTCTTTGAATAAATTCTGCGCGACACAATCTTCGGACGACCCACTGTCCTTGAATAAATTCTGCGCGACGCAATCTTCGGACGACCCACTGTCTTTGAATAAATTCTGCGCGACGCAATCTTCGCAATTTGAGTTCGCCATTTTCTTGTAGTTGGACCTTCCAGAAAGAAATAAACAGCACGTGTCCCTAAATTCAACAACACTCAAACCCACAAGTTCCTCTATAAAGCAATTAGATTGGTTCAATATGGAAATTAAGGTATCTATTTCGTTGTCAACCAGTTTTATATTTGTTTACATATAAAACCAATCAGATATTTGTATCAATAAGAAAAGTTGGGTATTTAATTTATCAAACAGTGTGTAATGACAAAAGTACGCATGTGTCGGCTTTAAGAAAGCTTTATTCAACCGAGAATACAAAGTTCGCGTATAATGTCCTTTTATAGTCCTAGTAAACAGAAATAGCTCTATCAAAGAGGAGAGTAACAAAACAGGGGAAGACTACTCTTGATTATTCATATCACAGTGTTATATTTTTTGTTTTACATATGAACCATCCAGATATTTGTTTTAATATGAAAAGTCGGATATTTAGACCAACCGCATATTAAATGTTATTAGTATTAAAGTAATAATGATATTCATGATTACCCGGACGATGAAATGCAATAGGAAAAGTCAATTTTGTCAAAATAACGTTAAATATATGACGCCTATAATGTATGTAACAAAATAATGCAAAAAGCAGACATCGTTATCATTGTCACGATGGTAATAAAAACAGTTTCAACAAATGATGTAATCCTGGCACCGACATCATCAAAGGGATTTTTTTTTTATTAATAATCAATGAGAGAAACATTTTATAGAGATAGAAATAAACAAGAAAGGAAAGAAAATAAAACTTCGTCAAAATCTTTTGATTCGACTCGGAACGCGTCCCAGAAAAAAAAAAAGAAGAAGCAAACTCCATAGCATAGAATTGAGACAAACAGAAATATTTGATTCGGAAAATGAATGGATTTTTTATTTTGTTTTTTAAGGAAACGTCAATATTTTAGCAAAATGACTTTAATGCTTTTGTCCCGGATGAAAAAAAAAATGGTAATATTGTTTTTAAATACATGGCCGGTCTTGTCTGTTATATTATCCAGATTTAAAAAAAGAAAAAGAAAAAGAGTTACCCTGGTGATTATAAGAGCAGTTATTTTTTGTAAACACGGTAACCACATATACCAACACAAAGAAATACACACGCACATATTAACATATCAGTATAGAAATATATATATATATAATTATATATATATATATATATATATATATATATATATATATATATATATATATATATATATATATATACGAAAAGGATTAAAGTATCAATACCGATTAATCGATCTGTGTATTTATGTTAGGCTTTGTATTTTTTATTACATTTGGTGTCTCTTCAGGACGTAGGCGATCATGGCCCTCCATATCTTCCTATCTCTTGTAGCTTTTAATAAGTTTTGTCTTTTTGCTATTTCTTCCAAACCCTGTTTTATCGTCCATACGCTCAAACCCATCAAGTATAGTGATTTTCCAAGCGTAGCTTAGATGTGGCACAAGGCCGATGGTATGGGGCACCCAGTGAGGATCGAACTCAGTACTCAGTCGTAATTGATCTAGCGAGACAAGCTTGCTAACCATTACACCACTCCTAGGTGCTCAATATAATGATTTTCTAAGCCCAGCTTAGATGTGGCACAAGGCCGATAGTATGGGGCACCCAGTGAGGATCGAACTCAGTACTCAGTCGTAATTGATCTAGCGAGACAAGCTTGCTAACCATTACACCACATCGAGGTGCCCTTAGCGATTTTCCAAGCGTAGCATAGATGCGGCACAAGGCCGAAAGTATGGGGCACCAAGTGAGGATCCAACTCATAACTCATTCGTACTTGTGCTAGCGAGACAAGCTTGCTAACCATTACACCGCCTCTGGGTGCCCTAGTGATTTTCCAAGCGTAGCTTAGATGTGGCCCAAGGCCGAAAGTAGGGGGCACCTAGTGAGGATCGAACTCACTACTCAGTCGTAATCGTTCTAGTGAGACAAGCTTGCTAACCATTACACCAACTCTAGGTGCCCCAAAACCCATCAAGTATATTACACGCTGCTTTCCTTTGTCCCGTGAGTATTAAATTTTCCAAGCCCTCCTTCCTCATTAAGTGCCCCAGAGCTAACAACTGCTTCCTGATGTTAAGTATAAGATTCCTTTTTGTTTCCATTCTCTCCAAAACCTCGTTGTTGCTCACTTGTTCGCTCTATGGTATCCTCAGCATCTTTCTGGAGAACCACATTTCTGTTGTTTCGAGTCTCTTCCATATCTTTGAGAAGATTGTCCAGCATTCGCTGACATCCAGGAGGACAGGTATCACGTAACAGTTCAGTACTCTTTCTTTGTTTCCAACGAAATTTACTTCCTTTTTCTCACAGCTCTTTTGAACAGAGGTAGAGGTTTATCCCTTATAATCTGCTTAGCTTTTCGAATGCGTGTTTGGCCATCCACATACATTTTCGGATTTCAGTGTCATACGTTCCGTTCTTTTTTAAGACACTTTCCAGATATCTAAATGCCTGTACCTGCTTGATTTTAGTATCCCCGAAATGTACTAGTGAAATACAAACGCATGTGTATTGATGTACGTGTCTACACGCGCACACACACACACAACTATATATATATATATATATATATATATATATATATATATATATATATATATATATATATATAAAATATATTACCAGAATGTTTGGATAATTACAACGGCAAACGTGAACCGGAAGTAGTAGGAAGTTTTTTTAACCACTGACATTTTTGGTATCTCTGCATACATGCCCAGAATGACTACTTCGAAGGAGACGGTAGAATTTCCGCATTAGTTTAAATTAGTTTTGTATGAATGAATTCTCAGACCATTTGGATTTACATCATATATCTATTCATATATCCATCTATCTCTATATCTATTCATATATCCATCTATCTCTATATCTATCGATATATATATATATATATATATATATATATATATATATATATATTAATAGAACAAAAATGTATAGAAAGTGCTTCAATCGCTTGATCATCGGCAGTAAATTTACGCCCTAGATCTCCTCGATCTTCTATTATCACAATATGAGATATTTAACAACAAAAAACTATATACTTAATAATAATTTAAATTCCGTCCCTTCTCTCCTTCCTGTTCATGTTGTCAAAGGTGAAAAGGTGTTTCGCATTCGTTAGATATACAATCGTCCGTTAGAATGAGAGACAAATGACTGACACACACACACAGTGTAACCCGGATATAATAGAATCCCGGATATAAGAGAAACCCGGATATAAGAGATATTTTCTCTGGTCCCAAATTAGAGCCTGTGTTAAGGTATATATAATAGACTAAACCCGGATATAAGAGAAACCAGGATATAAGAGAAACCAGGATATAAGAGACTTCTTATCCGGTCCCGACAACTCTCTTATATCCGGGTTACACTGTATATATATATATATATATATATATATATATATATATATATGTATGTATTCATTAGCGCCCATTTTAGTCATGTTCTATCGCAATGTAATTCTCTTAACAATAAAATATCCTCAACTGAAACTTTATTTGAGGAAAATTAGTCTATTTGAAGTAAAATTCATCCTATTTAAATCAATTATTATTTACTTTAAGTTTAAAATATCGCAGAAATGCCTGTTTTAACGACACAGCAGCTGTGTTTTTAACGCAACAGTAGCGGTTTCGGCGTGTTCACAGCCTGATGACAGAACTAAAATTGTTTTACGGAGACTTTATCCGTAAAACATAATTGAAGAAAATGGTGTGAGCGTCGTTTTTAGATAAATTTTAAGTACTCAGTAAATCTTAAAAATTTAGGAAAATATTCTCCGCAAACTAAAGTTTTATTGAAATTTAGAAATGTTGACTTTAAATTTACTATAGTTATCGCTTTTATTTTCTAATAATATCGCGTGTGGCCGCCCGTACTTACAAAAAGTGGCACGTTACAAAAAATATACAAATTCTTTTAAGAATATTGGTGTTTGATGATTTATACTAAGCATTTCAATTTATGATAAGTAAATATATTTTTGACTTAATAATAATATCATTTAAAAGGTTGAAATTAACAAAGAATTTTAAAAGATTTAAAACTTAAAACACTTTTAACGCTAAAAAAGACGCTAAAAACCTCTACTAATCTTTGGCCCATCCGATGACGCAAGAAAGATATTTAACAAAAATTTCGAACATGTTTACAAAACGTGTATTGAAATATAATAATAAAATAATCAAAAAAATACTTTGGTTTTTACTCTTAATAATAACAAACATTTTGACTATAAAATTTGTTTGTGACTTTTTTTTTATCATGGTATTCAATTTTTTAGAAGATTTTTGGAGATACCTTATATATAATCAGTGCTGTCTCATGAACCAGCAGTAGCTAAAAGAAAGAAACACTTGTATCTTCCTTAACCATAAAGGGTCACGTAGTAGCAATGTGGCAGAACATTACCGCTAAATACACTTATGCATATATATGATGAATGTCGAATCTTTTTTATATTTTATGCGCCATTAAAAATTTATACTCATATTTTTATCACTATTACTGAATCTATCATATTATTGTAATTATTATTAAGTAACAAGTGTCTGTTATTCTGGTGACGCATATTCCCACCTCTCTCTTTTTATTAGTTTGTTTGTCTGTTTCTCTTTCTGTCTCTCCATTCAGATGACATCAACAATTATCTACCTTCCTTGGCTTTTATATAATTGATTCCCATGACGTTGTTATGGGCCAACATTAAGGATTCAGTTTCTCTTTTCATGTGTCCTCTGTACAACTATATCCATGCCATCACTGATTGTCTCTTGAAGTTGTTGTACAGTTGTTTTCTTTCCCGATTTACCACTCTCGTTTGTGAGTTTCATGTTTATATGATCATTCCTTTCATCGTGTAGTCTTTTTAATATTGCAAATATTTTTGTGACTAATTTGTTCACTATTATTATTATTATTATTATTATTATTATTATTATTATTATTATTATTATTGTATAATATTAATATTAAAAACTTAGACTTCATATTTCAGTTTCAGATTTCTAACAGGCCTCTTCAAGTTGACACCCGACTCCTCTCTATTTTTCATTATCCTATTAACTCTTATCAAGATTCCGCGTCCCCTTGCAGAGAAACAGCCTCAAAGTACGATGTCCTTTCATGTTTTGTTAAAGGGACAGTAGTGTGACACCCTTACCTTGACGTCGCCAAAGAAATCTATCGTAATTATGTCACCGAAACTCTAGATTAGTCTCATCTGACCATAGTATATTCGCCCAAAAATGAGACAGGCTAATCAATATGTTAATTTCAAGCCTCTCGCCTGCAGGAAGAGGACGCCATGTTCGTAGACCTGCTCTGCATGGATCTTGTAATAGTTGTTGTTATAGTCACGCCCGCGGCTTACAAATTGTATATCACACACACACACACACACACACACACACACACACACACACACACACACACACACACACACACATATATATATATATATATATATATATATATATATATATATATATATATATATATATATATATATCACAATATATATAAATTATATAAATTTCGCGTCAAAAAGCCTTCCTAGGGATAGATGTTTGATAAATCGATATCAGAATAGAGGATGAAGAACGGGATGATGTCCAGGAATACAAATATATAGGGCAGGGGTAATATTAACGAAGGACCGTCGAAATACAATAAAAAGACGTATAACGGTAGTATAGGAAGCTTTTAACACAAAAAATACATAAAGAAAAATCTTAGCGAGACGCTTTAAACATGAATTGTATAATGTATTTATAAAACCAGCTATGTATAAATTGTATAATGTATTTATAAAACCAGCTCATAGAAATCAGTAAAATTACTTGAAAACTTAAAAATCTACAAAGATCAATGAGAGGAACAATGTTTGCGTGAATTCTAAGATACATATGAAGTTAACATGGATCAAGGAATAGAGCAACATAAAAGATACATTAGGTGGTGTTAAGGGACAATCGCTTTAGTAAAGATTTGTAGAATACAGAGGGAGGTCCTGGTGTACTGCAGAGATTTGCTGTCATACGCGACTCTTGTGAAAATGTATTTAATAATAATGATAGAATAGAGAGGAGTGAATTGAGATGCTGTCCTCAGTCTCCCAGCGAGGGTTGCTAGATACGATTTCCATCTTCTTTCGCTTTTCTATAAATGTGCATAAGCATTTGCGTATACAGGATATGGCTGTGTCAATGCACACAAGCTTTGGGTTCTCGCTATCACGCAGACACACAAATTTAAAAAAGAACAACAACAACAAAAAAAAAACAGACACTTTTTTCCTGTGTCTTTTCTTTGCGCTGCCCAAACCACGAGAAAGTTATTATTATTACACACTCTTTTAAACTTATTTGCTCACGTGATGATAACACTTTTTTCTGGAATGTTTGTACTTAGATATTATCAATAACATTTCCGCGCGAGTGGCAAGAAACAATATTAAACTGACAGCAAACACAGAAAGAAAAAAAAAAGACAGATTCGCTTCATTTCTCGCCATTTCTCACCATTCACTTCTTTCAGCGGGAAGACCGGCCGGCCGACCGTACTTCTCAAAATAAAACAGGCCAAAAAATGGAAGTAATGAACGTGATACCCTTCAAAAATCAAAAGCTATTACAATCGATGTGGGGTTTTGTGCATTGTTACTCCAAATTTTAATAATTTTTTTCTTCATTTTTCTTGATTTCGTGTTTAAATTTTATTTCCTAACCCCAAAAGCCGTCAATAGTGTAATTATTTTTCTTACAAGCAAGTTGTCAGCCATTATTTTAAATTTTTGACTTGTGTTTACTTTCATTTTTATTTTTTATGAGATGAAGTATAGTCAACCATTATTATTAATTTTTGAATGGTATTTACTTTCATCTCCATTTTTCATTAGCTGAAACATTGTCAACCATTATTATTAATTCTAGACTCGTATTTTCATCTTCATTTTCTTTTCAATTGAATTGCCAGCCATTATTATTAATTTTTTCACATGATTTTTACATGATGAAATATTGCCAACTATTATTATTATTTTTAATAGTATATAATTTTATCTTCATTTTCTAATTACTAGAAGCATTGTCAGCCATTGTTATTAATTTTTGACTTGTATTTACTTTCATCTTCACTTTTTATTCGATAAAGCATTGTCAACCATTATTAAGTTTTTACTAGTATTTACTTTCACCTTGATTTTCTGTTGTTTCTTTTTATGCTAAATTTTACTCGGGCCGTCAATCTGTAGCCGTGACTGAGCAGTGCTGATCGAAAGTAAAAGATAATGTCGAAGGGAGATTGGAACTGGTGTTCCAATATCTTGACATTATTTCTACCCTCAAAATACCTGTCATAGTGATTTTCTAAGCCCGGATTAGATATGGCAGAAGGCCGAAAGTATGGGTCACCCAGTGAGGATCGAACTCAATACTCAGTCTTAACTGATCTAGCAAGACAAGCTTTCTAACCATTACACCACGTCGAGGTGCCCCCAAAATACCTGTCATATGCTGGACAATTTCGACACGAAAAATGTTTGAGGCGACATGTTTTTCCAACGAATGTTGATTCTGCTCTAGATATGATATTTGACAAATGCAGACGTTTTAAGGTAAATAGAAACTCTAATGAAGCTTCTACTAACAATCAGAAATAGACAGCTGGAACCTTCGAGACACATAATGAGGAAAACAAGCATGGAGAATTCAACACTCACTCATGAATGCAAAAGTAGGAAAAACACCAACTAATCTAGTTTACAATTTTCTGCAAATGGATAAAGGAAAAAAAGTATCGTAGAGACAAATAGAGATCATAAAGGGAGATAATAAAGGAGTAAAGGTTTATTGAAATAAATTAAAGGCTTGAAGTTGTGGAGGACCAAAATCGCTTGAAGTTGTGGAGGACCAAAATCGCTTGAAGTTGTGGAGGACCAAAATCGCCTTTGCGCTGAAAAAAAATATGACACATAGAGAGAGAAAAGTGAAAGAGACTGAATTATGGACATCATTTCTGTAAAAATGTCACATTTTCAAGAAAGTATAAGATCAAAATTAGGCAAAAAATAAGCGGCAGACAGAGCGGGAAAAATGGGTTGACAGCGCGTTACTGACGTGAGGGAACCGGAAAGATCACTCCCAGAGACTCAGACATTGGCACGCAACCTATATATATATATACATATGGAGGAAGCTGGTCAGTTGCTCAGCTGCACAGAGTCTCTACGACCACATTTGGAGGATCATGTCCAACATAGTTGTGAGTTCGGTCCCTGGCCAGGGTAGTACAGACTCCGACTATGCGGAAACAGGGATAGCAATAACTAACCAGTACTAAAAACGAGACAAGATATAGCGAGGCATGGACAAAGGAGCTAGAACAATCTGTCCCGGTAAAATAAAGAGCTTTGTTCGAAATTCCTTGGGGTTTAATCCGGACCGACAGACACTGGAAAAAGGCTGGAAATTACAATGGTTAGTAACATCAAAGATAAGGACATTGATCCGACTGAAAATGATGTAAACAAACAGAATTAGTGATGCCACTATTAACTATATTTTGATCTAAACACACACATCCATCCACCCACCTTCTCTCTCTCTCTCACACACACACACACACACACACACACCTGAAAAGTGACAAAACTCTTTAGTTTCGCAAATACTTATTTCAGTACAGTACAACCTCGGTTCTCGAATGTCGAACAAATCAGTTTTCGAATAGAAAATTCGAGATGAAAATGCCTCGGTTATCGAACAAAATTTCGGTTCTCGAACAACATGGCCGAACCGAGTTAACCCGAACGGAATAATTTATGAGTCGACCGCCGTCTTGTATACATTCGTGTGTTGTGGCGTGCTTTTCTTTTACAATTTTATTGTACGGTGACTTTTTTCTCTACATTGATTCCTATTGGAAAAATAGTTTCGGTTTACGAACATTTCGGGTTACGAACGGCCTTCAGGAACGAATTAAATTCGTGAACCGAAGTTGGACTGTACTACTTTAACTTGGTACTTTCGTGTGAGGTCTGCCATGTCATTTACAGTTTATCGTGCAGTCTACACTTTTACACATTAATGTGAAGCCTACATCCACTACAAGAACTTTTAACAACATTGTAATGGGTAAAATGTGTTATTTTATATTGACCAGTCAGGAGATCTCAGGTTAAAATGGTAAAAAATGTTAAACCCCGGTAATAAATTCATACCATGAAATGTAGACCGCATGCTAGAGGTCATTTCACAGCGTAGACCTGGGAAAGTAGTACGGTCTTATGTAAATTGATGAATTTCCTCAGTTGATGCATTCAAGTGGGATATTCTTTTTTTTCTTTTTGAGAATTAGTATTTCGTATAGTACTTCCTATCTTCGGAAGAGTTCAGTTCGACATTCCAACCACTTGAAGAAGGCCGGAGCGTACAACGGACGAAAGGTTGTAATAAATATGGCGATAAAGATGAGGACAATAGTCTGAATAATGTAAATAGTGCGGCTACTATTTATTATGAATAATAATGTGTAACTTCCGGCGAAATACGTTGTCAACTGTTCCAGAAATTAATTGCATTTGCTGCCTTATTGTTATATAGGAATAAAGTGTCGCTGCCGACACTTGGGTTTGAACATAGATCGCCAGTGGGCAAATACAGGCGATCCCATTATTGAATTAAGTAGACCACGTGACCATAGAGGAAACGCATATATGGAAGGTGGCGTGACGTCTAACTGACCGCTATTTCTATTCTATCCTCTATTACTATACGGACCGCTATTATCTACTCTATTCACTATACGGATTACTATTCGAGCGTGTATTATCGAACAAGTACTATTAGTGCCACCAGTATTGTTCAACGGCGTTACTATATTTGTATGTGTGAATACAACGTCTCTACTACAACGAGCATTACGAAAGTGACAACGAGTATTCGTTGACTTTACACAAGTGGCAATGAGTGTTTGCTGATATCACAAAACTTATTCAGCATGTGCGAGTTGCGTTGAATTACAATGCATTGATAGTGCAAAAGAATCGAAAACAAAGAAAATTCACCATCCATATGTTACCATTCATTTCAGGCCAAACTCTGCTTTCAATGGCTTCAGGTGGTTGCGTGGTTCTTGTAATGGATAGCAAGACGGAATAAGAAAGCGGCGAGCAGGGTTCGAATTCTAGTCGGGTTAGTTACATTACAAATGCCCTTGGGAAATGTATAAATCCATCTCCTCTTCCCAGCTATGGGTTAAATATTAAGACTTATATCTGGAAAAATCATAGTTATTCTCCAAAGATTTTAATGCAATATTCATTTGTGCCCCTCACTAAAATAGTCTTATGATTCAAAATATGTTTCGAGTTTAAATAATCCACAAAGGGTTGATAAGCCGAAAAAACGAATCAATCAATCAACCCTTACGTTAATTACAAGAAAGTTTTAAAGAAAATGGGAATGATAAGGGCATCTTCTATACGCCGTGTCCTCTTTAGGACGTTAGCGATCATGGCTCTCTACGATTTCCTGTACTTTGTAGCTCTTAATAAATTTTGTCTTCTTGTTATCTTTCCTAAACCTTGTTCCACCATCCATTTACACAAACTCGCTAGGTAGATTATGCATTTTTCATCTGTTCCTCTTGCTTTCGATCTGCCCTGTGGGTATCGAATTTTCGAAGCCCTCTTTCCTCATTATGCGCTTTAGAAATTTCAAATGTCTCTTCCTTATGTTAAGTATAACTGCCCTTGTTTCCATTGTCTCTAAATCGTCGTTGTTGCTACTTCAAATAAGAGAAAGGCTGTTGAAATTTCTGGGAAACATTATGAGAAAAGACGGCTTGGAAAACTTAACACTCACAGAACGTATTGAGAGAAGGAGCGTTAGAGTGAAGCAGCGTGTAACTTACCTAAGTTGTTTGTGTGTTTGGATGACACAGAAAGGACAAAAAGAAATGGTAAAGAGTTAAATGTTACTTAAAGTTACAAGAGACAGGAAGTTGTGGAGAGTCAAGACCTAGCATTATATAAAAATGATGATGATGCTGTCTAAATTACACATATATTGCCAATAAGTACAAGATTTCGTTAACAATTTTGAAACATTAAAAGATATGTTTTTATTTTTCTAATATTAACCCAATACAAGGCCAAGAGCCACTCAAGGTAGGGGGCTAATGTGTGAGATTATTTTATTGTAGGAAAGGACAGACGTTAGGAGTATAGGGATGAAGCAGAATTTAGAAGGAGTCGGAAATCCAATGCTAAACAGGAAACAAACCTCTTACTCCTGTTTAAAAGATCGATGGGGAGTGTGAACAAGGCGATAGGCGAACCTATCTACGCCTATTGATCTTGGGCTATTCCTCTTACTGACAACTATATATTTTATTTTCTTGCAATTGCTGTCAATCCTTTTTTCTTGCTTTCTTACACCCTGTTCTCTAGGAGTTCATATAATTTCCGTTCTATGCCTGCAATTAACACTGTATCATGGTAATACAATGGGTCCCCTTTCCCAGTGTCTCACCAATCGAATAAATCAATCCTCGTGTTCTATTAAGCTTCTCATTCACGGTGGTTTGTACAAAGCCTGGAAAAGTCCCACTGCACGTTCACTAGAGACGGAAGAAGAAATTAACGGAAAGAAATGAAAACACGAATCCAGTTCTTAATAACTTGGTGCTTATTTCAATGGGGCTTTCAGTCGGACCTAGTATTCTTTCTGGTGGTAGGTAAGTGGCATCTAGGCCCCTTCGTCTTTTCTTCTTACTTCCACCGAGCAACTGATACCGACGGTTTCTCTCTGCTTGTCTCACACTAACCGGGACACTACTTATTTGTGGCTAAAGGCGGATGTACCTAGTTTACGACGAAGTGTCACTTGATCCCACATTTTCATTTATTTCTTCATTATTTATTTTATTCCCTTTTGGTCAAGTAGGATGCCGCTTTGAACACCAAAGATTTTATCTTCTAGCCATAAATAAACGATATTTTTGACTACCATAACATAATTTAGAACACACTTGACTTCGTGTTTTTTCAGTCGGTCTATTCTGTCATACCATCTGCATATCTCATGTCATTAGGATTATCTCCGCTAATAATAGTATGAATCCCCCCCCCCGCTGTGGGTTAAATAGTAGGACTTGGCTTTGAAAAATTATTTGTTACCTTTAAGTAATTTTTAAAAATCAGTTCACCCCAAACAAGGCTGGAATGCTTCTAGCACGCATGGGTTACATAGAGTGAAAGTGAGAGAAATCACTGGAAGAGGGGTTGAGGAAAGGATAAAAGACGACAGAATATTTGTATTTTTTTTTCTAAAAAATTACAAGTACTTATAAAAATTAGCGCAGTTCCAAATTATTCAACCTTCTTTACGGAAATTTTGAAATAATACGTCAATTGCAATTGTTTTTGTTAATTTGACATTTAATCCAAACACCCATTGAAAATTAAATAAATAATACTTACTTGATTCTGTAATATTCTGGATCCTTCTGATGAAGGCAATATATGAGTGCTACTCCTGCGATAACTCATTTATTCTTCAACCATGGCAAGACTGCCGAACTTGACTAGAAGCTTCTAAGGGAAATAGTTGATATGTACAAGCAAGCTAATACATATACAGCGCTTGTTTTAATGTGCCTAGATCTACAGTTTGGAGCATTATCAAGAAGTAAAACAAGACCCATGGAAGGGTTGAATGCACTGATGAAAACTGCCACTAATTGCTTTTATCAACATGTCTTTGAACTTGTGGTCCAAGAAAACGCCCTTTCGTTTTAATCATTTCAGCCCACGAAAAGCGAGAATGCCACGAGTACACAAGGGTTACAGCGACTGAAAATAAGAGAAAAAACTGAGTATAGGGAGGATTAAGGAAAGGGCAAAAGATTAAAGAGTCTCAAGAAGATAAAAGATGGGGAATGATGTTGCATTTAAATTTTTTAAGACTGTAGTTTTCAGGGAGGCAAGTAAACGGGAAGGAGTTCCACTGTCGGGAAGTGTGAGAAAAGAAACTGTTGGAGTAGATGTGGCGGTTACATGTAAAAGGGTAGGACTTGATACCAGTCTAGTAGCACACTTAAATTCACTGGGATAAAAAATTCATCAGAGCAGTTTCCATGAAAATATTTGTAGAAAAGACAAAAGGAAGCCACGTAACACCATTGTGAAAGTGATTGAAGTCGAGATGCCAAGGTAGGATCTATTAAATTGCAGATCCTTCTTTGGATTTTGTCAAGAATCTCAAGATGAATAGCAAGAGCGACAAACCAGAAATGGCAACAATATTTAATGCATGGTCGAATGGTAGATTAAGAAAAGTGTAAGATGGACTCTGACGAGAAAAAACCTTCTGGCACGACACAACCAAATTTCCTTGCATTAGATGTAGCTATTGATTCAATGTAGTTGTTCCACTTCAAGTCAGTTGAAAACGTGAGGCCAATAAAGCGCAACGACAGGCAGGGACGTTTCTCTATGGTGGTTAAATGAGTTTAGTTACGGAGGGGCATTAAAATTTACAAGTAATTTTCTGCCCCAGTTAACCACTGGTTGGAGGTCCTTTTCAAGAGCAGCGACCGGGTTAATTTTGTCAGCTGTGACGGACTTGCTATTGAGACCGGAGTAAATCGTAGTGTCATCTGCATAAATGCTAATTTGGGAACTGATAACACCAAGAAGATCACTGAAGATCAGAAATGGCGTAGGACCCATGATAGAATCTTGGTGTACACTTACGTTCGTGTGAAAGGATCTGGTAGGAGGCCCATTCAGAACGACCTTCATTTCCTGTAATACCGCAGCCCTGAAGCTTGCGTAGAAGACCAGCATGCCAGACCATATCAAACGCCTTGGAGATATCTAGCGCAACAGCTCGAGCTTGGCCGTTATTTTCAAGAGCTTGATATACACATTGAGTGATGGCGGTAGACCGGGCAAAACAGAGGTCATGAGAGTTAAGGTGATTAACCACTTCAGCACTGATTAAAGCTTCGAATACTTTCCAGTAAAGCGACAGGAGACGATAGTTAGAGGGATCGGAAAGTTCTTCAGAGTTCTTAAAAATAGGAACTAAGAGGAGGACTTCCAACAAGCTGGAAAACAGGAAGCAGCGAGGCAATAATTGTAGAGTTTGGAGAGAACTAGAGCCAGCACAGGAGCAAATTTCTTTAGGACGACGGCTGGAATCCTGTCACCTCTACTTGCCTTATGGAAGTCTAATTTAGAAATAATGTCCGAGAGACACCTGTTGCAATCGGATGTATCGCTCTGGTGCAGGCAGAAGAAATGATTCCGAGCATGCGGGTGAAAACTAACGAGATGAATGCGGTTAAACTCGGTATTTCCTTGCTGGAATGAAAGTATCGATACCGGCTTTCACTTAGGAGGATACCTCAGACGCGTATTTCTGATTGAAAATTTTATTCCAAGGGACATCACGAAGAAAATCATAGAACGAGTCCCAATCTGCTCGTTGATAACAGAAAGCTATTCCGTTGGTGGGTGGCGGAGTGGAAGGAGATATTTACAGACACAACCGCGTGATCAGAATTGCCAAGAGGGCAGAGTTGCGTAGTACAGCAAAAGTTTTCTCTTTTTGATCTCTTTTTTACCTCTAGATAAAAAAAAAGATCGAGGTAAAAAAAAGATATCGAAAAGAGAAGCGTGTCCGTCAGGGTTGCTAGTGAAACACATGGGGAAGTCAACCACTTGCGTGAGAGATTGAGTGATTGAGAAGTCAAGGGATTTGGATGCCAGCGAGATCAGTGACAGAGTGTTTAAGCTACCTGGTATAGGTGGGCATTAAAGTCACCGAAATCAAATATATTTGCAAACGGGTGTAAGGAGATGGTTCTGTCTGTATTATGATAAATACTACCTCGCACACAACTGTCTTGAGAGGAAGGCGAACGGTAGAGAAAGAAGAGATAGCTGAGTTAAATATATAGAGAGAGACGGAGACACATGTAAGACTGGTCTGGAGATTCAAGAGATAGTTTCCTAGCCAGCGGGAGATGTTCGCGGACATAAACTCCCAGGACATGCATGTGAACTTTAGAGTCCTGGTGAAAAACTTGCTGGTCTGAAAATGGACGAATTTAATCACCCTCGAATGAAATGTAATGTATTTGTTTTAATTTAATATTTTTTTCTTTCTTCTCTACAATGTCTTACTACCTTTATTTGAACGTTTATTTATTTTTTTTAATTATATATATATATATATATATATATATATATATATATATATATACACACACACACATATATTTATTTATTTATTTATGAATGTAATGTTAACTGATTGGTGTTGCAACATTTAATGACGTTTTTTGTCTTTTGGGGGTTTAATGACTGTGGATTATGTGAACGCAGTTTGCAAGAGTTGATATTCGGACTTTCTTTTAAAAAAAGCAAAAAAAAGTCCGTAAAATGTAGGACCGATAAGCCCTCCCCGCTCCAAAAAATAATTGTAGGGTTTGAAGACCATAGCTGCCAACCCCTCCCCATCAATCCCAACTCTATGGCGTGTCCCAGAATTTCTTACTTTTGGTCAAAATTCCCCGGATAAAAAACTTGCCAATCTGTAAATGGGCGAATTCAAAATGCAATATTCTCTCGAAAAAATAGAGAATTATTCATACAATTCAAAATATGTTTTAGATTTAAATAAACCAAAAAGGGATGATAATCCGTAAAAAATATAACCCAAATCTAAACCGAGGGCTTTCTCATTCCTGTTCATTCTTGGTTGACCATATCTTTAGCTCTGTAACTGTATTCAGCACACTTGGCCAATTGCGGGTTGGTGAAGTTATTTAACCCTGATTTGGGGCGGATGGCCGTTGACTCTGAGTAGTTCATCTGCCCTTAAATAAATCAATCAATCAATAAGCCAATCTATCGCCAATAATAAATGCTGGTAGGACTCCTATTTCGTCTTGCTGTAAAGGTTGAATAAGTTCGGTGTTGGTGCACATTTTTTCCGTCGTTTGGTTTGTATGAGTCTTCATTCGAAATATTAGCTTTATACCTGATCTTAAACAACGTCCTCTAGAACTGGCGGGAAATGCAACTATTTCGACCGCGAGGCATCGCCCTTAGCCTTCTATTATAATTCTTGTTTTCAGAAACGAAGCCTTTCGTTCCTTTCCCAAAACAAAGACTGTTCTTGACATTTATGCAAAGTATTATTTTTGCCACATAAGTCAAGACAGCATGACGCTTTTCAATTTTTGACAGAGGCTGGCCCGAAGAAAAGAGTCAAGTTTGCAGCGACATGAGAACGGGGTGATGGGATGTTTAGAGGGAAATTTAATTGCATTTATATAAAACTGGATGTCGACAGATCGTGTGTAAAAGGAACTTGATAAGGCAAAATCTGTTTTGAACAATGAGTTTAAGTCAGTTGTACGCATCGTCGATAAGCATGTTCGCGTATGTTTCGCTTGGGTAGAATCAGGTTTTACAAACATGGTCTTTTTCACCAAAGATTTCTTTTTTTAGTATTCTTTCTTTGTTTCTTCCTTTCTTTCTATACCTTTCTTCCTTCACTCTTTCTTTCTTAGAAAAATATCTTTCTTTCTTTCGTTCATTCTCTGTTCGTTATTTCTTTCTTTTTCTTTCTTTCTTTCTCTCTTTCTTTCTTTCTTTCTTTCTTGCGACACTTCTTTATTTTTCCTTCTTTCTTTCTTTCTTTCTTTCTTTCTATAGTTTTATTTCTTTTCCACTTAATATATTTTATTATTTTTATTTCTATATCTTACTTTCTTTCTCTCTTTATTAGAAAATATATTTCTTCCTCTCTTTTCGTTCATTCTTTATTCAGTCTTTCCTTCTTTCTTTCTATAGTTTTCTTTGTTTACCTCCTTAATATATTTTTATTTTATTTCTACATATTTCTTTCCTTGTCTTTCTTTCTTTCATTCTTTCTTTCTACACTTTTCTTATTCTCAGTTATTCTTTTTTCTTAGAAATTTTTTCTTTCTTTTTCGTTCATTCTTTATTTCTTTCTTTCTTCTTTCGTTCTTTCTTTCTTAGAAAATACATTTCTTCTTTTTACACATTTCTTACATTCTTTCTTATCTTCTTTCTTTCTTTCTTTCTTTCTTTCATATGCTCTATTTCTTACAAAGATTCTTTCTTTTTTTACTTTTCTTTTTGCCAATCTTTTCTTTCTTTTTCTTTTCTTTTCTTATTTTTCTCTCTTTCTTTCTTACGCTATATTTTTTTTTTTTTAAAAAAATATTCATTTTAACCTTTTTCTAACACCTTTCTTTTTCTTTTCTTTTCTTTCTTTTTCTTTCTTTCTTCGCCCGACGAATTTTCGCTTGCTTTGAATCTTTTCTTCCTTGTTCATTTAATTCTTTGTTTTGTTTTCATCAAGAAATAATAATTCAAACTTGAAACTTTCTTTTCTTTAATCATGTTCTTCTTGCCTAAAAGAGAGGAAATCTTTTTCCTGCTTGCTTTCCATCCTTCCTTCCTTCCTACCGGAGATTCAAAATCAAGTCATAAATACACAACTTAATGACATTTTTATCTTATTCTCAATTTTGTCTTATCTCTTTTTTTCTTTCCCCGTCAACGTTTTTTTTATTTGCCGTATTTTCCCATATTAAAGCCTAGAGGTCAACAATCTAAGACTTAAAACCACTTTTATTTATTCACATTCTTGTCTCCGCTCTCCAAACTGCAAACTCTTTCTCTCTCGTCTTTTGCCTCGTGTCGGCCGTTGTTGACACTTGGATTGTCATGTCACGTCTGCCATTGTTGAAGAAGAGTGCTAACGCGTTGAATTGAAGAGATTGTGGAATAATGCCTACCAAAACAAGGGATTTTCACTGGCGAGAAACGACAGTCTACAATGCCACCCTGCGGTGGCATGTCACACTGCAGAGAGGGCGCGAAACTGGTATTTTTAGACCAGACTCCTTAATCTCACGTCTGCTTTCTTTATCCAAATTGTGCGCAACATCCCGACCCCACTCCTCGCAAAACTAAAAAAAAAAAATGAAAAAAATATAATCCCGGAATGAACAAAAAATTCAAACATTTGCATTTGAGCTTTAGAGATTTTATTTTTTAATATTTGTTTTGTTGTTTCTTTTATCATTTGGGCGGTGGGGGTGGTGGGTATTGCCTTTGCCATTTCCGTTTTTAGTTTAATTTTTTATTTTTTAAAAATGTTTTCACTTTTACTTTTGGTTTCTATTTTCCATTTCACAATTCTGATTCTTATTTGCCGTTTGAATATTTTCTTCTCATTTCTTCAATTCTCTCATTTTTTTACTTTACCGACAATTCATTCACTCACCTTCATTTTCATTCGGTGACTTCTCGCTTTATTTTTTATCTCTTGTCCATTTCCACTTATTCTTCTTTTATTTTTGTCATTCTTCTTCTTGTTCATTCAGCTTTCTTTTTCGTTATTCATTTTCTTCATTCTTCTTATTTTTGCTTTTTGTTTATCCATGCTTCATCTTTTTGTTTCATTCACGCTACTTTTTCATTATTCACTCTTCTTCTACTTCATTTTTGTTTGTTCGTTTCAGTCTGGCCACTTATTCTTTATTCAACCTTCTTCATTCAGGTTTTTCTGTCATCAGTTAATTTTCTTCTTTTCTTCATTCACGGTTCTTCTTCATTCAAGCTTTTTCTTTCTTCGTTTATATTTCCTTTTTTCTTCATTCACACTTTTTCATCGTTCCCGCTTCTTCTTCTTCTTCTTCTTCTTCTTCTTCTTCTTCTTCTTCTTCTTCTTCTTCTTCTTCCGTCAAACTTTTACTTTTTCGTTTCTTCTTCTTCTTCTTCTTCTTCTTCTTCTTCTTCTTCTTCTTCTTCTTCTTCTTCTTCTTCTTCTTCTTCTTCTTCTTCTTCTTCTTCTTCTTCATTCAGCTTTCTTCTTTGTTCACGCTTTTTATTCATTTTCCTAATTCGGTCTTCTTATTTTTCTTTTTGTTCATTCATCCACATTTTTACATTCAAGTTTCTTCTTTTTCTTCAATTCCACTTATTCAATTTTCTTCATTCACCCTTTCTCTACTCCATTTTCGTGCTTTCTTCATTTAAACTATTTTTCATTCTACCTCCCTCTTCAATTTTTCTTTTTTCATCATTTACTTGTTTTTAGTGCTTCTTCCTTTCGCCATGCACCTTATTATTCTTCATCCACATTTTTTTCTGTCCCGCTTCGTCTTTTATTTCTTCATTCACGATCCTTTTTCTTCGTCATTCACTGTCTTTACTCTTTCTTCTTTGTTATTATTATCTTACCTTCGTCGTTTTTCTTCTTTTTCTTTCACTCGTTATTATTCACTTTTTTTTCCCGATCATCTTCTCTCTCCATTTTTAATCTTTCTATTTTTCTTCTTTTTCGCCTTTTTCCTTTCGATTTTCGTTTTTTTTTAAATTTAGCTTTGTTGTTATTGTTCACCTTATTTTTTCAGTTAACTTTTACTCTCTTTCTATTTTTTTCTTTCTTTTCATTCGTCTTTTATGCTCTTTTTCTTCTCTTCCCTCATTCGCTTCTTTTTTGTTTTACCTGCTTTTGTTCTTTCTTTCTTTCTCCTCTTTCTTCTTCTTCTTCTTTGTAATTGTCATCATTGTCTTATTGGTCTAATTACTTTTACTCTCCTCCGACATCTTTTGCCTCGTCATTATCGCTGTTGTGTCCTTTTCATTTAACTCCTCTTTTCAGTTATAAAGTTGACATATAAGATTGGAGTTACTATCTGTCTACAGATTGATACAGGCGGGCTCTACATAAACAGAAAATGAAGTATGAAGAAATCAATTTAGAAAATACATTTTTGAATTTCAGTTTTAATGAATTAACAAAGATCATACTTCAGTTCCTCGTCCTTATTCAATAGTGAGTCTGTTTTATCAGCTTTTCCTGAATGAAACATCCTTATTCCCAATTACCGAGGGATTTGTCCTCGATGGTCAGCACATGTAGCCAGAATGGAAGAGTCATGGTTGCCATGTCATGTCTTATTTAGCGAGCTCACTCCAGCGAAAATACCACGGGGTTGCCCTTTTCGAAGATACAAGGACCCACTCAAAGAAACACTGAAAGCCGCTAGACTTGAACCTAAATCGTTTGAAATACAAGCACAAAACCGTACCAACTGGCGGTTTTGCATCACCATTGGGACCAAAAACTTCGATGCCACCAGAAGAGAAAAGAAATAAGTCAAGCGACAAGAGAGAAAGGCTTCACAAAATTATACCTGTCCTCCACCAATAAAATCGTGCTCTGCCTTTTTTACAAATACTTTCACGGTAATTGCTCCGATGAGCTGCTTTCGCTGGTTCCCAGGCCTCATGAATTTAAACGTCCTACGAGGTTGGCATCCCGTTCCCACCCCTTCACTGTTGAAACTGTTAGATGTAGACGTCTCTTCTACTCCAATAGCTTCATGTCTCGCACATCTCGCCTGTGGAACTCCCTTCCTTATTCCTGTTTCCCTGACAAATACAAGCTCCAACTATTTAAGTGTAACGTCAATCGACATCTCCAGTTGCCTTGATCTATCCACTTCCCTTCTCCACATCCTTTCACCTTTCATTCCTATCTGCTCTCGCTCCAAATCTTCTGTAACCCCCTTGCCTTGATCGATCCACTATCTTTCTCCACATCCCCTCCTTTACCACTCCTATCTGCTCTTCCTCCAAACCTTCTGTAACCCCTTGCGTGCTAGTGGCTTCCAGCCTTGCTTGGGGTGATAAGCTTAAAAAAAAAAAAAATAACATAGGCTTTTCCATGCAAGAATTGGTCTAATTAGTAACCAACGCCATCATCATCATAAAAGAAACAAGCAGCAAAGAGGAAATTAAATTCTTGAATACGAGATAAAACAGCAACAGCAGCCGACGACGACGTAAGGGATTTAAGGTGAATCAATCCTGTGGATGCAGTAAAGCGGTCCTTTGCTGTAAAGGTTTTAGTTGGTGATACTAAAGAATAGAGCTTGTCAGAACATTTACCAGGGCAATAGAGTAGCCACGACGTTACATCTGTAGTAAAGGGACTGTTAGCTGGAAAATAAGTTATACACAACCACAAGACCGCGTAAACGCTTTTGAAATCTTTCAAGAATTGAAAGCGAGGATTGAGGAGCTCCAGCTTAGATACGGCAGCATTATTCCATTTCTGGTTTGATCTGACTTGTAAAAATAAATCATGGAATTCCTTCTTCCTGTTGTTCTTAATTTTATTGAATGCAAGTACCCCAAGCCCATTGTTGTTGGTGCCCGTTGCACCCCCAGTTCTGCATTCATTGAAACAAGGAGCTTGGTGATAAAGGTAGCTTGAATTTTCACTAGTGACCATGAGAATGAAAGCGGACGAACATGAACACTTGCTGCCATTAGTGAGTATAATCCGCCTGAAGCTCAGCCAAAAGTTGCTCTCTTTCTCTCTCTCTCTCTCTCTCTCTCTCTATCTATCTATATATATATATATATATATATATATATGTATCTATCTCTATCCCCCTCTGTATTTGCCAACCTTTCTAGTCAGTGTTTGTTCTTTTTTTTCTGTTTGACTAATCTAACGTCTTTATTTGTGTTCTAATTATTATAACCTAACTTGTAACCCTGTATATTCGTTTAGTTGGAAACCCCTCTTCCCCCCAAAAGCCTTGGACAGAAGTCGAACGTACGTCGTCAGTATTCTTATGTTCTAGTTGTCCGAATGTCTTGCTAGATAAAAAGAGCCCAGCGTGGAATTTTTTTAGCCGTATCATTCTTCCCGTTGTTCTTAATTTTATTGAATGCAAGTACCCCAAGCCCATTGTTGGTGGTGGGGAGGAATGCCCGTTGACCCCCCCCCCAGCTCTGCATTCATTGAAACAAGGAGCTTGGTGATAAAAGTAGCTTGAATTTTCACCAGTGACCATGAGAATGAAAGCAGACAAACATGAACACTTACTGCCATAAGTATAGGCTTTTATACCATATCCACAAAACCGGATAACCATATTCTTTTAATTTCCTTTTTAGAATAGGACAATGGGACTTATACTAAGTTAAAACTTATTGTAGTGAAAGGGTAAAATACAAATAAAATACCTTTCCTATCCCTCAGTACATACGTTCCCTGGCGTCAGCCTGGACTCTTTGTCAACTACCCCCTCTTCTTTTTGTTGTTGTATGTGTTATATGTAATAGGAGTAGGTAGGCTTTCCTACCGCCCGGCCAGTACCCCTCCCCATCTCTTTGACAAGAGTAGAGGCTCACACCTTGTTTCTTGTTTAGGAAGGGGTTCCCGGAACTCTCTCCCTCTCTCTCTGGCCTCTGTACTAGTGCTGCCGTGTTTCTCCCGTGATGTGTGCATTACCTCTTCATTCTGTGGGTACACGGTTGACAGTTTCCTGGTTGCTGTTTCCGACTGGTAGTTAAGAGCCCTAACTCTTGCGTAGGGTCTTGAGCGGCCGCTCTGATCAACAGTTGTATAATACCGGGGTGTCTGTAGTGCCATGTCGCACATGGAAAGGTGTCCCTGCAGTCACCTCCGGTGGGCAACCCTGAGGCCACATTATGACGCAGCTGTGCCAACTTCTCTCTGCCCACGTCACGGTCGATAACCGTCTGCTTCTTTTACTTCAGGCCTTCTCATTTTCCAACCAAAGATCGAAAAAGTAAATCTAACCCAGCCCTACAAAAATCGCCTAAACCCTTCAACATCTCATTCTCCAACATCCGAGGCATTAGAACCAATTTCTGCAGTGTGGAATCCTTCCTCTCTGCAAACTGCCCGGATATACTGGCTCTGTGTGAGACCAACCTTGACTCGACTATCCCCTCCTCTGATCTCTCGATCCCCGGCTACCATCCTCTCCTTAGAAAAGACTCTCAAATTCACATGTATAGCCTTGGTGTTTATGTCAAGGACCATCTCCCACTGGCTAGAATCACAAGACTATTCTTATATAAAAAAGAACAAACATTGACGAGATAGGTTGGCAAATACAGAGAGGGAGAAAGACAGAGAGACAGAGAGACAGAGAGAGACAGACAGACAGAGCGAGCAACCTTTTGAGTTTTAGGCGGATTATACTCACTAATGGCAGCAAGTGTTCATATACGTTCGCTTTCATTCTCATGGTCACTAGTGAAAATTCAAGCTACCTTTATCACCAATCTCCTTGTTTCAATGAACGCAGAGCTGGAGTGGGAAGCAACGGGCATTCCTTCCCACCAACAACAATGGGCTTGGGGTACTTGCATTCAATAAAATTAAAAACAACGAGAAGAATGATACGGCTAAACAAATTCCACGCTGGGCTTTTTTTTTATCTAGCAAGATATTCGGCCATCTAGAACATAAGAATACTGACGGCGTAGGTTCGACTTCTGTCCAAGGCTTTTTTTTTGGTGGGGGAGAGGGGTTTCCAACTAAACGAACATACAGGGTTACAAGTTAAGTTAGAATAATTAGAACACAAATAAAGACGTTAGATTAGTCAATCAGAAAAAAAATAACAAACACTGACTAGATAGGTTGGCAAATACAGAGAGGGAGATAGATACTGAGAGAGAGAGAGAGAGAGAGAGAGAGCGAGAGAGAGAGACATAGCGAGCAACTTTTGGTTGAGTTTCAGGCGGATTATACTCACTAATGGCAGCAAGTGTTCATGTACGTTCGCTTTCATACACCTCCTTTATCCGACCAGTTTGAGGTCCTGATGCTTTGCTCGGAAATTTTCATTCAATTCAACGCTCGACTCTTCCGGTGTACCCATACTCGATTTCCCTCTTAGAACTGAGGCCCTATTGAGCAGGTTACACATATCCCGTCATTGGTATTGGGCATTACCTCTAATTTAGACCCCCACAAGGCTAGTGGTGGAGATGGGATACCAGCCATTGTCTTGAAGAATGTGCGCCTGAACTGGCACCCGCCCTCTCCAAATTGTATAAATACTGCCTCAAGGAATCTTGCTTTCCAGACTGCTGGAAGTCCTCATCGATTGTTCCTGTCTTTAAGAACTCTGCCGACCCCTCTGACCCTTCTAATTACCGTCCTATCAGTCCCCTACGACTCTTCAGCAAAGTCTTCGAAGCCTTAATCAACGCCGAAGTTGTAAACCACCTTACATCCCACGATCTGCTCTCAGACAAGCAATATGGTTTCCGCTTTGCCCGATCTACAGCTGATGTGCTTACGGCCATCACTGAAATTGTCTACCAAGCTCTTCAAAATAATGGAGAAGCTCGTGCCATGCTTGTCAAACCGTGATTCTCCTCCAGCTCCTATATCACGAACGCAGGTGTTCCCCAAAGCTCCATCCTAGGCCCTACTCTGTTCCTTATCTTCATCAACGATCTTCCTGACCCCATAGATTCCCAAGTTGGCATATACGCGGACAACACTACAATTTACTCCTGCCTCAAAAACAAATCTAGTGTCGCTGACTAAACTAACCTGGCAGTTCGTCTCGAAAAGGACCTCCAATCGGTTTTGAACTGGGGCAGGAATTGGCTGGTTAAGTTTAACGCCCCCAAAACAAAACTGCTCTCTATTAATCACCATGGAGATCCTTCCCAGCCCCCCCCCCCATTAGAATGTCTGACGCTCAACTTCTCGAGAGCACCTCTCTGCGGCTGCTCGGTCTCACGTTGTCTGCCGACCTGAAATGGAACAAATATACATTGAGTCAATAGCTTCGTCCACCGCAAGGAAAGTTGGCTCCCTGTATCGCGCCAGGAAATTTTTCTCCCCGGAATCGATCCTTCAAATCTATAAATCAACCATTCGCCCTTGCATGGAATATTGTTGCCATATATGGTCTGGAGCCCCTTCTGTTTGCCTCGGGGTCCTTGATAAGATCCAGAGACGGGTATGCAATGTAATTGGCCCTGATCTGGCATCTCGTCTGCAGTCGCTCTCTCACAGACGTGCCGTCGCCTCTCTCTATCTTTTTTTACAAATACGTTCACGGTAATTGCTCCAATGAGCCGCTTGCACTGGTTCCCAGACTTCATGAATTTAAGCGTCCTACGAGTCTGGCGTCCCGCTCTCGCCCTTTCACTGTTGAAACTGTTAAATGTAGCCGTCTCTTCTACTCCAATAGCTTCATATCTCGCACCTCTCGCCTGTGGAACTCCCTTCCTTATTCCTGTTTCCCTGACAGCTATAATCTCCAACTATTCAAATGTAATGTCAATCGACATCTCCAGTTGCCTTGATTTATCCACTATCCTTCTCCTCATCCTTTTCTCTATCACTCCTATTTGCTCTCGCTCCAAATCCTCTGTAACCACTTGCGTGCTAGTGGCTCCCCGCCTTGCTTGGGGTGAAATGCTTAAAAAAAAGTACTTAAAGATTAAGTACTATATTTTCTTGTGTTTAATATAAACCCATTTTTCTGAAGCTAAAAACAGGGAACAAATTACATCCCTGATTATAATACGACCCCACAATACAGTCATTTCCATGTATCTTTTTAACAATTGTACCATGTTATCCATTAAAATCTCAATGTCCTGCATATATTTCACTAAAATATTTAATTTTTCATAATATTAAAGAAATGAAGCGGATGTTTAGCCATTGCGTGTGTCTTTTGAATTTTCGGGGAAAGGTGATTATGTTAACATATTAATATCATCAAAACATGACAGCTCTTGTGTATTCCCTTTATTTTTTAATCAATTTCGGTAAATTTCCCGTCTTTTGGACAAAAGACGTTCAATTACGATAATTTCCAAAGTGAAGTAGAAGAGAAATAAAGTGTACAGTGAAGTAAAAAACAGGCAGAAGTTGACTATTAATAACGTGTCGTAGAAGAAGACAACACAAATATTGGTGTCATACCAAATACCTTTTGTAAACGACTACCTACTTTGTGTTTTATGACCTAGTGTGCTGACTGAGTGTATTTACAATCTTGCTGTTTGAAATAAGAGTTTTTTTGAGCTGAAAAAAAAAAATTCTGTAAACGTTTACATACGACCACCCTTACCTTGCCTTTAATTTTTGGTCGAATTTCTCGTAATATACAAAAGAAAACAATACCTTTATCTTTAAAGATAAAAGAGGAGTTAGCGACTTTCTGGTGAGATATCAAGAGCCGAGCATTTTTTCAGCATCATTAGCAATGGGTTTTATATATGATTTCAACTTGAAGTTTGAGATGAACTTGAGTCCTGTGGAGGTATATTCACTGGCAGCATGTGGTCATAAAATTAGGCTAGTGTTCACGAGGAAAAACAGTACAAACAAACGTAGACATTAACAATATGAAAAACATGGTAAATTGTCCAGTTGTATTTATGTATCTGTGTGTATTGGTGTGTGTGCGTTTTACGTTACAACTCTGATAATGTTCATGTCATAAAAGTGAGTAAGTCATTCTGTAATATCACAAGTCCTATCACAGAGTGGGGAGAGTTACACGCGTGTTGTCATCCCAACAGTCCTTGAGCAAAGAGATCGAATCTCACGTCTTTTGGCGGGATGTCCGTATTTCCGTCAGGAACGTTTCCTGTTGCATGCTGGAAGTAATTTTATTATTTTTATTTTATTTCTTTATTTATTTTAAACGAGGTTTAAATTTTATTTTATTTTATTTATAATTTCCATTATTATTATTATTATTATTATTATTATTATTATTATTATTATTATTATTTCACATCTTATTTTTATTTATAATAATAACAATGTTCCACAGTCCTAAAAGACATTCAAAGCAAAGATATCGGAACGAGAAAATGCATCTCACTGCATTTACTCCGATTCAAAGGCAATTTTGATTAACCAAGTTCTGAATTCTGGACGAACTCTTATTATACAACGCTACATCAAATGGAATACTTTGAATGAAAAAAGTATTTTTTTACGTATTTTTTATTCCCTAACCACCTCTTTCTTCATGTTACGTAGATATCTTTGCTTTTAATTTTCATTCAAAATTTCACGTATTATACGCAGTAAAATACAGTACCTGACCCCATGCTTTATCTTTAAAGATTAAAGAGGAATTGGATTCTTTCTGGAACGGTACAAGAAGCCGACCATTTTCCCCTGCATCTTTAGTGATGGATTGTATATGCGAGTTTCACTTGAGGCCAGGGTGTGAACTTAAGCTCCAACAAACGTTCAAAATGAAGAGCCTTATTGAGAGAGAAACTATTTCTGATGGGCTAAAATCCAAGGTCTCCTCGCCGATGAGAAAACGTTGCTAACTTCGTTTTGAAGGTAGTGAATGTTAGAAGCCAGTTTCCTCCATTGTGTTAGGTCAACGGAGAGATCAGATACCAGTCTCTGGTCATCTTGATTTCTGGACGTGTGCCCGTAAACTTTGGTATTAAATGCATAGATATCTAATAAATGACCTCAGAACGTTCATGGATAGATCGTTAATATAAAGCAAAAGATGTAGGCTTGTTTAGAGAGATGTATGACGCCTGATCTCATGGGCTTCAGAATATTAACCATTAACAAAGACTTTGTAACTGGGTGATTTGTTGGGTTTGTTAATGCAAGTTACCCGTGTTATATGTATTATTAGTTGATAGAGGGTTACTTTTCTCTCTTTTTATACTGAAAATGAAGTGAATAAGTACAACAGTAACAAACACCAATGAGACCTTGAGACACGTGTTGAAATTAATAACAAGAATTTGTATTTTTCTTTTCGTGAATGTTATTTACATTATTGGTTTTGTGTGTGTTAAATGTTCTCAGCGATATTGTCTCTTTCTGTTCCTTTAAAGTTTGGAATTACTTGTTTATAATTGTTCTGAGAATTTCGTAGTTAAGGGAAGCTTTTGAAACCATCGACTCAGAATTTTCACGGAGCGAAGAAGATACATCTGTGTTGTTCTTTTTACTACTGCTACTGCCACTTATGTTGGAGAGGTTGTTTATATAATGATGAAGTTTCAGATCTTTATTTCTAGTATGATGAAATATCATCATCATCATGAATCATAACTTTCACAGACCTACCTGGGAGGCAGGGCTTGATAACTGCGGATGCTATAGCTGAAGAACTTGTGGATCCCCCACCATGCTACACATTGTCAAAAGTCTTTGGGGCTTTTAAAGCAATTACTCTCGTGATTAACTTACTATTGAAACTCAAAGTGTTTGCTGATAACACTAAGGTGGTTGATGGGGTGAGGTTGCGACGGTGATTCGTGAAAACAGGATATACGGCTGGCGCCTTACATGGGCTTGGGAAGCATTTCTCTTTCAAACCGATGTTAAACAACTTCGTCTAGATTCGAGATAAGGTTCTTAAGAACAGCAACAGAGATATCCAGGCCAGTAGCCTTCGTATTATCAAGGTCTTTGATGAGTCTGGAAACTTTCTGAGCCGTGATAGAGAAATCACATGGTGTGTATTCCATGAGATTGAGGAGTCAAACAGGGCATGACGCTTGTCGTCTAATTTTTGAGCTAAGTTCATGGCAAAGAGCTTAGCGTTATTCAAAGTGTGACGAAACAACGTCAGAGCCATTTATAATATTAGACACATAGCTTGCCTCAATTTGAATCATCTTCATGGTTTCTCAGACGTCTTTTTTCAGCTCTGGTTTAGACTGGCTGAGCGACGCTGACCATACCATTTTTCATAACATTCTTGCAATGATTACAGGCCATTCTGAATTCGGCGAGAGTGTTGCTACACTGTTGGCGGTCAGAGATGTTAGTAGTGTTTATGGTAGGTACCTCCACTTTTTCGGCATAAATTTTCGATACCTAAGGTTTAAAATGAATTTTAGAAAATGAAAAAGCATTCTTGAAGATTTTATTTTAGCTTTAATTGAAAGGATTGAATCTATTATTCCCAGTAGGTAAAATAATCTGGTGTATTTAAGATAGAAATTATATAGATTGAAATGTCAAATTTAATTTCGATTTCTTAAAAAATTTTCTTAAAAGCGGCCATTTTCTTAATTTTAAGAAATTTGTAAAGGAAACAAATTTATCGATTTTAAAACTCCTCCAACATATATATATATATATATATATATATATATATATATATATATATGACACTTTATTTGAGTAAAATTAGAAAATTTAAAGTTAAATTAATCTGATTTGAAGTAAATTTTACTTACTTATAGCATAAAAAGTTATATACAATTTGTTAATGATTGGTCCTGTTTATCTGAGGCGATGATTGGTGAAAGATTGAGTGACGAAGCGATGGTAGCTAGTATGGCTGACGAGAATAGACATAAATTTACGAAATCTAAGTGAACGCATTTTTTTTGTTTTTCAACTACCTAGTAATTTTTACAAAAGTACATATTTTCCGCAATTATATAATAATTTATTGACTTTCATTTACCTTTCGAAGATACTTTATGCAAAAAAAAAGTAAAATACTATAAAACTTTCTTAAATTAATTTCTCTGCAAAGAGACAAAACTCTCAGATCACGTGACCTTTTCATAATAATGTCACGTTTAGTGTTTCATATATGAAAAAATGGAACAAATTAGGTCAAAAAATAAAACTTATTTTAAAAATAGGATAGTGTAACTACGTTTATTAATCTTTTCAATTTTGGATTCGTAAATTTTGTTTCCACTTAATTACTATATCACATCCAGGAAATAGCCCAATACAGAATTTTACTCGCTTTTAAACTATTATAAATTATTATAATTAATTTTTTTTTTTAAATGAAAAAATTCTTGTAAAAATTCATTATTCATCGAAAAAGTTTATTCCTTCAGACAATAGTTTCCTTAATATATCTTATTTATAAAAGCAATTACAAGCTTTTCTAATTAAATAATGCCATAGTTTGAGTGAATTTATTATTTTACAATTCAGAGCAGATTTTCAGTTAGAATAGTAAAAGTGTGAAAAAATTAGTCGATTTAGATTCTCCAAGGAGTCCTACTTTTAACAAATAAAAAAAATCAGGCAATAGAAAGATTTTTCTTTTCGAAACTTCATCAAATAAGTAAGTTGGGCGTAACATAATGTAAAAAAAAATCCTTTTTACCAAAATTTTCTAAATACAACATAATTAAAAAAAAACTTTCATTCATTTGTAAATAAGTCCTGAAAATTTTATTAAAATCGGACAATTATTTGTTTTCTACAAGGATTTTCAAATCAATGTGTTTTCAACGGAAAAATTATGCCACCCCGATGACGTAAACAAAACAAGATTTTAACCAAAATTTCGAACGTGTTAGAAAGGATTAAAAACTTTCAAAAAATAATCAAAAAATACTTTAGTTTTTCCTCTTAATAATAACATAAATATTTTGAAGATAAAACTTTATTTTTTATTACGTTTGTGGCGTTTTCCATTACGCTATGCTATTTTCCGCGAAAAAGTGAAGGTACCTAGTTTATGATGAGATATGGCAGCTTCACATTTTGGCGTGAATCAAAGCTGGCTATTCAACCATCGCGCAATGAAAAATCATAAACTGTTCCAGTCATCGTTGGGATATCGAAAGATATTTCCATGAAATGGGATATCAGAAGATGCCTTTGTTTTGGCATCATTCCTGACAGATTAGTAAGTGGTCTGAAGATTCCAAGGGAGGTACAAAACCGCGGAACTTTAGTTAAGACAGGAGGTCAGAAAATTGTCTGGAATCCATTCCTCATTAAGAAATTTCAACTGTCTTTTTCTGATGATGTGTATAAGTGTCATTTTACCTTAAAGCTTCGTCGTTACTGACATGTTTAGTTCATGGTTTCCCAATATGCTTCTGTAGAACCCCGTTTCTTTTGCCTCAAGTCTCTTTTCATCTGTGAAGACATTGTCCAGTATTCACTGCCATATAAAAAGACCGATATTATATAACATCATATTTTCTTTTTTTCTAATAAAAATTTCTTTTTAGTCGGTAACATTCGCTATTCCAATGTGACTTTTTTGGCGTCACCTTTCCGCCCTCTGTTAAAATATCGCCCAGATATTTAAAATTTTGTGCTCGCTTGATTTGAGTGTCTCATGTCGAATATGAGGCTCTTCATTCTGTTGAAAAGTATACAGTCTGACGTCTTACAATTGATGGTTATTCCTTTCTTCTCATTTCTGTAGTTCCTTACCGAAGTTGTATCATCTGCATATCTTATGTTGCTAATATTGTGACCGCCAATAATGAATCCTGCCCTGTCTTCTAACCCTTTAGAATTGCTTCCAGTTAAAGTTTGAATAAGTCCGGTGAGAAGACATATCTTGTCTTACACCCTTTCTGATTATGTGTATTTACTGAATTTTCCCGTCCTGAATTTTTCCTGTCCGTTCCCAGTTTAAGTCATAGATGTTTTCTGTTCGCCTTCAGTCACTTTCCTACCGCCGTATGGTTGCGTACCTGTCCCTTTTCTACAAATACTTTCACGGTAACTGTTCGGATGAGAGCTTCGCTATGGTAGATAGACTCTTCGAATTTAAGCGCAGTACTAGATTGGCGGCGAGGTCTCATCAGTTAATTTGGTTAGATATAACCGTAAGTTCTATGTTAACGGTTTCTTTTCTCGCATTTCTCGCTTGTGGAACTCTCTTCCGACTCCAGCCAACTTTAAATTTGTAAAAAATGAAATGCAATGTCAATCGCTATCTACTCTTCCCCTGATTACTCTTTCCTCTTCCTTCTCATTAGTAATGTTTCTGTTCCTAATTCGTCCACATTTTGTAACCCCTTCTGTCGTAGTAGCTTTAGTGCCTTGCGTGGGGTGATACCGATTGAACAAGAATAAACTGCTGGGAATGATTAATGAAACCTTTGATTAGAAGCAGATGAACTTTAAAACTTTAATATAATGAGTATTTAGATTGAAGCTCTCTCCTCCAATCGTAGTTATATGGTTATAACTAATATCACTTTATTTCTTTTATGCTATCGTGCTACAATCTATAGCTGTCCACTCGTATTCGAGAATACCCGTCTACTAGGGCGGCTATCCAATCCCTATTGCAGACGCTTGCTCGGGCACATTTGTGTTTGTTCAACGCCCACAGATCCCACCTGTGCTTTATACTGTAACTATGCTGAGCAGACTTTAGTTAGTTTCTGGAAAGCGCGTGTTATCTAGCATGATCAATAATCTGATCAAGGCCAGCACACTCAAACCCTCGGTCACTATGACTTGTGACTTCGTGCTAGCACAGCTATCGACGGTCTCCAAGGGTACTGTCTACCCAATTTCACTCACAACTCACAATCTGTGGGATTGTTTTCCGGCACTTTTCAAAGGTGCCGCACCCTGAGAAATCGACCATGTTGAGATTCGAACCCGGGTCTCATGGTCAGAAAGCGAACGTTCTAGCCCATATAGCGCTACAATAATGTTATAGGAAATAGTGCAGGGGATGTCAGCTCTCCCCCGTGCTGCCTTTGTTAGCCTTTTCTCTTAATGGTTCATTTAATTTTCCTAACGTAGTGAGGTTGCATGATGTTTCCGATCCAAACAGAAGTGCTCTACATTGAGTGGCTCTTTGAGCCTTGTATTGGGTAAATGATAATAAACAAATCAAGCTTATCGAGCAGTTCGCAAAGTTTTCTGTGTTGTACTTGATCAAACGTTTTGCAGGTTACAAACTGAATATGCTTTTAGAGATAATATGACTCCATATAAATAAAATATGAGTCCATGTAAATAAAATATGAGTCCATGTAAATAAAATATGAGTCCATGTAAATAAAATATGACTCCATATAAATAAAATATGACTGCATATAAATAAAATATGACTCAATATAAATAAAATATGACTCAATATAAATAAAATATGACTCCATATAAATAAAATATGAGTCCATATAAATAAAATATGAGTCCATGTAAATAAAATATGACTCCATATAAATAAAATATGACTCAATATAAATAAAATATGACTCCATATAAATAAAATATGAGTCCATATAAATAAAATATGACTCCATATAAATAAAATATGAGTCCATGTAAATAAAATATGAGTTTGAAACCATTAGCGCTAATATGAGTTTGTATAAATAAAATATGACTCCATATAAATAAAATATGAGTCCATGTAAATAAAATATGACTCCATTATATGAGTCCATATAAATAAAATATGACTCCATATAAATAAAATATGACTCAATATAAATAAAATATGACTCCATATAAATAAAATATGAGTCCATATAAATAAAATATGAGTCCATGTAAATAAAATATGAGTTTGAAACCATTAGCGCTAATATGAGTTTGTATAAATAAAATATGACTCCATATAAGTAAGCAAAGTTCATGTAAATAAAATGAGAGTTTGTATAAATAAAATATGAGTTTGTATAAATAAAATATGAATCCATGTAAATAAAATATGAGTTTGTATAAATAAAATATGACTCCATATAAATATGACTTGGATTCAAGTCATTGCTGTTATGGTTTTCGATATTCTGTAGTAGATAAAACATCGGGTACCAATTTACAACGTAGATTCTTTTTGCTATTGTCTATTCTCATGGGAATTTTTTCTTCTTTTTTGTTCATAAACTTTTGTTTTCTGCTGGAGTTCAGTTGGTGGAGGTAGGCGGAAAATCTTTGAAATTACATTTGACGAACAAATACTGGACATGTACCAATTATAGCGATCTCGAGAGTGGTAGACACTAAATTTGCAGTTCGGTACTTTTTGGACGAAGACCAACAAACGGAAAAACCAAAAAGGCCCATCTCTTTCAATTCGTGCATTGTTCTTATATATATATATATATATATATATATATATATATATATATATATATATATATATATATATATATATCATGAGAAAATTTCCCGACAGATAGCGCTAATGGTTTCTCGTATGGTTAACAGTAGGCAATGTGGCGCCCCAGGAATATTATTTACGACAAGCAAGGCAAAGGATTTATGGCTATTTTATGATATTTGATTTTTGGAGAACAAATGCAGAGATAAATAACATCCTAAAGACGGCGTGACTGATTTTTAGTCTTTTAAATGAAGACTGCTTTTTTTTTCAGATTTGATACGAGATGATAAACAAGCAATAAATATCTTATTATGAGAAGCACAAACAAAATTATCGATAATTGACTCAGAACATGCAACGACGAAAATGCCAAGGGTAATAATGTCAGTTGGCAAAAGAAAGCGAGAAGAAAGGACTAAGCATCAAAGGACGAACGAATGTACAATTGACAGCGAAAAGAACTGTCCAAGATTTAACTTCCGAATTGGGAACACTGAAATTAATTAGGTACAAAAATTGAAATATCTAGTAAATGTTTTATCAGAGGACGGAAATTTCAACACCGAAACCGGATGGTGCATTGGGATAGCGAAAGATGACTCTCAAAAGCTAAGCAAAGTATTAAGAAATAGAAATATTTCATTAGAAACAAAGAAAAAAATTATTGAACTGTTATGTAATATCAATCCACTTACATGGCATCGGATTCTGGACAGTCTCCTCACATTTGAAGAAGAAAGTGGAAACAACAGAAATGCGGTTCTACAGAAGGATGCTGAGAATGCCATGGACTGAATATATGAGCAGCGACAAAATTTTAGAGAGAATGCAAACAACACTTAAATTTAGATTCAGAAAGAGACAGTTGAAATTTCTAAGACATAATATGGGAAAAGGGCTTAGAAAATTTGACACTCACAGGTCATATAAAAGGTAAGAGAGAAAGAGGAAAGTAGTTTATAACATACCTAATAAGCTTGTACAAGCGGTTGGCAGAGCAAGGATTTGGAGAATCAGTAAAGGACAAACTTTATTGGGAGGTACAAAGGACAGAAGGTTGTGGAGAACCATGATCAATCACAAAGAAGATTTCGTTCATCTTATTATTGTTGCTTTCTATTGCAATACAATACTGGGGTCGTTGTAAATTCTATAATAGTTAAGCAAGCAGCATTAATTAGAAACCTGGGAAGCTACTTGAGATTTGAACTCGTATTCCCTCTCGTGATCCTGTTGTAATTATATAACCATTGAAAACAAGGAGCGGTTCAGTTCTATTCATACAGCCATATCTTTCCTCGTCCAAATTTCTTCACATCATATTGTTTGTTTACTGAGGTTTGTAAGTAGCAGAACAAAAGTCTGGTTGACAACTTCTATATATCGTGTCCCTTCAGACGATCATGGCTCTACACAACTTCTTATCTTGTGTGGCTCTTAGCAAATTTTTTCCCTTTGCTCGGGTCCCGTTCCTACATCAATTTACGTAAGCTCGCCAGGTTCCCTGCCTTCCCTTGTCTCTCTGCCCGATGAGGGTTTAGTTTTGCAAACTCCCCTTCTTCGTGTGCGTTCAAGGAATTGTCGCTGTCTCTTACTTATTTTGAGTATAACTCTTTTTTTCTGTCAGCATTTTCTTTAAGACATCCTTGGTATTTACTCGCTCCGTCCATGGAATTTGAAGTATTCTTCTGCCGAATCACATTTTTGCTGCTTCCAGTTATTTTGCTAATCTTTAGGGAAAATTTCCATCATTCACTACAAGATAAGAGTTCGGGGTATGATGATAAACTACGTCCAGCAGGAAAACCTCTGATGAGGAGGTTTTCAGGAGCGTGGAACCACCTCTTAGTTGCTGGTGTTCCCAGGTCCACCCTGACCTGGCGTGGTTGCACCTGTTAGGGTCCCCACTATGGGTAAACAGTTAACCCTTAAACTGGAGTCAAAACACTATGTAAGTGTAAAAATAGTTTTTAATACCAGAAATACATTGTAAAAAAATTATTACCAGCAATACATTTTTTAAAGAAAAATATTACTAGAAATAAATATTTTGTCGGCATTAAATAACCCATTGAGTTTCATATGCCGTAAACCAAACCAAACCAAACCAAAGCAGATAAGAGAGTGGATACCACATAGCATTTCAGCATTATTTTCTTTGTTACTAACGATTTTTTCCATTTCTCAGCACCTTACTTAGCTTTTGCACTGCATCTTTCGTTAGTCTAATGCGTGTTCTGATCTCAATGCCGCATTCTCCATCCTCAGGTAAATCGCTCGCGAGATATTTGAACTTCTGTGCCTGCTTGATGTTTATATCTCCATTTCATAACTCGCATCTGGGGCTTTTTATCTGGCTGAATACGATATTTTCTTTCTTCTTGCAGCTGATGGTTAGTCATATTTTTTCCGCTTTCTTCAACCACCCCTCAATGAGGTGAGTTCGATCCTCACCAGGTGCACAGTACAAAATCTGACAAAAGTAGCCCAAAAAAGGTTGACGTTTTAAAGTCCAATATATATATATATATATATATATATATATATATATATATGTGTGTGTGTGTGTGTGTGTGTGTGTGTGTGTGTGTGTGTGTGTGTGTGTATGAGAGGTGCTCGTCGTGTTTCATAAGTAATTCATTCTCTACTTTGCATATGGGCATGTCCAAGCACCATTTGCCATAAATTGCAACAGCCATCTCTTTCTAGACAGAAGGAAAACTTTCTGCAGGTCCCTTCACTTATCTGGAGGTTAGTGGGCGACTCTCTTTCTGTTTTATGCTCTTGTTGATTCATTTACATTGGTTCTTAGATTTACGTACTTATTATAATTGTAAATTTATTTTAGACGTGTTCGAACTTTATCTCCAATTTCCGCAAATTTGCAGACTAATTTTGTTATGTCAGCTCTGCCAACGATCGGCCCATGAAGAAGCGTTGGCCGAAAGGTTACCTAGGTCCATAAAGGGGGAAAAATGAACACAGAATTATGCCTATTCATATATATATATATATATACATATATATTGTCATCCACAGACAGACTGTTTCGCTGTATCACAGCTCATCAGTGTGGCTAGACGTCCTGTTGCCTCTAACGAGGACCGAAATCTGGCTGAATTGGCGTCAGTCGGAGATTCTACAACTAAGCCGTTGGCGGACGGCAAGGATGAAGGTGAATTTAAGCGTATTTATTTTTGGATAAACACAAGCACACACACACACACACACACACATATATATATATATATATATATATATATATATATATATACATACATATATTAATTATATATATATATATATCTTTGCTCTGTCTAACCACATCGAGCACTTTTATGTTTACACATCATGTATAAATTTGATGACTATTTATCTGTTTGCCAACGTATGCAAATCAGTATGCGAGTATACACTTGCTTATATCTGGTCGCTTGATTTACCTACTTCTCTTTCTCTCTGTCTCTCTCTCTATATACACACACATACACACACACACACAGACACACACACACACACACACACATATATATATATATGTATATATATATATATATACGAAGGTCATTCAATAAATAAGGTGCATTTTTCGGTATAAGGACTTCTAATACAGATAGAAGTTTTTTTATTTTTTTATTTTTCAACTTAGTCTCCTAGCACTGTCACACACTTTTCCCATCTGTGCACAAGCTTCCGTATTCCCTCAGCGTAAAAATCTTTGGACTGATGTCTCAGCCAGTCGCTCACAACACTTTTGACTTCATCGTCACTTTTAAACTTCGTGCCTCTCGTGAACGCTTTCAATAGACCAAACAGGTGAAAGTCTGAAGGGGTAAGGTCTGGGCTGTAAGGGGGATGAGGGAGCAGTTCCCAGCCCAGCTCGTTGATGGTCTGCACCGTTTGGGCTGCTGTTTGAGGCCTTGCGTTGTCATGATGCAAGATGACTCCTTCTGACTGATGACCCCTGCGTTTGTCCCAACAGATAAGCTCAAAGTCCTTGCAATGTCATCCACTGTCACGCTTCTGTCAGACTGAATGAGGTCATTGACTGATTCGATCACCTCAGGAGACCTCACTTCTGTAGGCCTCCCAGGCCTGTCTTCATCCTCAACACTGCTCCGTCCTTCTTTAAACAATTTAGCCCACTTGTAGACATTCCTTTTGGCTGAAACATGTGGAACCATACACAGTTGACATTCTCCTATGAATTTCAACTGGTTTGCACCCTTCAGCAACCAAAAACTTGATAACTGACCGCTGTTCAATCCTGGAGTATGCTTCTTGGTCGGCCGTCTTTGTTAATCGCCAAAACTCTCAAAGTTTTTTTTAATCTGCAAAAGAAATTAAATCCATGTGAAAAAGAAGTAAAAAAAAGAATAAAAATGAGTAAGCTTCTATCTGTATTAGAAGTCCTTATACCGAAAAATTCCCCTTATTTATTGAATGACCCTCGTATATATATATATATAATAAATCCATCAACGTAACTATAACAATGTTGTTTGAATTTCGTTACGTTTTCAGATGTGGAAGTATCATTATTTTATTTTTCGATACTCATTTTCGCTGTTATACTCCCAAAGTTTCGGTCTTTTTACTCACCTGCCTTCTTCAGGATTAAATTGCGAGTAAAGATAAAATAATAGAAAAATATTAATGAAAAAAGCTTCATTAATTCGAACTATTCAGACTAGAATGATTATTTTGATTCACTATGTTTCGACAGTTGTTGTGTACGGCCTTCTAGAAATTTGAAACTTAACCATTTATTCAGACCGCGGGGAGTAAATGGTTCCCATCTGCATTCCATAATTATGAGATATCTAATATCAATTAATGTCCACCAGTTTTATTATGATATATATATATATATATATATATATATATATATATATATATATATATATATATATTCGTCTACCGGCCTGATTCAAGAATCTTATTATAGAAAAATATGTCGTCATCGAGTATTGGGAGTATTGGGCAGTACAAGCCGAGATATGGCAGCAATACACGTTTTGTTCTGATCTGACTCTTGTTCAACCATGGCAGGAGGATGCAGGTACTTTCTGGAGCGCTACAATGAACCGACCATCTTTCCAGTATCTTTAGCAATGAATCGTACATACGTTGAACTTGAGGTCTGGAATGAGCTTGATATGCTTTGGTTCGGTTGAGTTTGTTTAGCCCCATACCAACCTCTATCGATTATTTAATGCCAAAATCTAAATATGTTGTACGCAATTTTATCTGATTATTTATTGATTTTTTTAAATATATAATAATGAGATTAGTGATACAGATTTTACTAATTAATCCATAACTGGGGGAGGGAGAAGAGGTGGATTCATGCCTTTCCGAAGGGTATTTGCGCGCAAGTGAATATCACGAACCCAACTGGAATTGGAACTCGGCCCTCCGATTAAAAATTCCGAACCATTATTCATTACACCACCTTCACTTCTAAGCTTACATCACGTGGTATTCCGAAGCAGTCATCCATCTAGGTACTGGCCAGGTTCGACATTGCTTAACTTCGGAGATTGTACATGAAGCGATGTTTGGAGTGAGCCTGTATCCCAATAGACGTTCAAGACAAAGAGCCACGTTGAAGAACATGTGTTCATCATGACTGAACCGTAGATTCAGTGTTTGCCAATGATGATGAAACGTCGGTAGCTTGGTTTTGGAGATCCCAAATGTTACAAGCCAGTTATTCCCCCATTGACCTATAAGGACGAGGTCAGCGGTTAGATCAACTGATAGTTTCCACTCATAAAACAAAGATAGCTGTATATGTGGCAAAATCATTCCGTTTTTGTTTTCGTTCTCCGTCGTGGCATAAGCTCCATAATATATATCCCTTGTCAGTCATGACAGAGCCGGGCCGTGATGCGGCAAATTCATGGACAAACTTGATAGAGTATAAACGACTTGCTTAATATCTTCATATTCTCTTGGAGGCTTTCATGAATACGAGTTTAATATGAAATTGCGACAAATGAAGTTAGACTAAAACCTTTCGCCCAGGTGAAGTCATTTTTCGATGGTTGATCGTATATCCCAAATTTAGTACTTGCTTTAGAAATAAAGTGTTTGACATCCATATGGCTAAGGCACTCGAAAGATCATCAAACCGCAATAATATATCGGTCACATCCCTTTGGCCAAAAGCCAACCGCCGGTGTTCCTCTACTTCCAAATAATGAAAATACTCGAGACAGGTAAAGTAAGCGAGTCGGGTGAGGGAGACATTAGAAGTGCTTCTATTTGTCGCCCAGACAAGAATCCATTAGGTAAAATACTTTGACGTTCGGCTTGAATAAATTATCCTAGATAGAATTTTCGTTATTTCTCTTCGTATCCTTCCCTGACCAAGCTCCTCTTCTCTGACAATTCACTGTTTTGGTGAATGCCCGCATCCAGGTCTAGGTCGGCAATATCAAGATTTTCAAGGTTATAAAATTGATGAACACACGGGCAGCACAGGCCAGCAAAATGGCTTGAACTTTTATGTGCGTTTGTTTCCTTGAGTCAGCCATTTTTCCTGCAGGTGTACTGCATCTACCACACGAGAAATTATAAAATGGTGGAAAAGAGCTGCCTACGGTCATTGTTACTGAAGTTAAAATTATTTCTTCTTCTTTATTTTGTATTGTGATCTAATGACGTACTTTTTCTTAATATCTTTTTTAGCATCTTCCCTTTTTCCTTTTATCCTTTCTTCATTTTGTATTGCGACCTAATGACGTCTCCTTCTTTTATGTTCGCTGTCTCTTCAGGATGTTAGAGATCATGACACTCCACCATTTCCTGTCCCTTGTAGCTCTTAATAACTTTTGTCTTTTTGTCATCTCTCCAAACCCTGCTCTGTCATCCATTCATTCAAGCTTAATTTCTTTTTAGTATTTCCCCTTTTCTTTTCATCTCTTCCTCTTCTTCATTCACACTTCCTTTCCTTCATTTCTTCATTCAATCATATTTTTCTTCTTCTTCTTCATTCACACCTTATTTTTTCGGCCTTCTTCGTCCATGTTTCTTCATTTCTTTTGCGTCATTCAATATTTTTCACCCCATTTTACACTTCATTCTCATACACTTTCTTTCGTTTTTTCTTTCTTTCTTATAACTTTTTGCTCTTCTTTTTTCTTTCTTTTCGGTGTTCTCCTTTTTACCTTATTCACACATGAACCCCTACCTATTTATGTCTGTATTATTTCACCTTTAACAATCGCCCTTCCACAAACCTCCGGAAATACAGCTCACACATAGCTCGGCTCGTCCGTTTTTATTCTGTGAGTGAGGGTATTAACAAAGCCAGTTCATTTTCAGGACGTCTTCGGGCAATTTCAAAATAAATCATAGACAACTAGTAAATAAGAATTGTTGTGACAATGCAACCAATAGAATCATTTCCTTCCCAGCATTCTCTCACCTTCCTTTTTCGCAAGGGATCTTCACGATACCGACATTTTGGATCTTGTCGCTAATTTATGATTATAATTCCAGTTAAGTGATCCGAAAAACACCGAGTTGGTGAAAGAGGTTATATTTTTTTGAACGCAGATTCTAAACATGTCGAAATAAAGCAATCATAAATAAAGTAATGGAATAGAAAAAATGAAGAAAAACTGAAATAAATATTTAATAATTGTTAGACTGAAATTGGTGAGGGCTTGCAAAAGACCCCGAAGAATTTTTTTTTTATTTTACCTTAATTTATTTTTTTTCAGCAAGGGCGAAATCTTATATATTCGTTCGTCTTGTATCTTTCAAAATTACCGGAAAAGAATTCCTTTCTAAAAAGACCGGGAAACCAGTTTTCATTTTTGTAAAAAGAATGAAAGAAATAAGAATAGAGTATGGAGGGGAAGAGGAGGAAAGCACGCGCTCGTGTGTGTCGCAGGAATAGCCAAAAGTCACGAAGAAAGGAAATGAAGAAAGTTAATAAATACAACTCAGAAATCTTGAATCAGGGTAGGAGGATTGCGGAAAGAAGATACTGCTTCGTTGCAAAATAAAGGACAAAAATCTGAAGGGGAGGAAAGGGATGAACAAGCCAACAGGCAGACGAATCGGTAGGAGATGACTTTCGGTTAGTTGCAGTGAGTCAGAGAATGAAGAGATTCCGATCAAGTATGCCAGGAATTTTGATTCTCGGTTCTCTGACTTTTTCTTCTGCGAGAGAAAGAGAGAGAGAGAGAGGGGGAAAGGATCGGAGTACGAGGTAAAAACAGAGTTTAACCTCATGGTTTTTGTATTGTATGTAAGAAAGAAAAAAAAAACTAATCCTGACCAAGTTCGGAATCTTTGTTCCTGAAAATGCGGAATTCAATTTCTTTAAATTGATTCTTGAAATACTTATACTTCTCAATGGTGTTTAGTTCTGTGGTTAGGGCATGATATTTCTAACAGAGGTTCACTTCCTTGACCGGAAGAATGACGTTCTTTCAACTAAGATAACCTCATATATATATATATATATATATATATATATATATATATATATATATATATATATATGAAGAAATATAGTCTTAAAGTGTGCTATATTTATGGGATAAAGTGCTCAATATCAGAGATAGAGCGTGTGTAAATATAAAATGCCTGACGATTGCACTAGCATGAAACAGACTGTCGCCTCTAAGTGTTGACTTCTATGTTCACTTTTATATATATATATATATATATATATATATATATATATATATATATATATATCTGTCTATATTTCTGCGATGAGGTATTGTAACTATTTACATTGTTCGGACTGTTTTCCTCATCTTAATTGTCATATTCGTAACGCTTCGGCCGTTGTATTCTCCGGCCTTCTTCAGGATCTGTCTATATTTCTGAGATGAGGTATTGTAACGATTTACAATATTTACATTGTCCAGATTATTGACTCCATCTTTATCGTCATATTCACGACATTTGAACCGTTAACACTTCGGCCTTCTTCAGGATCTATCTACATTTCTGAGATAAGGTGTTTTGACTATTTACACTCTTTAAAGTTTTCGGACTGCTGTCCTCATCTTTATTGTCATATTCACGACGTTTCAACCGTTGTACGCTCCGGCCTTTTGCCAGGATCTCTCTATATTTATAAGATGAGGTATTGTAACGATTTACACTATTTACATTGTTCGGACTATTGTCCTCATCTTTATTGTCATATTCACGATTTTTCAACCGTTGTACGCTCCGGCCTTCTTCAGGATCTGTCTATATTTCTGAGATGAGGTATTGTAACCATTTACACTATTTAGATTGTTCGGACTGCTGACCCCATCTTTATTGTCATATTAACAACGTTTTGACTGTTGTACGCACCGTCCGTCTTCAGTTGATATATGTTTGAATTTCGAACCGATAGTTCAGTTACTAAAAGAAAATAACTGAAACTGTGATATCCAGAAAAGGTATGGCACGTGCAACGAGAACAATCTACCCGGTGGACGAAATAAATAGCTCGGTTTAAAATTCCAACGTATATCACCTGAAGAAGGCCGGAGCGTACAACCGCCGAAACGTCGTGAATATGACAACAACGATGATGACAACAGTCCGAACAATGTAAATAGTATAAAGAAATAAATATATGCATTGATTTAAATGGAATTGCAAAATGAAAGTTTTCTTGTTGTCAATCGAATTATTTATAAAATTCACGAAAGTAAAGAATTTTAAAGAAATACTTTTTAAAAATAAAACAGTCAGGTAGGAATCTTGGCTCATATGGAAAAAGCTGTTAGCTTTTGCCTTGTTACATGACAGATAAAAAAATTTCAAAACAGAACCTGGTACACCGAACAAGTATTTAAAGATCCCATAACCACTACAGCGCCACTACCTGTAAGAATAAAAACTATTGGTATGACAGTCTGGGTACCGTTTATAAAACCCTGCTTTTGGCACATCATGTACACGCATCGATCAGTTTATGTGATCATCTGCTTGTCGTCGTCGTCAGAGGAGAAGAAAATGTCGATGGCGTGAATTTGTTTAAGGTGGACCACATTTTGTCAGGAAGTGACCTACACCCTTGATTTCAAGACCTTTCTCTGCGGCATATATAGAATGAAACATGGGTACTTCGACTTGGTGTAATGGTTAGCAAGCTTGTCTCACTAACTTGCTAACCATTACAAGCTTGTCTCACTAGCTTGCTAACCTTGACAAGCTTGTCTCACAAGCTTGCTAACCATGACAAGCTTGTCTCACTAACTTGCTAACCATTACAAGCGTGTCTCACTAGCTTGCTAACCATTACAAGCTTGTCTCACTAACTTGCTAACCATTACCAGCTTGTCTCACTAACTTGCTAACCATTACCAGCTTGTCTCACTAGCTTGCTAACCATTACAAGCGTGTCTCACTAGCTTGCTAACCATTACAAGCTTGTCTCACTAGCTTGCTAACCATTACAAGCTGGTCTCACTAGCTTGCTAACCATTACACCATGTCGAAGTACCCGTGTTTCATTTACGATTGAATAGTGAGTACGATTCTCACTGGGTGCCCCATACTTTCGGCCTTGTGCCACATCCAAGGTACGCTTAGAAAATCACCATATGGAATGAAACATGCAGAATCCAGTCAAGAAACTTGGTGAGACGGAGAAGTACTAGGAAGAGGGAAAAAGGCAAACAACTATGTCCTGACCCCCAAAAGAAGAGGTATTGAGCAAACTTTAATCGGAAGATTAGCTCAGAGGGGGGTGTTGTAATGGAATGTCCCAAACTCCTTATCGCCTACGCGGACGGGACTATATCACTAGATATACGTGGTAAGCACAAGATGTACCTGGCGGCTTGCTTCGGCAATTAGTTGGAGATTCGTCTCCAGGTAATCTAGTCGAACTCTCTGCCTTCGGGCAGAGATGAACCTAGACGAGGCTATGATGAAAGGCAGAGTCTCGTCTGGGGTGGTAGACAACTACCCGATCCCGTTTTTACGGAGTCTACGGGGAATATTTGATCGAGCCTACGGGCTCGGTTTTACCCCGCATTAAATGGCCTTGTGCCATATCCTGCCTCGCGGGGTGGTAAGGTAAATAACCTTGCTTCGCGAATAACTAGCCTACGCGCTCGGATACCCCACGTTAAATTTGGCCTTGTGCCACATCTGACTGCTTGTGGCGGTTGGTAAATATCCTTGCTTTGGCACTTAGTTGGAGATTCGTCTCCAGCTAAGCTAGTCGATCTCTCTGTCTTCCGGCAGAGGGGAACTCAGACGAGGCTATGCTAAGGGCAGAGGCTCGTCTGGGGTTGTAGACAGCTAACCGACCCTATTTTTTACGGGGTCTACTGGGAATTTTTTGCCCGAGCCCACAGGCTCGGTTTTAACCCCGCATTAAAAACTTTTTTCTGCCACATCCTGCCTCGCGGGGAGGTGAGGAAATAACTTTGCTTTGGCAATTTTTTTGAGATTCATCTAGTCGAACTCTCTGTCCGAAGGCAGAGAGGAACCCAGACGAGGCTATGACGAAGGGCAGAGTCTCGTCTAGGGTGGTAGACAGCCACCCGATCACGTTTTTACGGGGAATTTTTGCACGAGCCTACGGACTCGGTTTTACCCCGCATTAAAAAGGCCTTGTGCCATATCCTGCCTCGCGGGGTGGTAAGGTAAATAACCTTGCTTCGCGAATAACTAGCCTGCTAACCGATTCCTTGTCTTTCAGCAGTGTATTGTTTTTACAATAAATCTCTCTTTCTTTCATCTACGGCCGTGTTACTGTTCCTTTCACTCGAGTATCACCTTTGTCTGTTTGTAACCTCTTTAAGGGTACAACAAAACTGCAACAGACTGCCGCTGACTGTTATAATTTCGAGTGACGCCTTCTGTAGCATGTCCATCATGCGTAGCCCTCTTCATCTGCTTGTTCAACCGTTGAGATCTTCATCTCGGTGTAATCAAGCTATATTAGCTGTATGTTTAATCTTGAAGAAATTGAAACAGATATTCAAGGTGTTACAACTTTTATTTCTATCATGTCTTTCATCAGAAAGAGACAGTTGAAATTACGACGGCACATAATGAAGCAAGAGAGCTTGAAAATTATTTCTGCCAGTATATTAGTTCAGAAAGAATATATGTTAGATAATCGTAAGGAACTATGCAACTCCTCATAGATTCAGACAAAGTAACGTATTTTATTGATATATTTTAAGCCTTCATCCTCTTATTTACAACAACGATGTATTGGGTGTAGTGTAAGTGTTTAAAAATGAGTCTTACATGGTATTAACTACACTTATTTTTCTTCCATGTCCTATTTTAAATATCATATCCTTTAAAGACATAACCGATCATAGCTCTCCACATCGTCCTGTTTTTGTTGCTCTAACTTTAGTCTCTTTACCATCCATCTTTTCACTTACTGTAATCCATTTACTCAAATTTGTCAAGAAAGTTACACGCTATTTCAACCTGCATCTTTTACCTTCAGTGCGCCATGTGAGTGTTAGATTGTCTAGGTCCTCTTTTCTCATTACGCATTCTTGAAGTTTCAAATGTCTCTTTCCGATTGTAATAAGAAATTTATTTATAGTTCATATTTTATTAACATCTTCCTCGTTACTCTTATGGTCTCTGCCCACGGAATTCCTCGGTAGAACTAAATCCCTGTCGCTTCAGGTCTCTTCTTCGTCTCTGAGGAGCGTGTCAGGTGAGTGAGGGACAGTGAACACCATCTGCCGATTCTAACGTCCCCATTTGATGAGACGCCACGTGTTTCAAGAAGAAAACACAACCCAATTCTCTAACTGTACAGCATCAGACTTTTTGTTTAATCATTTCACCCCAAGCAAGGCGGGAGGGCCACTAGCACGCCGGGGGTTATAGGGAGTTAAAGTGAGAGAAAAGACCGAGTATAACAAAGATTGAGGAAAAGGAAAAAGTTGAACGGGATTCAAGAAGATAGAAGATGACGATTGATGTTGCATTTAACATTTTGAAGATTGTAGTTTTCAGGGAAACAAGTAAACGGAAGGGAGTTCCACAGGTGGGAAGTTCGAGAAAAGAAACTGTTGGAGTAGAAGTGGCAGTTGCATTTAGCTATTTCAATAGCAAACAGGTGGTACCTAGATGCCAATCTAGTAGCTAGCTTAAATTCATGTAGTCTGGAATGCCGTCTGCTAAACGGAAATATTTTTAAGTGCGTCGTAAACTTGGAAAACGTGGAAAATATATCTATATATTTTATAATATGCACAATAAAAATCTTGTGTTAACACCCGAGGAAGATACAATCTCTTCGTATGGGGTTCTGGATATTGTTGATACAACCCTTGTTTTGACACCCGTGTACGTACTGATCTAAAATGTGCCTCTACGAGTTCGGCAACCTTATTTCGTTAAACGGTTTATTCAAATTTTGCTCCATCAGCTTGGCTCAGTGTAGAGATACACTTTGGCTTAAAATGTGGTTTCCTTGATAGAAAAAAAGGGATATAGGTTCGATTACTGTTGAAGATACAAGTTATATTTATTAGGATTTCACAATTTAGATGGGTTATTAATAATTCCAATGTTTAATAAAATAAACGAAAATAAATAGGTTTTCCGGTTTGGTTTGTTTTATGGGATATCAACCTCAGTGGGTTATTTAATGCCGATAATTTTTATTTCTGGTATTTTTTTTTCAAAATCTATTTCTGGTAATATATTTTCTTCAAAAATCTATTTCTGGGAATATTTTATATTATGTATAGCTGATAATATTTTTTTCAAAAAATGTATAACTGTTTGTATTGCTGGAAATTTTTTTTTAAAGTATTGCTGGTAATAATTTTTCTACAAAAATTTATTGCTGGTAATAATTTTTTACAAAGTATTTCTGTTATTAAAACCTATTTTTACACTTTCGTAGTATTTTGACCCAAGTTTGGGTGTTAACTACTTGCCCATAGCTAGGACTTTAACAGGTGCTACCATCCCGGGTCAGGGTAGACCTGGGAACACCAGTAATTAAGAGGTGGTTCCATGCTCCTCATACCTTCTAATCAGAGGCCTTGCTGTCGGACGTAGTTTATCGTCTTACTCAGGACGCGTACATAGTTTATCGTCATACCCAGGACTCGGATGTAGCTTATCGTCTTACCCAGGACGCGGACGTAGTTTATCGTCTTACCAGGACACGGACGTAGATTATCGTCTTACCCAGGACGCGGGCGTAGATTATCATCATACACAGAGCACGGATGTAGTTTATCGTCTTACCCACGACACGGACGTAGTTTATCGTTTTAACCATGACACGGACGTAGTTTAACGTCTTAACCAGGACGGAAAATAAATAAGGATGGCGACTAAAATAACATTTATAGTAAGAAGAGATAAGGTAGGATAAAAAAATCTTTTAAAAAATTACCGTTTTTTTACGTCTCGTGTACGAAACTGAAGCTAACAGATATAGATTTGCGGAAAGTCTTAACGAGAAAAACCTGTCTTATGTATTGGTCCGTATATGTGATCATCTCTGTGTAATCAAGCTATATTAGCCGTATGTTTAATCTTGATTAAATTGAAACAGATATGCAAGATCTTACAACTTTTATTTCTCTCTGTGTATTAGTTAGGAAAGTAATATTGCATTTAAAATATGCTAATTAGGAATCAACGCACTCATCCAAAATCCTGGTTATGTCGTAAACAACTCGAGGCTGTTGAGCGTTTATAGCTCATGGTAAGATTCCGTAGACAAATACTGTAATGAGTGTCAGGTTCGCCATTGCATGATGCATGAATTTCATAGGAGTTATAATGCATTTCGTATAATGAAGAATATTTGTTAAGTGCATCTTGGTGCAGTGACCGTTCATAGATGCCAACTGTGGTTAAGTAACTTTAAAACGTTGATTGTGATCCTCTTGAAAAATCTCCATCTTCAAGACCAACCAATTTGGCTAACGATCTTTTGAAGGCACATCTGTTGAAGCAGATCTTTTTCAACGAAACGAGTTGAGAAAAAAATGTATAATCCGTGCTATCCCGCTACACATAAGTATCTCAAGAAGAAAGAAAAAAAGAAATCTTAGAAAGAAACGGAGCTTCCTCGTGAACTCTCAACAGAAAATAGAACACACAGTGTTCGACTTATTTGAAAAAGTTCGCTGACCAGGAATGAAATGTTCTATGTTTTTCTTTTCTTCAGATTGTTACGGGAATTGTGAAATATGTTCACAACGAGCATAAAATACACGGGAAGCAAGTTATAGTAAACTCTTATATGTTGAAAACGGATGCAAAAAGCAGTGGTTATCACATTTGGTCTCCAAATTATCAAACATGGTGAAACGTTAATTTTAACATCATTGCAAGATTAGGAAGAAAGGGCAGGGTATCAACCGAGAGCGTTGAAATAAAAAAACAAAAAACAAAACAATAATAAGGCGGAGAAAATAAAATAATAGTAATAATGAAGAGTTTATTGATCCTGGGTGTTGGGATAAAAAGCAACAATAATAAGATGGATTAAAATTAGTAATAAAATTATAGCAAGAACGAAGAGAATGCGAGAAAAAAAACAGGAACAAGTAAGATAGAAGGAAACAAACAACATCTACAACAGCAATAATAATAATAATAATAATAATAATAATAATAATAATAATAACGAAGAGTTCTGGGATAAAAATCAATCATAATCATAATGGAGTTTATGTAGTAATGAGGTAATATCCTCCCAGAGTATCGTGATAAAATATGTTAAAAAATAAGATGGAATTCAACCAGCCTTAAAATAAAAATGGTGAAAATGTTTTATAAGTTTTAAAAATTCAATAGAAAACTACGATTTGTGAGATTTAAAAAAAAAAAAAAAAAATATATCTCAGTTCGGCAAATTCTTTTTCAATCAAAATTCTACATCATTTAATTGACACATTTTCAAAAGGCCAAAAAGCCTGCTTAATTTTAACAATACGTAACTTGCCGCTTGGCTGTCTCTTTTACTGATCAGATCCATTATTCAATGTACGAAAACAGTCGACTAAATTTCTCAGTACGAGGACTGCGTATTTTACTTATTGTCTCAAGCCAAAAATAATCAGTATTAAAAATAAATTAGTTTGATCAATAAATGAATGAATTAGTATTAGTTGAAATTTTTTTGTCATCTGATTATTTCAGAACGAAATAGAAACGGTGATACTCTAAACGATGCTTAGATATGGCACAAGGTCGAAATTATGGAGCACCCAGTGAGGAACGAACTCACTATTCAGTTGTAATTGATCAAGCGAGACAAGCTTGCTAAACATTACACCGTGTCGGGGTGCCCAAATGATTTTCTAAGCGATACTTAGATATGGCACAAGGCCGAAAGTATGGGGCACCCAGTGAGGAACGAACTCACTATTCAGTTGTAATTGATCTTGCGAGACAAGCTTCAGAACGAAATGGAAATGGAGCAATAACAAACAAGCAATACAGTGTTTTTCAATGAAATATAACGAGTACAAAGATTAGTAAATTCACAAATATTTAATTACAGACGAGAAAAGGTCACGAGAAAAGGTCATTCGTTTTAATTTGATAATAACACAAACAGTGGAATTGAAATATCAGCCACGCAAAGTTTTCATAAATTTTTATGCTGACTTTTTCTTTGAATCTGTTTTATCAACTTTCAAACATATTCTAGGAAAATGGAGATGCCAAAATGAAACAAGTACAGCAATTCAAATATCTGGGGAATGTTTTAACAAAAGACGGAAAGCGCGACATTGAAATTCGAAGTATGAAGAAACAGGAAAATTTCATTAGAAACAAAGAAAAGAGTGCTGCACTGTAACGTAATATAATTCGTCCGAGATAGCAGTGAATGCTGGAAATAGAAATACAATAGAAATGTTGTTCTACAGAAGGATGCTGAGAATGTCATGGGCCAAATATGTGTGCAATAATTATATTTTAGAAAAAATAGGAAAAAAAACAACACTTATATATACCCTCAGAAATAGACAGTGGAAATTCCTAGGGCACATAATGAAGAAAGACGGCTTGGAAAATTTGCTACTTACAAGGACAGTTTAAAGGCAAGAAGGACAGAGTATAACAAACAATACATAACCTCCCTAGCGAGCTTGAGTAAATGGATGGCAGAATAGAGTTCAGAAGAAGTTTTTTTCTCGCCCGAGTCCATCCATCAAATCTATAAATCAACCATTCGCCCTTGGATGGAATACTGCTACTATATATGGTCTGGAGCTCCCGCTGTTCGTCTTAGGGTCCTCGACAAAATCCAGAGACGGATATGCAATGTGATTGGCCCTGATCTGACATCTCGTTTACAGTCGCTCTCTCACAGACGTGATGTCGCCCCCCTCCGTCTTTTCTAGAAATACTTTCACGGTAACTGCTCTGACGAGCTACTTTTCGCTAATTTCCAGACTGCATGCATTTAAACGTGCAAGTAGGCTGGCATCTCGATCCCATCCTTTCACTGTCGAAGCGGTTAAATGCAGTCGTCTCTTCCACTCCAATAGCTTCATGTTTCGCACCTCCCGTCTGTGGAATTCCCTTCCTATTACTTGTTTCCCTGATAGCTATAATGCAATGTCAATCGACATCTCCAGACGCCTTGATCTATTCCCTATCCTTCTCTTTACCCTTTCCTCTATCACGCCTCTTTACCCTCGCTCCAACTCTTGTTCGATTAAACGTTTCAAATGTTGTTTGCCGAATTCTCCTCGACCTTGCGTGTTTAAGCATCAAAACAGACAACTGATGGCGGTTTAATTTTATGCCTCCTTTCAAGGTAAAGTCTCCTCTACTTAAAACACTTAAATCAGCTTTAGTGTTGTATTATCAGCTTCATCGGCTTTGAGATCCACTTTAAACGAAGGCGTCAAAATTACCAAAAGTTTAACATTTGTATCATCAGAAACAAAATGTACAAATGTTTAGATTCGGAAACCGCACCTCTAAAGTTAATATTTTACAAGGTAAGTATATATACAGTGTGACTGAAAAGTAACCCTCCATTTTAAAATACTTATAATTAATTTATTAACTATAATTTATACAAGAAATTGATATGAGAGGAAAGCGTTTAGCATGAGGTTTTATTTAAAATTCGATATGGGCACCAGATTTCGCTACCAGCTTTTCGAGCCGCCCAGAAATCGCGTCAACTGATTTCACCAGAAATTCTGGTGGTATGGAAGGTGTAACTTCTTGTCTTCATCCTTCAAGTTCTTCCAAAGTCTTGGTTTCGTATAGTAATCAATCCAAAAGAAAAATGTCACAGAGTGTTAAGTCAAGACACCTGGCTGGCCACTCATACATAAAATAGGGAGTTACTTTTCAATCACCCTGTACGTATATATATATATATATATATATATATATATATATATATATATATATATATATATATATATATATATATATATATATGTCATTCACAGACAGTACTGTTTCGCTGTATCACAGCTCCTCTGTGCGACTAGACATCCGAATGCCTCAAGCCCGGATTGAAACACAACTGATTAGGTGTCAGCCAGAGCTATCTTCACTCGGTAGAGTTACATAACTAAATCTAGCGTATTGTTTTTACAAATGTAAACAAATGCCAATCAGCCAAAGTGCTCCATTCATTTTACTGAAGAGCTTTGCATTAGTGCAGGTGGCTGTTGTTTATAGAATTAGCTTATCACTCAACAGTGCTCAATTGAAATGTATTTTCAAGGGCTAAATTATGTCATTCACAGACAGTACTGTTCCGCTGTATCACAGCTCCTCAGTGCGACTAGACATCCGCTTGATTTGGCCATCATCAAAATAGGTAGGGAGGAGTAGACGTGATAGGCAACAATAAACTACAGAAGAACTCAAAATTGATCGCTGCATTTAAGTATTGCATTAATATTTAAGTTTACCTTTTAAAAGCTCAACGATAATTCTTCTGTCGCCACTTAATTTAAAGACAATTACATGTACATAGGTATTTACTTTCCGTACAAATAATATTTTTTTTATTTCATGGGTGACTTTCGCCGGATTTCGGTGTTAATTTCGATTATTCCCAAATTTATTCCCAAGTGATAAAAATTGTTATAGCACAAAATATTCGTCGCAAAAAATCACATAAAAATATCGCCGAAAACAATCGCAGTAATGAAAACTTGGGAATCAAAAATTTCAGCATTGCGGGTCTGGATCCGGTACGGAATGTTTTTAATTTGCTCACGGAGTCGGGCTGATTCCAAAGAACCCATTTTTTTTGCTATAGGCTGATTCCTATAGAACCCATTTTTTTTGCTATTTACCCATAGCTGGAGGGAGGAGAACAGGAATAATACCTTTCCCAAGAGTATTCGCATGTAAGTGAATGTAATGGATTTGACTATAATTTGAACTCAGCTCTCCGATTCCTCAATCCGAGCCGCTATTCACTACTCCACCGTGCGTGCCTCTCTCTCTCTCTCTCTCTCTCTCTCTCTCTCTCTTTCTCTTTATATATATATATATATATATATATATATATATATATATATATATATATATATAAAGAGAGAGAGAGAGGGGCACGCACGGTGGAGTAGTGAATAGCGGCTATATATATATATGTATATATATATATATATATATGGAGAAAATCAGGTAAGGGAATGACATATTTCATTTTATTTTTTAAGAAATTACAAATGAAATAAATACATATATATATATATATATATATATATATATATATAAATTTATATATATATATATATATATATATATATATATATATATATATATATATATATATATATACCGAATACAAGCCCCGAGAGCTAAAGAAAGTGAGAATAGGCTAAAAGATAGTAAATTAAAGCGGTGGGAAGGTGATTTAAGCTGATTTCTAAATACATAGCAGGGGCACCAGTCCAAATGTGTCAGTCATATTCAATGTCTGGATAAACTGTACACTTATAAATGTGTAATTTAGATTCTGTGAATGATTGGGGTATGACAGTGAATAAGAGATGGATGTGACATTATATTTCTGAAATAGTGAAAACATTTGACATACGGGACCATGTGTGTACAAGCAAAACCTGATGCAACGTGTTACCGACCATCGTCGACAACATAGTGGGCTACAACGGGCCCCAATGATCGGAAAAAAGGGAGTTTGGCTAAGATTTTCAGATGCAGGACAACTCAAAACCATCTCACCAGGATAATTCAAGACTGACGCAACTCAGCACCAGAAAAAAACATTTTGGTAACCGAATAAAAGTAATTTTTATTTTATAAAAAATGATTTAATAAATTACGATTTACTTTATGTTGTGGCCTTGTTAGGACCAGAAATAAAGACACAAGAGAGGAATTAATTTAAACAAATATATTAAGAGAAACAGTAATACAATCATATACAAACGAGAGTGTTACAGCAAGAATTTTGGGTCCGACTGTCAGAGCTGACTGCTGGAAACTTCCCTCTCCAAAAGGCAGTACCTGCTCCTATTATAGATGGGAGAGTCCATGCGTGCGTGTCTAAATTATCATAACACATTATTAAAAATAATTAAAAACAAAAAACTGATTCATATTTTCCTTTATGCCTTTTCAACTGCCTCATTTCAAGAAAAATATTCACTAATTATGGTTTTAATCCTTAATAGATTTCTTTTATTCGGTTATAAAAAAAGTTATGATTTTCTGGTAGTGAGATGTCACTGTCTTGAATTGTTTTTGGCCTGAGTGGTCTGTTCTGAGTTATCTCAGTCCTGAGTTGTCTCTCTTCTGAGTTGTCTCAGTATTGAGTTGTCTTTGTTCTGAGTTGTCTCAGTCATGAGTTGTCTCTGTTCTGAGTTGTCTCTGTTCTGGGTTGTCTCTGTTCTGAGTTGTCTCAATCCTGTGTTTCCTCAGTCCTGTGTTGTCTCTGTTCTGAGTTGTCTCTGTTTTGAGTCGTCTCCGTTCTGAGTTCTCTCTGTTCTGAGTTGTCTCAGTCCTGTGTTTCCTCAGTGCTGTGTTGTCTCTGTTCTGAGTTGTCTCTGTTCTGAGTCGTCTCCGTTCTGAGTTCTCTCTGTTCTGAGTTGTCTCAGTCCTGTGTTTCCTCAGTCCTGTGTTGTCTCTATTCTGAGTTGTCTCTGTTCTGAGTCGTCACCGTTCTGAGTTGTCTCTGTTTTGAGTCGTCTCCGTTCTGAGTTGTCTCTGTTCTGAGTCGTCTCAGTCCTGAGTTGTCTCAGTCCTGAGTTGTCTCTGTTCTGAGTTGTTGAAGATGCCGAACAAAGACGCTCATCTGTGTTCCTCACATCGGTAATTGAGACAAGCCAAGTGTTGAATAGTCCGATGAATTACGGTTACCGTTGTTTCTGGCTTATGATACGCAAAGGTATATATATTTCGGAAACATGTTAGAATAATCAAGAAATTATACTGGCAGCAAACTAAAATTCATGCGGATATAAAATGAGTTCTGCAGATATATCAAAATAGAAGAATGTGTCTTCTCACTGGACTTATTCAACCTGTACAGCGAGGTGATTCTGAGAAGTCCTACCAAAATCCATTATTGGCGGCCACAATCTTAACAACATAAGGTATGCAGATTACACAGTGTTGATAGCAGACACAGAAAGAAAACTACAATTACTCCTACAGAAGGCAATGACGGGAAGCGAGAAGGAAGGATTAAACATCAACTGCAAGAAGGCAGAGTGCATGGTTGTTAGCAAAAGCATGAGCTCAAAGTGCGAATTGTATATCGGAGATAGCAAAATCAATCAAGTGCGGAAACTTAAACACTTGGGATGACACTAAAACTCGCTTGAGACAAGGAAAAGAGTACTAGACCGCTATGTGTTATCTCTCCTCCTGTATGGTAGTGAGCGCTGGACGATCTCCTTACAGATGAAGAGAAGATTTGAAGCAACAGAAATGTGGATCAACAGAAGGATGCTGAGGATACCGTGGACCGAACATGTGACCAACAACGAAATTTTGGAGAAAATTAAATAAATAGGAAACCAATAGTTAAACAGGGACACTTGAGGTTTCAGGGGCAAAAAATTAGAAAAGAGGGCTTGGAAAATCTGATACTCACAGGACAGGCAGAGGGCAAGAGGAACAGAGGAAAATAACGCATAACATATATAGTGAGCCTGAGTAAATGGATGGCGGACCGGGGCTTCGGAGAAATAAGAGAAAGACAAAATTTATTAAGAGCTAAAATGAACAGGAACTTGTGGAGAGTCATGATCGTCTACGTCCTGAGTAGACACGGCACATAAAGATGAAAGGTAAGGTTCAGGTTTGGAGCAAACCCCATGACGGTATAGGCAGTATTTGTCAACAAGGCGTCGTTAAGGTTCGTCGTGCTTTCATAATGGTTTGGGGTGTTGTTTGCAAGGAATGTCTTCGACCGGTTGATCCATGTAAACAGGTCATTAAATAGTGACCATTTCGATGCATTGCTTCTTGACCATTTGCGTGCATTCAGAGGTCCCATGTACCGCAAAAATGATTGGGTTATTCTAACCGGGAATCTCACTGCGTGGAAAGTAAAGGTAAACTACGGAAGACGAGTGTAACGTAAGAGTTGGGGTGCAGTTTTTAATCATTTCACCCAAAACAAGGCGATAAAGCCACTAGGACTAGAGGCGTTTTCAGGAGTAAAAGAGAATGAGAAAACTTTTGTGAGAAGAATGGACAATGAAAGAATCGATTTCAGGAAGACAGAAGATGGCAATTGGCGCTGCATTTTAATTTGTAAAGATTGTAGGTGGCATGGAAGCAAGAAATCGGAAGGGGTTCCACAAGCGAAACGTGCGAGAAAAGAAACTATCAGTATAGAACATTCTGTTGTCTCTAGCTAGTTCAGCAGTAAAACAGTGAAACCTAGTTGCCAATCTAGTAACACGCTTCAATTCATGCAGTCGAGTTACCAATGAGGAAAGCTCACCAGAAAAGTTGACATGGAAACATTTCTAGAAAAGACAGAGGAAAGCCACGTGACGTCGGTGAGAAAGTCACTGAAGTCGAGCTTGTTGTTGTTATTAATATTTGGCGTAATTATTTTTTGTTTTCTTGTTTTTCTTTCTTTAATTTTTTGCGTTTATGAGTATATATATATATATATATATATATATATATATATATATATATATATATATATATATATATATATGTGGGAGAAAATCAGGTAAGGGAATGACATATTTCATTTGATTTTTTTAAGAAATCACAAATGATATATGTCTTTCCCTTACCTGATTTTCTCCAAAATAGCCCCTGATAGCATGCATAAGTGTAAAACGAAAGACGCCATCCAATGCTGACCCTTATTTATCGTTTCTCGATACGAAAGTCCACCATATATATATATATATATATATATATATATATATATGTATGTATGTATGTATGTATGTGTGTGTTCGTGCGTGTGTGTGTATTGATATGATAGGAAATAACTGTTAGATTGATAATCCGAAGTTGTTTAATATTTTTGTCTTTATTTTTTTATTTAAAAAAAACAGTGCTCGATACAGAAGTAGAGCCTAAATTATAATTATTTAAAAAAAAATATGATTCCATCCCGTCACAGAAATTACTGTCTCGAAACTGGTCATCCGTATTCAATTTGATATATATATATGTGTGGTGTGTGTGTGTGTGTGTGTGTACACACACACACACACACACACACACACACACACATATATATATATATATATATATATATATATATATATCAAAAGTGTTGGTAACAAAAAGATAAATAATTAAAATTAAATTGGCTAAATTTATAAAAATAAAATAAAATTTTAAAATTCCTAGCATCTCTCATTCATGCGCTTGTATAGTCGTGACAACATAACAAATTTAGTCCGATAAAGGCCCTAAAGGACGAAACGCTTCGAAAGAAAACCTTTTCCAATTTGTCATACATACATAACGTTATGTCATATATATATATATATATATATATATATATATATATATATATATATATAGAGAGAGAGAGAGAGAGAGAGATAGAGAATGAAGGAAAATGATGACGTATTTGTTTATTCATGTTTAGCTAAGATATGACGGGTTATATAGCTGTCTAAATATTCTAATGCTGGGTTCGAAAGATGCACTAAGTACTATATTTCTGTTTTTCATCAAACGCAAATAGTAGCCCTTTCCATGAATTAGTTTAATTATCATTTCTAAAATAGATTAAGAATCGAAAAAGACGGAAAGCAATGGTATTAAAAAAAACAACGGAAAATGTCTTTTAATTCGAGGTGGTGTGGACGACGCTTTAATAATTCATAACTTCCTCTTTTTTCTTCCCAATTTTCTCTCTCTCTTGACCTTTCTGTCCCACCATTACCCTGGCAGATGGGCAAGCGATTAGTGTTTTCTCGTTTTATCATTCGGTATTATTATTATTATTGGTATTTTTGCCCGCTATTTTTGTCAATGTCGTTAACTTTCATTCATTACTCCTTGCTGTTTTATTACTTCATATAATTTTATATATTTTTAAAAATATTTTATTATTTTAATTTCTTTTTCTTCCGTCTCTAGTGGTAGCCAGTATCATTTGTTTTTCATTAGAAAAATATTAAATAAGTAAAATAAAAAAGCGAGCAATTTTTATAAAAGAAAAAGGAGTTAAAGACAATTTTACTTTAAATTTTGGTTGAGATACAACACGCAATTTAAAATAAAACAAGAAAAAAATGGTCGATTCCCAACCAACACCCTACTGAAAAATTCATGAGAGAATCAACTCCGTCTCCACACCAACTAGTTTTAAACTAAACCCGGCCAAGAATTTGGTATTCAACCATTCCTTATTGTTCGCATTGTGTTTTCCTCCTTTTTTATTCGTAGAAAAATCCTTTTAAATATTGTTATCGGATGAATTCCAGAAGTGTTTTTCTTGCGATGGCCCGCTATTCTAAAGTAACTCCCTCTAATTCATCTTCGTTCGCAAACAATGGCGTATTTTGTCCTTAATCTTTACGACTCTCAAAAAATTCATACTTATTTCTCCAATGCATCCTGAAACTCTCCATGCCATGATTCGTATTCTTGGAATTATGCAGGGTTCGGCAGAAATACTTCCTACATTTCAAACTTTTGCCTGTTTGGTGCTAGGAAGCTTAGGTAATATGACAATGCTGTATTCATATAGCTAATGTCTTACCCTTTTTTATTCAGCTACCATCAGTTACGATCATGGGTTGGATCCGTCCATACCGTGCGTTTGCTGTTGAAATGGTTTTTTTTTTAAAGACAAGTGAATCTGGAATAACAACACAGAGCTTTTCGGGCTCATGTCATGTTAGGTCGGAATGATGCTGTTCAGGATATAAAATCGATAGTGCTATGGGTTGAAAATTTGAGGGACACAGGTTCAGCACTTAAAAGAAAGTCATCTGGAAGACTCTTGAACTCCGTAAAATGTCTTGGCTTTAAAAATCGTCTACAAAAGTGTATGACGAATAGAAACTACCATTTAGTGGATGTCATTTTTACCACCAAATGAATAAAAATTGTAGCCCTTTGTTTAAACAACTGTGAAATATTTTTTTAATAGCAATTACCTTGGTCTTTTTGTCAGCCTTTAAAATATGGGAGGTATTTCTGCCAAACCTTGTACTTGAAGAAAAAAAATCTATATCTAATTTCAGGTGCTAATTACGCTACGAGGTGCAGGAACTTTATAGATCAAAGTATTAGTTTGTAGAATAGAAATTGTGACTTAAAACACTGGACATGATACTAAAGAACTAGTGGAAACATGGCGAGCAATAACTGAGTAGTATTAAAAAGAGCAATAGGATATATCTGTAGACGTGTGCACGGAATACTTTATAGAGGAGTTATAACTTTGAGTGTGTATGTATAGCTGGCCACTGTCTACTAGGCAGGCTAGCCAATCCCCATTGCAGACGCGTGCACGGGCGAATCTGTGTTTATTAAACACCCACATAGCCCACCCGTAGTTTATACTGCAACTATGCTAAGCAGACCTTAGTTACAGTTTCTGCGAAAAGCGTGTTATCTGGTGTGATCAGCAATTTGAACAAGGCCAGCTCAAGCACACGATGACCCAAGGGTTCCGTCTACCCAATTTCACTCACAAGGCTTGGGTCAACCCGTGGTATGGTTTTCAGGAACTTTCCAAATGTGTCACATGCTGGGATCGCCCGCGATCCATTCTGATAACAGACTCCTTTTCTGACAAATCGACGTTGGTGAGATTCGAACCCGGGTCTCATTGTCATAATGCGAACGTTCCAACCACTCGGCCACGTGCCCATAACTTTGAGTGAATAATTATAAACCCCCTAACATTTATGTATACAGAAAAATACTCGTAAACACGAGAAGCAGCAAGACGTGTAAGCAGCAAAGCGAGTATTATTTATTATCTGGTTGTTATGTGGTGCTGGAGATACAAGAGACAATAAAACTGAGTTATATTGTTAGTTTGGGATCAGATATACATCAAATATGGATCGATAAAGAATATATAAAGTGTATACCATCGTATTATTTTTTCTATAGATGTGTGTAATGTGCGGACTTTTAAGTTTATTTCTGCGGAAGGCTAATTGGAGTTCCGGCTCAAAACTAAAGGGTCCTCTGGTTCAGCTTAGAAAACAGCAATGATAATTTTAAAGAAATAACTCTGAATTCCTCAATTCACTGCATGGAACTTCAAAACTCTCACTTTCACTCTGATTCAGACAATAAATCTAATTCTGGCCAAAAGCCCGATTTGGGCTGAAACTCCGATTTGGTCCGAAATTCCAATTTAGGACGAAAACTGAGTTCTTCAAATCACTTTACAGAACTTCAAAACCTCACGTCATGAAACCTCTCACTTTAACTCTGATTCCTTGGCATTTTGAAGAAATAAAATTGATTTCCTCAATTCACAAAGTATTGGTGATATTTAAAACTAAATTTAAAACAAAAATTTATTGGATTGGGATCACAGTGTAGTATCTGTTCTCCTCGTCTCTAGTAGTATTAGTAATATTAGCCGTTCTCTCATAAGGAAACATTCGGCATTCATTGATCTAGAAGCCAGTGCTACTAGAGTTATGATTTTCTTCACTTCCTGGCATCGTGTGAGGATCTCAGTGTAGTATCTGTTCTCCTCATCTCTAATGGTAATAGTAATATTAGCCGTTCCCTTATAAGGAAACATTCAACATTCATTGACTGAGCAGCTGGAGCTCCTTGACTTACGCATTTTTTTCACTCCCTTGCCATCAGGCTGGGATCAAAGTATAGTATTTGTTCCCAGATCGCTCGCTTAATGATCGCTTTTTGGCTGAGATTCGATCACTGATACATGCCTGGCACAGGGATTCGTCTGGTAGTATCGCGGCTACGTCTAGCTATGACCGGCTCTGACCAGCTTGGACAAGCTATGACCAGCTAAGACCAGCCAAGACCAGCTATGACTAGCTATGACCAACTCTGACCAGCTTGGACAAGCTAAGACCAGCAAAGTCCAGCGGCCCGGGTGAAAACACTCGGGTCCCCACGTTAAAAACCGACCTTGTGTCACAACCTGACTCAGTGGCGGGGGGGGGGGCAAATAGATACCAAGTGTAGTATCTGTTCTTCTCACCTCTAATGGTAATGGTAATATTAACTGTTTCTTTGTATGGAATTATTCTCGCATTCACTTGCATTGCTGCCAGTGCTATCATCGGTTGCAATTTATAAAATCCTTCTTTTAAAATAATTTTCCAGGAAAATAGGATTCTCAAGTCCAGTAGCTGTTATTGCTCTTTCCATTAGTGACGGGTGTTTATTTCCTAACCTTCTGTTTGAATTAGTGGGGAACATCAGCATATTGATTATGTTATGATTATGTTTCTCTGAGTTACTTTCACTACGTTGCTGCTGTTGAACGTCCTCATGTGATGTTGTGTCTGCTATTTGGTACCATTGTTTGTTTGCTATTCTGTAGGCTCAAACAAGAGTGGTCCTTGCTAAGACCTTCAGCTTTCATACGCTCAAAGCCATTTTTAATCCTCTGATCTGAGAAAGCGTTTGCATACGATTGATAGCTTAGATATTTCTGAATGGGTTTGGCACCATGCATGACATCCATATGAAAGTCTCAATCTGACTAGGATATTTAAGAACATGACTCGTGTTTTTAGGTTAATGTTTCAGGTTTTGTAATGTATAGTGTCTCGGATTGAGGAATCGTAAAGCCAAGTTCGAATTCACTTATGTGCTAATACCCTTGAGAAAGGTATGAATCCTCTTCTTCTAAAATATGGGTAAATAGCAGGACAGATGGCGTTCTATAGCTTTTTAATGGCAACTGGTCTACCAGAGAAAGAAATGGCAACTTACTGCTGGAAAAAAAATCTGCTTCGTCAGTTATGTATCGAAAGATACATGATCGCCTAAGCGTGTATCCCGCATGGCACATAACTAACTGAGCAATTTTCGGTTTTGTGCAAAATTACCACTCTCGCAGCCTATTCTATGTTCAATTTCCTTGCATTGTGATAAATACATAAAAATATGATTAGTTCATAAATATATAAAAGTGACCATTGTTCAGTTTTCACACGTAATTTGTGGAAGCTTGATAATCACCTACATCAAAATGTTCATGGTACTTAAATTTAGTGCATATTAAACACAAGCTAATATTTTACCCTATTTAAAATGTTCAGACTGTTATCTACCTCTTTGTGGTCATATTCACAATGTCTCAGCTGTTCTACACTCCGGCCTTCTTCAGGTGATTGGAATTTATAACTGAACCCTTTATATTGTCCACTGGTGGGTTAGATTGTTTCTCAAGGTTACATAGCCCAGTGGATAAAAGCATTGGTTGAAATAATCCAGTGACTTGACCAAAAGAGTTGTGAGTTTAATCTCTGGCAGCAGCAGCAGCAGAAGTGAACAAAAATTCAGAGCAATAACTTAAAGGGAAAATATCTGATACTGAGATATCCAGAAGAGGCATGGCATGTGGAACTAGAACAATCTATTACCGTAAACGAAATAAAGGGTTCAGTTCAAAATTCCAATCGCCCGAAGAAGGTCAGAGCGTACAATATCCGAAACATTGTGAATATGGCAACAAAGATGAGGATAACAGTCTGAACTTCGTAAATAATTAAAATACCTCATCTCAGAAATATGAACTAATACAAACTAATTCTGCTTGAATTTGAACTTGATTCTCTGATTTCATTTTCTATGAGGATTCTAAACTATTTGAAATGCCATCGTTAGAAGAGAAATTGAGGCAACAATTAAGTAAAGTTGCGATAATTATCCTAGGCCTTATGAATATTAAAACTTGCTAGGTTTTGATTAAAGATCTATTTGCATTTTAACCATTGATTTAAGTTCCTGATTTAAATAATTCAGGGAAAAATATTCTATGCATCAATATGGATATTGCTTTTTTAAATGGTGAATAATAATGTGTGTAATGTTTTATCGGCAATATAAATCTGCGTTTTTCCACAAGAAAATGATATTTTCAGAATAAACTTGAATAATTTAAGAGAAATTTGTAAAGTGTGAAAAAAAATATTACTCTCCAATAATATTTGTAACATTTGCATGCACATTTCATACAATAAATGTACCAATTATTTTAGGACAGAGATTACTTCTGTCCCATAATATTTGTAACATTTGCATACACATTTCATACAATAAATGTATCAATTATTTTAGGAGGGAGATTTCTTCTGTCCCATAATATTTGTAACATTTGCATGCACATTTCATACAGTAAATGTACCAATCATTTTGGAACAGTGATTTCTTCTGTCCCATAATATTTGTAACATTTGCATGCACATTTCATGTAGTAAATGTACCAATCATTTTGGGACAGAAATTTCTTCTGTCCCATAATATTTGTAACATTTGTATGCACATTTCATACAGTAAATGTGCCAATCATTTTGGGACAGAGATTTCTTCTGTCCCATAATATTTGTAACATTTGTATGCACATTTCATACAGTAAATGTACCAATCATTTTGGGACAGAGATTTCTTCTGTCCCATAATATTTGTAACATTTGCATGCACATTTCATACAGTAAATGTACCAATCATTTTGGGTCAGAACTTTCTTCTGTCCCATAATATTTGTAACATTTGTATGCACATTTCATACAGTAAATGTACCAATCATTTTGGGACAGAGATTTCTTCTGTCCCATAATATTTGTAACATTTGCATGCACATTTCATACAGTAAATGTACCAATCATTTTGGGACAGTGATTTCTTCTGTCCCATAATATTTGTAACATTTGCATGCACATTTCATACAGTAAATGTACCAATCATTTTGGGTCAGAACTTTCTTCTGTCCCATAATATTTGTAACATTTGTATGCACATTTCATACAGTAAATGTGCCAATCATATTGGGACAGAGATTTCTTCTCTCATAATATTTGTAACATTTGCATGCACATTTCATACAGTAAATGTACCAATCATTTTGGGTCAGAACTTTCTTCTGTCCCATAATATTTGTAACATTTGTATGCACATTTCATACAGTAAATGTGCCAATCATATTGGGACAGAGATTTCTTCTCTCATAATATTTGTAACATTTGCATGCACATTTCATACAGTAAATGTACCAATCATTTTGGGTCAGAACTTTCTTCTGTCCCATAATATTTGTAACATTTGTATGCACATTTCATACAGTAAATGTGCCAATCATATTGGGACAGAGATTTCTTCTCTCATAATATTTGTAACATTTGCATGCACATTTCATACAGTAAATGTACCAATCATTTTGGGACAGAGATTTCTTCTGTCCCATAATATTTGTAACATTTGCATGCACATTTCATACAGTAAATGTACCAATCATTTTGGGACAGAAATTTCTTCTGTCCCATAATATTTGTAACATTTGCATGCACATTTCATACAGTAAATGTACCAATCATTTTGGAACAGTGATTTCTTCTGTCCCATAATATTTGTAACATTTGCATGCACATTTCATACAGTAAATGTACCAATCATTTTGGGTCAGAACTTTCTTCTGTCCCATAATATTTGTAACATTTGTATGCACATTTCATACAGTAAATGTACCAATCATTTTGGGACAGAGATTTCTTCTGTCCCATAATATTTGTAACATTTGCATGCACATTTCATACAGTAAATGTACCAATCATTTTGGGTCAGAACTTTCTTCTGTCCCATAATATTTGTAACATTTGTATGCACATTTCATACAGTAAATGTACCAATCATTTTGGGACAGAGATTTCTTCTGTCCCATAATATTTGTAACATTTGCATGCACATTTCATACAGTAAATGTACCAATCATTTTGGGACAGAGATTTCTTCTGTCCCATAATATTTGTAACATTTGTATGCACATTTCATACAGTAAATGTACCAATCATTTTGGGACAGAGATTTCTTCTGTCCCATAATATTTGTAACATTTGCATGCATATTTCATACAATAAAGGGCTAAATTATTTATGATTGATACATTTATTGTATGAAATGTGCATGAAAATGTTACAAATATCATGAGACATAAGTAATTTCTGTCCCAAAATGATTGATTTGGCACATTAATATGCAACTGTTAAGTAAAGAGCATCCATATAAGATGTTAATAATACTAACTAATAATGTACTAATACTAATAATGTAAGACGTTAATAATACTCTCTAAAGACTTGTACATCCATATATGTTAATAATACTAACTAGACATCAATACAGTGCTATATTAAATTTAAAGAAATCTTACAAATAGAATAGTAAATCATAAAAGGTGCACCGTAGTTCATCTACTAAATATTACTATAAGAAAAGTATTATCAAATTCAAAGTTTAACAATATTATAAAGTAAAAGGTAGTCTATGTCTACAATTTACAGTTAATTTACTTTTGTTTACTCAAGAGTTTTATCAGAAAATCTGATAATTCCTAGTTTCTCATGTAAGCATAAAAAACAAGGTTCTTTTAAAGGTTTACATGTTCTAGCTATTTTAAAAATTTTCCATTTTACTCTAGGAGTTTTATTATCTTCTTTTAAATTTCAAAAATATTTAGAGAGAAATCTACTATTTTTATAAGTACTATTGGTGAAGAATAAGATATATTGGTACCACCTAGTCTTCAAAAAGAATTTTTAGTATTACCAATATAAAAGTTTTCAAGTCGGATTCTCTATTGTAGAAATAGTACTTAGATAAACAAGAGAGTTGGTCAAACATTTGTTTCATGATGTATAATCATTAGAATTATTGAAATTACATTGGTTAATATTATCAATAGTATTTATCTTGGAATGTGCATTATTATCCAAATTTTTAAATTGGTTTAAAATTTTATTATTGTATTTCTTTATAATCTTCTCAAGGTTATCTGTGCAGCTATAACTTAGTTTTAGTATGCTTCTGTTAAATATTTTACTAAGAGGATTACTTTTAGGGAAATGTTTATCAATTAAATGGAGTAACTTTTGACCTAACTTAGTACTGACCAATTGTTTAAATAGGGGTGTGTACCAAATGATTTGCCTATTCCTATTTCTTTTCCTTAGATCAGTATTTTCATATTTTATATATTGATTTCAGTGTACTTATAACCAATATTTTTAAAGCAGTATTATAAACACTGATATATTTATTAAACACATCCTTGTCAGATGATTTGTTGTTAATAATACATTCTATAGATGAGGGTATATGTTTGATTACAGATGGAGGGTGGTTAGAATTGGAATGAATATATATTGGATTAGCATTATTTGTCATATAAGGTTAGAATACATAATTAACTTAATGATGTATTCCATGAAAGCCAAAACAAATGTACTTGGACAATATGATTTATTAAAATCTTCTTCTTCTTCTGTGTGACATGACCCTTCAGGACGTTGGTGATCATGGCTCTCCACAATTTCTTCTCCTCTGTAGCACATAATAAATTTTGTCTTTATGTTATCTCTCCTCAAACTTTGTTCTGCCATCCATTTCCTCAAGCTTTTTCTTCTTTTTCTATGAACCATTACCCTTCAGGACGTTGGTGATCATGGCTCTCCACAATTTCTTCTCCTCTGTAGCACATAATAAATTTTGTCTTTATGTTATCTCTCCTCAAACTTTGTTCTGCCATCCATTTCCTCAAGCTTTTTCTTCTTCTTCTATGAACCATTACCCTTCAGGACGTTGGTGATCATGGCTCTCCACAATTTCTTCTCTTCTGTAGCACATAATAAATTTTGTCTTTATGTTATCTCTCCTCAAACTTTGTTCTGCCATCCATTTCCTCAAGCTTTTTCTTCTTCTTCTATGAACCATTACCCTTCAGGACGTTGGTGATCATGGCTCTCCACAATTTCTTCTCCTCTGTAGCACATAATAAATTTTGTCTTTATGTTATCTCTCCTCAAACTTTGTTCTGCCATTCATTTCCTCAAGCTTTTTCTTCTTCTTCTATGAACCATTACCCTTCAGGACGTTGGTGATCATGGCTCTCCACAATTTCTTCTCCTCTGTAGCACATAATAAATTTTGTCTTTATGTTATCTCTCCTCAAACTTTGTTCTGCCATTCATTTCTTCAAGCTTTTTCTTCTTCTATGAACCATTACCCTTCAGGACGTTGGTGATCATGGCTCTCCACAATTTCTTCTCCTCTGTAGCACATAATAAATTTTGTCTTTATGTTATCTCTCCTCAAACTTTGTTCTGCCATCCATTTCCTCAAGCTTTTTCTTCTTCTTCTATGAACCATTACCCTTCAGGACGTTGGTGATCATGGCTCTCCACAATTTCTTCTCCTCTGTAGCACATAATAAATTTTGTCTTTTTGTTATCTCTCCTCAAACTTTGTTCTGCCATTCATTTCCTCAAGCTTTTTCTTCTTCTTCTATGAACCATTACCCTTCAGGACGTTGGTGATCATGGCTCTCCACAATTTCTTCTCCTCTGTAGCACATAATAAATTTTGTCTTTATGTTATCTCTCCTCAAACTTTGTTCTGCCATTCATTTCTTCAAGCTTTTTCTTCTTCTTCTATGAACCATTACCCTTCAGGACGTTGGTGATCATGGCTCTCCACAATTTCTTCTCCTCTGTAGCACATAATAAATTTTGTCTTTATGTTATCTCTCCTCAAACTTTGTTCTGCCATTCATTTCCTCAAGCTTTTTCTTCTTCTTCTATGAACCATTACCCTTCAGGACGTTGGTGATCATGGCTCTCCACAATTTCTTCTCCTCTGTAGCACATAATAAATTTTGTCTTTTTGTTATCTCTCCTCAAACTATGTTTTGCCATCCATTTCCTCAAGCTTTTTCCATGAACCATTACATTTCAGGACGTTGGTGATCATGGCTCTCCACAATTTCTTCTCCTCTGTAGAACATAATAAATTTTGTCTTTTTGTTATCTCTCCTCAAACTTTGTTCCGCCATCCATTTCCTCAAACTCATTCTTCTATGAACCGTGACACTTCAAGACATTGGTGATCATGGGTCTTCTCTATTTCCTGTCCTTTGTAGCTCTTAATATATTTCGTCCTTTTGTTCTCTCTCAAACATTGTTCCTCAAACTTTGTTCTGCCATCCACTTACTCTTGCTCACGAGGTGGATTATGCATTACTTTCCTTTCTCTCTTGCTCTCACTCTGTCCTGTATCAGATTCTCCAAGCTCTCTTTCCTCGTTTTGCACCCTAGAAATTCCAGTAGTTTTTTCCTAATGATAAGTGTTCTGTCTGTTTCCATTTTCTCTAAAACTTCATTGCTGTTCACACGTTTGGCCAATGGTATTCTCAGCATCCTCCTGTAGAACCACATTTCTCTTGCTTCAAATCTCTACTTCATCTGCAAGAAGATTGTCCAACATTCTCAGCTATAATTTTATTTTCTAATTATTAATCCGGAGTTCTTTCTTCATATATTTCTATTGATTAAGCATTTTAAATTACTAATTTCAAAATTTTTACTTATTTTTACATGTTAAGAAATCATGTTCTAAGCTTATTTGTCTTGCCTTCTGTGGTTGTGGGGGTGCATATGAAATGAAAACAAATCACAAACGGGGCCCACCTATTAATATTGATAAAATTAATAGAATTTTTTTTTTCTTTTGACATTCAAGATCTAGAGTGCTTCATCTATAGCAGTTGTTCCCAAACTTTTTGTTTCTCTGAGCCACATTTTCAGAATGAAAATTTGCTCGCACTGCACCAAATTCTATGTGATAAAAAGTACATTTAAAAATAAAAAATCATAGAGAGGCTAAACCCTAGAATACTAACCATCAATTAAAATTACATAACTACTAACGATGAAAATATCAAAAACAAATATTAAATATAAATCTTTATTTTAAATATTTTACATGCAGTCACTTCAAACTTTGTACTTTGAGTTAACATTAATAGGAACTGGAAAACATATTATTTATGTAAGAAAATCAGGTACTGAAAATTGTAATTAAAAATAGGAAAATTTGAGCTGGGTACGATATACCTATAGTTAGTGTTCTAGGGTTAAAGTGAGATAACCACAAATTTGAAGTCAGAACATTATCATTGATAACTCTCTCCTCCAATTTGTGGGCACTAGTTATTATATTATATTAATACTTGATATAATGCAAAAATATTACAATAATAAAATCAATCAATAGTTATTTAAAATTGGGACTCATGCGTGCAATTACAAGTAATCAATGATAATATTTTAAATTTTGAAATCATATTTATTTTTGGCATATGAATTTTTTGAAACCGTTTCTTCATATTTAATTGTCATTCAATCATTCCACTTCACCTGCTATCCTCTTCAGTCACACCTATGAGGTGCGTTGCACTGTTTGGGAATCACTGATCTATAGTAATAGGAAAACATGTTTTGAAACAAATGATGATTTCTGGTTGTAGTGCTTATTTGTACACTAGGCATTGCAAACAGAAATAATCCCTCCACCTTGAAAACTATCCGATAAATTCCAGAATACTGTTTTTTTGATGGATTCAAATCTGTCTCAGAATCTCAGTGCCAATTCACTACATTTCCATCCTATCTGGTGTTTAATCTTAAAAATCATCACTCAGACAAATTAATCCTACCCTCACATTTGCCTTTCAAAAGATCAACTTCAAGAAGTTCAAAGGACATATCAATTCACTTCTTCCGAAATACACTTCTTTTTTTTTTTTTCATTTTTAATATTTTCAGATATTGTGGTTGATTTTTTCACCCTGAGTCTTTCTAATCCAACCCTGGATGTGGAGAATTCCTTTATTCATATCTTTTGGAAGAAAACTCAATAACAATTTCAATTCATCAATCTTTGACCCATTTTATACGAACAACTCAAAAGTGGAATTGGATCTGCCATTATTTATGGCCATAAAGTGACAATGTCACCAGCTCTGTCTCATTGCTAAGTTGAACTTCTAAGAATTATACTTGTTTTCCTAATTTCATATAAAAGGAAAGGACATTTTCGTTGAGTAATCTTATATTTTAGGGGGAATTAATATTTAGAAGTTGGAGTATTTTCTATTTAATCCCAACCTTGTCTTTTTTTTATCTCAATCTATCTATCTATCTATCTATCTATCTATCTATCTCAATCTGTCTGTCTGTCTATCTAGCTAGCTAGCTATCTCAATCTATCTACCTCAGTCTATCTATTTAACTGTCTATCTAACTCAACATCTCCTCAGTGTATAATTGTAAGCAATGTTAACATTTATATTTTTCTCCCACTACATATATATATATATATATATATATATATATATATATATATATATATATATATATATCTGTCTATGTTGCTACCTTGCTAACATTCCATCTAAATAGTAGGGAATGCAGGACAATTTCCACACAAATGAAGAGAAGATTTGAAGCAACAGAGATGTGATTCTACAGAAGGATGTTGAGAATACCATAGATGACATATGTTAGCAACAAACAAGCTTTAAGGAAATTGGAAACATAAAAGAAATTCTAAATCCAAATTGGTTACATTCCATTACTGCCGATCAGACCCCAAACTACGGCCAGTCATGATGAACAGATGTCCCCATCAGGAGGCACCATGCTTTGAGAGGATATTGGACCTCAAACTCATACCCGACCTCAAGTGAAATTCCCATATATGATCCATTGCTAAAAATTCAAGTAAAATGATTGGCTACCTGTACCACTCTAGTAAGTACCTGACTCCTTGTGCTATCTTCTACCTTTATAAGAGCCAGATCAGACCAAAAATGGAGTACTGTTGCCATATTTGGACAGGAGCTGTTCAGACCTCACATTCCAGTCTTGATAGAGTTCAAAACCGTCTTTGTATCCTTGTTGGAGAAAAATTATTTTCTACCCTCCAACCTTGCTCTCACAAGCAGGATGTGGTGAGCTTCTCATTGCTCTATTGCTAATACCATGGAAAGTGCTTGGATGAACTGTATCTCCTGGTTCTACCAATTCTGACTTTTATGGCTAGGACCCCCCCACACTATTTACATAGTGATAAACCACCCTCATTCCTTCTGTATTTTACTCAAATAGCTTTTTCCTGCAAACCACTGACCTATGGAACAGACTTCCATCAGGATGTTTCCCTGATCATTACAAACCCCTGTTCAAGTCCAGAATCAACCATTACCTTCCCCTTCTATCCATATAAACTCCCCTTTAACATAGCACTTTATCTTGAGTAGCCCCTGAGCCTTGTATAGGTTGAACCTTATTTAAGAAAACAAAAAAAAAAAAAATATATACTTCGAATCAGAAAATGTCAGTTAAAATTTCTGGGGCACATAATGAGGAAAGAAAGTTTGGAGAATTTAACACTGACAAGGCATTTTATCAAATTCAGTCTATGATTTGATTTCTTTATTAAGTCAAGAACTTTCATCATTTTTGTTTATAGAAATCAATTTAGGGGTTTTAATTTCTTTGATCCAAATTGCCAACATCTGTAATATTGTGTTTTAGTACCATTAGTAATTAAATCATATGAATTTATTTCTTGAATTAACCCCAGATAAATGAAACTTAGAACACAGATAAAATTAGGATTCTTAGTCCAGTAAATAGTGAAGCATATCAATTGCAATACTTCCCTTTTCCATTTAATAGTCATGATGCATCAAAAGTAGCAATTTACCTAAGATGAGCAATGATACTGTTGGTCAATACTTAGCTGGGTGAACACTTATGAATATCTGGTATGGTCAACAAATTGAAATATCTATGTCCAGTAAGAGGGAAAAATAATGAAATATAACCATTTTAAATGTCCAAACTAATTGACATTTGACATTGGACCAAAAAGATCTAAAATATATCGCTGATGCTCTTCAGGATGATGGCATAATGGATACAGGTGTTACTTACTGATGTTACTTAATGGTAATGAGTTCAATCCCAAGAACATGTAGTGAAATAATATACTTCAGTTCAGCAGGAATGAACAAGAAAACACAGAAATCACCAATGTCAGCCCAAAATAATGGACAAATGAAGATGGTTAGCATCTTTTTGCCCAAAACATTGTGTCTATAGAAAATAACAATCAAAGATAAGAGTAATATAACAAATAAGGCTAAAGAAGGAATTTGAAGGATTTTTAACAGCTGGCTACTGCAAATGCAGCTAATCAAATGCTCCATCTACCAGATACCAGGAGGTCCCAGCATCATCAGAAGAGAATGTGCTCTGCCTAACATTTTATGAATTTTACTACACACAGTTCGCCTTCACTTATGTGATGCTCCATTACCTGGTTTGACTGATTTACTGCCTGTCAAATACTTTGCATTCATTCACTGAAAATCAAAAATAAGAATAAACATCTGATGATGACGAGAGCGTACCTGGCCGAAACATTGTGCTTGAAATATTATTTATAATAATCATGATTAGAATAATATCTTGAATAGGTCAATAGCCTGCTTTTGGTGTAGATGAAAGAGAAATCTTTTATTAGACCAAAAACAGAATATTTTTGCCATATCTGTGATGAAGATGGAGCTGTACAATCTTCACCTTCCAAACTTGACATGTGTTCTAAATCATTTATGCTGTATAGTGGAGAATGACTGATTTGTATTATCTGCAGCTTTTTCCAACATCACAAACCTATTGCTACTCTATTGCTATTTCCATCGCAAATGTTCAGATGAGCGCTCCATTCTTTAGTTATGCCAGTTCTGGCCTTTACAGCTAGGACATTCCATGCCATATCCCACAGAATCATATCACCCTCATTTCCCCCATGTTCCAAATGTAAGGAGAAAGTTTCAAAGGTTTTTTTCCCCCAAGAACTTTTACTTTGTGGAACTGATTTTTGTATAGATGCTCCTCTGAAAACAACATTTTTAACCCCTTCAAGCCAAGGGTCAACTTTTATCTGTCCTCTTTTTCTTCATAATCTTCATTTCTAAACCATCTCACCATTCATTCATATCACACACACCATTAACCATTTTACCAGTTATCCTCCACTTTCAGTCACTCCAGCTTTGTACTGGGTGAACTTTTGTATAAAAAAATGGTAGCGAATATTTTTCTTTATATTTCTGTTGAAATGGGGATGGGATTTAAAAGCCATTTCATCTTAATTTTTAATCAGTTATGGTAAATGTTAAATCAAATTTCCATTCATATTCAACATTGGTTTAATAAATATTTATTTACAATCAGGCCAAAACTAAATAGGAACTTAACTGTATTAATGCAAAAAGATCTAGAAGAGTGGCCATTCAAGACAACATTAATTTCAGGATTTTATATGAAAGAATGAATCAGTTGAAAAATTTGTCTGGAAATGCTATAACCTTTCAACTTGTGAAGAAGACAGGCATTCCAAACCCTGTCAAATGCCTTCTAGATATCTAAAACAGCACCATTCTAAAGGTTGATCGATTCTTTCAACAATGGCAGTACATCAGCAGTTGATCTTGAGAAATGAAAGCCATATTGCTTGTCTGAAAGAAGACCTTAAGAAATTAGATGCTTAACCAATGTGGAGTTGATTAGAATCTTCGCCAAAAAGAGTTACAAGGTTAACAGTCCTGTAGTTAGAAAGATCAGACGGTGCACCTGAGTTCTTAAAGACGGAAACTACAGAAGTGGATTTTTAACAAGCAGGAAATTTTATTTACATCTACAAATTTTATTTCCTAATATTAAGCATCAGTTAAATAAATATTTATATACAATCAGGCGAAAACGAAATAGGAACTTAATTGTATTAATGCAAAACGATATAGAAGAGTGGCCATTCAAGACAACCTTTATTCCAGGTTTTTATACAAAAGAATGAATCAGTTCAAAAGTTCATCCAGAAATACCATAACCTTTCAACTTGTGAAGAAGACCAGTATGCCAAACACTGTCAAATGCCTTATAGATATCCAAAGCCACAGCCCAAGCTTTACCATTCTTATCTATAGCCTGCTGGAATTAAATATCATCAGTTACGTTAAGTGTTAAATCAAATGGAAATATTCAATATTTGCAAAATATATATTTATCGCCAGCAAGGCTCAAACTAAATAGACACCCCTTTTATGTAATAAAAGCCTCCATTCATCAATCTAAACAATACAAGAAGATTGTACAATGCAAATGGAAATTTCTTGGACTTTCCATTACAATCTTTTGAAAGTGTTGTGGTGGGATCCACCTAATCTGCATAGGTGACTACCAACTATATAAATAGTGGTTGGTACCGGAAGACGAGGAGAGGGAATCACGAGATCCAACTAGAGACTCTGATCGACTGCGACTAGTCAACACATTCTCCAGGAACGTCTTCCCAGAAATATACAGAAATACTATATGTACTTATTGTGTACACTTTCTTGTCATAATACATTCTTGTTCTAAGTACATTTTGTGTTGCATTATTATTCCATGCAATAGGCGAGATTCAACATTGAGTCAAGACTCAACAGAAAGGTTTTATTCTTTCAGATTTTGAAATTATAAGATCTGCTATCTTATCTTTCAAAATATATAATCAGTCAATATTCAAAACTTCTTTTCTTCACTTTATTTACATTGGGAAAAGTGACATTTAATAATTTCAACGGCTGCCCTTTTAACTTGTGATCAAATTACACTAACTTCACAGGTTCTTGTGTTTTCATTAAAGTTAAGCAAAATTGTAAATATATCAATAATTAGATGTGTGACCACCTCAAAATCCTCATCTGATTTTTGTTGTGGTTTGTGTATGTTCATGGTTCTCCACAATTTCTCACAGAAATACTTGTTCCCTTACATCCCCTCTTTGAAGAAATTTCCAACATAGATTTCTTCAAAAGTGTTAGGTACATTATTTACTGCTTTTCTCTTCATTTGCTTACAATGTGCCATCAAGCCGAACAAGATACGAAGCTTTGATTGTACTTCTGTGGGTTTCCCTGTGACTAGGATAGGCAGCAGTTGGCTAGCTCCCACTCCTTTCCAAGAATTCCAGTCAAGCAGGCTGATGAGGGCAAGGTAGCACTTCTTCCGCACATCTCTTGCAATGCAGTCCTTCTACATCTTCCTAGGTCTGCCTCAACCTCTTTGACCTCAGGAACCCTGAACTCTGAGACACTCCTAATGCATGACAAAGCTCATTGAATGTGATCAAATCATCTAAGATGACAGGGGTTCAGCACTGATGTTATATCCTTAATACTGAGTCTTGTTAACAACTGGGATGAAGGGGTTTTATACTGAGGCTTGGTGCCACAGATCCAGTGAATCATTGAGCAGTTGTTGAGGCAGAGCCATGTGTCTTTGACTTACTAAAGCGAAATAAGTGAAATCGTGATATCCAGAAAAAGGTATGATAGTTGGAACTTGAAAAATCTACCCTCATGGACTAAATGAAGAGTTACGTTCGAAATTCCAATGTATATCAACTGAAGTTGGCTGAAGAGTACAATGCTCGGAATGTCATGAATGTGAGAGTACAACAGTCTGAACAATGTAAAGAGTGTAAATAGTTACAATACCTCATCTCAGAAATATAGATAGAGGTTAGGAAAACATGTTTTACTATCCTGACTTCTGTTTCGCTCTTTCTATTATTGCACAATAGAGGTAAGTGGATTTTGCTTTTGAGGTTCCCAGTATGCATTTCACCCATTGGGTTGCCACTTTTGCTCACTCCCATACAGTTTGTTTTCCCACGGGTATAGAAGCAAAGGTACAACTGAAGAAAAGTGTACTTTTTTATCCATTTACTACCGGGGTTGCCCAGCATTGCTTAGAACATCTATGAATAACAGTTAATTATTGACAATTTATTTATATTTTTCAGCCATCTTATGTAAAATAATTGTTTAGTCAATCTTTAAAATTAAACTTCATGTTTTTTTTTGTTTGTTACAAAATAATTAAATTTAGAAAAATACCGCACTACCAATACCACGCTTGGGGTAGGGGGTTTAGGAGGCATAAGGGGCTGAGCATCCCCACATTTTTATTCAAAAAGACACTTTAATTTAAATAAAATATAGTTAAATTACTAAAACAAATACTCAACACAACTAATGTTGACCATAACTCATGCCTGTCTCTCCTAATATAGATATTTTTTCTTTTCAAATACAAATATAACTTGAAATGCAAACATAATCGATTTTCAAAACTAAATTCTCAATGTATCTTGCTTCTTTATTTACTTAAATAAATTTAAATTCCTCTCCAAAATAAATAGTAAATAATTATATTTTGAAGAAGTAAGGCTCACTATAGTTTTTGCTTGAAAAAATGATTAAATTAAATATGTTTAAATATATCTTAATTTAAGTTTATTTACTTTATTTAGATGTTTTTAAGCAAATATAGTATGACTTTTATACATTACATTAAAGAAGCAAACATTTCTCCGTAAATGAATTTAATTCCTATTTTGAAAGAGAGTAGAAGCAAGATACATTGAGAATTTAGTTTTGAAGAGCTTTTGTTTAAATTTCAAGTTATATTTGTTTTTGAAAAGAAAAACAAAACTTTAGTTAAATAAAAATTAGGAGAGACAGACATGAGTTACAGTCAACATTAATTGTGTTGAATAATTTTTTACAAATCTAACTATATTTTATTTAAATTAATTTAAAAAAAATAAGGTTTGCTACAGTTTTTTCCTTTAAGAAAGCTTAATTTAAAATTATTTACTTTTTTATGTTAGTTACAAACCAAAAAAACAGTAAAGTTTATTTTTTAAAGATGAATAAAAAAATTATTTTCTATATGATGACTGAAAAATATTAATATGCCAATAATACACATACATGTGCACGCACACACACACACACACACACACACACACACACACACACACACACACACACACACACACACAATTGCCCTTTAGGGTGACACTGAGTCTGTATATATACTTTTTTGTTATTAATTACTGTAGTTTTTTAGCTGGACACACACGCACGCACGCACGCACACACACGAACACACACACATTTGAATATTTGAATAAATAAATATTAAACCTTTTTCAAATAATTGTATTTCATATACACTTCTTTTAAATTTACTTTGTTGTTTTAATATTCATTTTTTAAGTTACACTTTTATTTATTATAGATGTGAAAATAAATTCAAGTGAACAGAAATCTAAAAAAACATACATGCATAGCTTTTTGAAATTATCAGCAGAATTAAAAAGTAAAAACAAACGGTAATAATAATCGAGAATAAGGATTATTACCGTTCGTTTTTACTTTTTCATTTTGAGAATTTCAAATGCATTCTAATGCATTTTAATTTTAAAATATCTTTATAAATACAAATCATACGAGAATATTTTTTTACAAAAAGCTGGCGTGGTTGATATCGAGGCTGAATATATATTTATTTTGTTGAAAATTATTGTAGTTTTAGCTGGACACACACGCATACATACATACAACTACCCTTTATATATGTATAGATTACGTCCTCTGGAACAAGAGTGATCGATTTGTTTTTTACGTCTTATCAACCCTTTGTAAGTTATTTAAAGCCAAAGCATATTTCCTTTTGTCAGAAGTTGTTTGCAGTAATAGGTGTTTCCAAGAGGTCTCCCATCTAAGTACTGAGTGGGCTCAACACTGCTTAACTTTGGTGATTGAACAAGAACTGGTGGTTTCACATATATGTATATAATATATAGTAACAAAAATGAGAACAATAGACTGCATGTATACATTGTAAATAATTCAACGAAAGCCCACTTTTAATTACTTGCAACAATCTGTTTCCAAAAATGTATATTTTCATTTTGTCTTATAGACGGTCCTCCTATATGTCAGTGAATGCTGGACAATCTCCTAACAGATGAAGAAGAGACTTGAAGGAACAGAGATGTGGTTCTACAGAAGGATACTGAGAATTCCGTAAACTGAAAAGGAGAGTATCACGGACATTATAGGAAAATTGGAAACGAAAAGGAGAATTATACTTAGAATCAGAAGGATGGAATTGAAATTTTTAGAATACACAATGAGGAAAGAAGGTTTAGAAAATTTAACACCCACATGAAATAATGACGGCAAAAGGGACAGAGGAAAGCAGAAAATAACAAGTTTGTGTAAATGGTAGGCAGAACATGAAGATGTACTTGAACACAGCTAATATGGTGAAAATAGGTTTTAGAGGTCATACTAGCGATTTTCAATTCGTTGTATTAATTTTACGTTGTATAAAGTCGGTTTTCTACAATAAATTTCATCATTAGAATGCAATCAATCTTGCCTGGTCGACTTGACCAAAGAGTAGGGTTCAGAGAGTAGTCGGCAACACAAAACATTGATTATCTTCGAGTAATATCTTCATTTGAATGCTGTCAACCTTATCTGGCCTACGTGAACAAAGAGCACCGTTCAGAGAAGCACCTTCAGCACAAAAGATCAATTATCTTCAAGTAATATCTCTATTTGAATGTTATCAACGCTGCCTGGTCTATGTAACGAAAGAGCATCATTCAGAGGGAAACCATTAACATAAATCCTCGTATATAGTATATGTTCAAAAAAATATCTCCATTGGAATTCTATCAACCTTACCTGGTTTACCTGACCAAAGAATATCGTTTAGAATGAAACCTTTAGCACAAAACATCGATTATCTTTAATATCTGTTTCTATTTCTGAGATGAGGTATTGTAATTAATTATTTATATTACTTACATTTTTCTAACTGTTGTCCCCATCTTTGTTGTCATGTTCACGACGTTTCGGCCATTGTACACTCCATCTTCTTGATAAAGTCCAAAAGCGTCTCCGCGTCCTTGTGGGTGATGAATTATTTTCCACTCTACAATCCCTTCCCCACATACGAAACGTTGCAAGCCAATCGCTGCTCTATTTCTATTTCCATAGAAAGTGTCCAGACGAACTACATTCCTTACTTTCACCAGTTCTAACTTTCCCGGATAGGACACGCCATGCTACGCACATGGTAACAAAGCACTCTCATTCGTGTTCCATTGGTGTCATGTATGTTTCACTCGAGTAACCGCTTCCCACGAACATCGGCTTTGTGGAACCGTCTCCCAAGAGGATGCTTCCCCGATCACTACACTCTTAACTTGTTCAAATCTAGAGTTAACGATTATCTTCCCCTCATATCCCCATAAACTGTAACTCTTCCTCGGTAACCCTCTACTTTGAGTGGTTCTTGGGGCTTGTACAGGACGAACATTATTGTAAAAACAAAAAAAGAAAAAAAGTATTTTCGAATTTAATTATTTCAAAATAAATGCTCCGGGTATCATCTAACGACAATTTACTTTCTCTCTCGTAGAATACGGTAACACAAACACACACACACACACACACACACAAACACACACACACATATATATATATATATATATATATATATATATATATATATATATATATTGATGCATGTTTCATTAAATAATATAGACAAGTTTTGTCTATTTATTTTATGTAAATTCTGTTCATATCGTTTGATAAGCTTAATAACATTATCATTAAAAGAAGAAAGAAAACCAAAATATTGATACATATTTTTTAATCCTATCTAAGCTTTCGGTTTACATAAGCCATTATCAAAGATGACAATTACATTACAATATACTAACCAATACACGGACAAAACAATAATGATAGTCTGTTTATGTTTACATGGAAGATTTCCAAGCAACGACAAACTCATGCATACGAGACGCTGGAAGCGAAAATCGCACCGCAGCACATGACGGCACACATGACCGCGCGAGAGTGAAAACGAGAAGTATTAAGTATGGGCTAGCCGTTGGTATAAACCAATGGCTTCTGTTATAAATTATAGGCATTTAAGAATATTTGTGAAGATTTCATAGTTTATTTTGTTCAGGTTAGGTTTCAACTGTTTTATGTATATAGTTTCAAGAAATTTTAGTTTTTGTTTATTGTTTTCATGTTTAATTATAGTTGTGTTTTCAATGAGGATTTTCCGGAATTGTGTATGCGGCCAGGCATGTTCTTTTAAATGCCTAAAGATGTTAGAGTTATCATTCAAATATAGTGTCAAGCTGATAAGCGGACGAACAGGTCTGTCTACGAAACTTTGTAGTTGAGATGATGAAGGTAACATCAGTCTACTAAGTGACAAATTTTACTCATATTAACCCCTCCCTCTCTCTCTTTCCACACACATATATATATATATATATATATATATATATATATATATATATATATAAATATATATATATATATAAATATATATATATATACATATTTTATAACATATTTATGTTGTAATATTCAAATAAATAATTATATATATATATATATATATATAAATATATACATATATATATATATATATATATATATATATATATATATATATATATATATATATATATATATATATGAACCAGGTGTCAGCTGATTCTTTGAGGAGGCACGGTGAAGTAGTGCATAGAGGTTCGGAATGAAGAGTCGGAGAGACGATTTCGGATTCCAGTCGAATCCATTACATTCACTTACGTGCTAATACCATTGGGAAAGGTATCAAGCCTCTTCTCCCTCCATCTATTGGAAAATAGCAGATCAGACTGGGTTCTATAGCCTTGTATGGCAAATGGTCTAGGAGACGGACAACTCTGAATTCAAAACCTGTGGTAGGTCTTTTGGTGACCTTGTGACACCTAGTGCACCAGGTCTCTGTATTCGGCCCTTCAAAATGTGTGGTTGGTTCTGCATAAAGCCTTCACCACTATAATCAAATCATATGTGCTGGTGTTTGGGCTGTCGGTTCCTAGGAACTGAATTGCTTGACGTTCATACTTTGAATACGACGGGAGAGTCCACAAAATATATATATATATATATATATATATATATATATATATATATGTATATATATATATATATATGTGTGTGTGTGTGTGTGTGTGTGTGTGCGCGCGATAGAAATTTTGGGGGATTAGAATATTGAATTTTTATTGTAATTCATTGAGCCTAGAAGAATCCTCAACAGAATACAGAAATTACTGAACTGCCGTTTCGTCCTATTTGGGACTCATCAGCAGTACGCATCCACTACCGATACAAAGCAAGGGTCATACCACTGGACCAACGGTCATCTATTCACTAAGTTCCGGGGTGATACTCATCCAAGTATTCAAAACGGAAAGGCTTGTACCCCTAGAGCCACGTCTTCTTTCCCCAAACCGCTCCCTCCAGAGCATTAGAAGCTGCATCAAACAAGACTATATCGATATATAAGACATCTTCGCCACCGAGACCTGTTAGTCCAGTCATATGACGCTTGTGTTGTATCTTAAGTCGCATTTGGGGAAAATTATACTGAGCGGTGCCCAACCAGCTGTCCGAGATCGCGCCCTCTCATTGCACCAGAGAGAGGGATCAGTGCTCGTACCTAGGCCAGCGCACCCGACGGCTGCGGCGGCTCGGGAAATTTTTGTTCCTAGCCCGGGTGTAGGCGCTCGGGCTCCCTACATTAAACCGACCTTGTGTCACAAGCTGACCTCGTGGGGGTTGAGTAGATATAAACTAAAAAGGGCGGAGATGGATTCAAGGACACTGGCGTGGAAGTGAATGCCGCAGATTCCGTCGTTTTGCAGGTTCCAATATACACTACGATCTCTGTTTAAGATTCCCATGTAGATAGATGACATAAACTCTTTCTGTAAACAACAAAAAATAGGTAGCGATCAATTTAGAACTATCTGAATTCTTTTAGTTTCCTATTGAAGATTCTTGCAACAAAGGAATAACAGAATTTCATAGTCGAACTTTTACGCTGCGCATTATAATGATACTATTATTGAGAAATAGATTTGAATTTTGCTTCAATTGGATAGGGCATTAGTAGACTGCTCTCCTAAAGGCAGCATGATTTCCCGATCAACGAAACATATACAAGAAAAAAGGAAAGGAGGAAAAGAAATAAGACAAAGACGTTTTTTTATGAGTTACAACTACACATAAGAGAGCGAGAAAGTAAAATATAAATAGAAGCATTGAAT
>OZ038505.1:38887042-38955039 GCA_964036315.1 Acanthosepion esculentum
CCTCTCTGTGCCTTTTCTATAAATACATCAATGATAGTTGTTCAGAAGAGCTCTTCGCTATGATACCTAAACTTTAAAAAAAATTTAAGCGCAGTACTAGATTGACGTCAAAACCTTATCGATTTACAGTTGAATTGGCTTGATATGACCGTAAGTTCTATGCTAACAGTTTCTTTTGTCACGCATCTCACTTGTGGAACTCCCTTTCAGCTTCACGATTTCCAGCCAACTTCAATCTGAAAAATTTAAATTCCATGTCAATCGCTATCTGCTGTACTCCTGATTACTCTTTTCTCTTCTCGCTCATTATTAATGTTTCTGTTTTTAATTCTTCCATACCCTGTAACCGCTTGTGTCTTATTGACTTTGCTGCGATGGTGTGTTTCCGATTAAAAAAATTGACAAAAGCCCATTTTGGAAATAATACTTCGTGAAACTGTTAATGAATAAATTATAAACAGACAGTTATATATATATATATATATATATATATATATATATATATATATATATATATATATAGTTGTATGGATATGAGTTTGTAACACTGGTTTCACGATTTTGGAATCCCTGCAAACTGGTTTATTTTTTAAAAATTGAATCTGTTTATGTTAGTTTGTGTTTGATTATATTTGGTTGTGGTGGAGGGGGAAAAATTCTCCTCTGTGTCCAAACTCATATCCATACAACTGAATATGTTAGCTCTATCACTGATATTGAGTACTTTCCAATAAGTACCGCGCATATATAATATATATAGAATTTATATATATATATATATATATATATATATATATACGATTAGTTAGTGCTGAAACATGAAAGCTATTGTGTAGCATTTTTAACGTGTTTTTGTTTTAATTTCATATCATAATATTAAGCTGTACTTTGTATTGAGCCCTTTTTAAAAATTAAATGCTATATCCAGTGGAATTATACTCCATTTGTTCTTATCTCATACATGGATATATATATATATATATATATATATATATATATATATATATATATATATATATATATATATATATATATATATATATATTTACATATATATGAGAAAACAGATAAACATTTATATATCAAGAACAATTTTAGGAAAATCTATGACAAGTGGAAAATTCATTTGATTATACATGCGTTTGGATGAGAGTGGATGTTGTGAATTTAAAATTTAAATTATACCTGGAAGTAAATTGATCATTGCTTTAATTATAAGAGAACGCAATTTACTAAGGAGAAAATGTATAGTAAGTGCTTTAATCACTAGATTATCCACAGTAAATTTACGTCCAGGTTCTTACATTTCACCTTTCATGACAGATCTTCTATTATCACGACGTGGAATATTTAAATAGCAAAAGTGATAAATCATAAACAAAAAGAAACTAAACGAAATCGGCTCGACTAAAACACATAATTAAAAAATAATAATTTAAATTTTCCTTTTTTTTATTTCTTTTCCTTTATTTTATTTTCTCTCCTTAGGCTTTTTTCTTCATTCTTCTTTTCATAAATAGGGTAATAGATTTATACTACGCCTTCGCTAACAATGGTAAGGTTTGGCTATGATAGTGTGCTTTTGTAACAACCTTATCTCGCAAACCTATTTGTTGCAACAGTGAGTTCGATTCTCACCGTGTGCTTCAATCCACTCCTGCCAGATTAAGAAAATGATGCGAATTATTATATAACAAAAGAGTCATATACGACAGAAAGTTCAGTAAGTCCAAATATCTCATGGTGTTATTTTTTTGAAAATAGGGATGCATCTTCTAGAATAAGTGTGTCTTATATGTGGAAAATAAAATGCTCTCTTCTGCCATCTTTTAGGATTACATGTTCCGTCTTTTTTACTGAAATTCTCTCCAGTCTTGTTTTCGTTTTCCTCGGATTTGTCATTCTTTTTTCTTTTTATCTTACGAAAAAATGCGAATTTACAATCGAACATTTCTTCTTTGGAGTTTTTCTTTGATCTCTTCTTTTACTTCCTAATTCCTTTTCCTTCACCTCTCCTGTCTATTCTTTCTTTCTTTCTTTCTTTCTTTCTTTCTTTCTTTCTTTCTCAGTTCACTTTGCCTTTATTCCTTCATTATTTTTTTTTCCTTTTGTCATTCAGTCTTTCATTCTGACTAGTCACAATTATTGTATATTTTACAATAATAAATAAACAGACTTTCACTCTGACTTACTTTTTCTTCGTCATATATTTCATGTCTTTCCTCATTCATTCTTTCTTTCTTTCTTTCTTTCTTTCCTTCTTTCGTCTGTTCTTTCTTTCTACCGAATGACTTCCTTTTCTATCCTTCATGCCGTCGTTCCTTATTTTTCTCATTTATTTGTTCCCTTCTTCCTTTCTTTTAATCATTTTCTCATTTATTTGTTCTCGTTGCTTTCTTCTTTCTATCATTAGATTTTTTCATTTTTCTTCATCAAATCTTTTTCTTTTTACTTCATATAGGCTTTATTATCATACCTCATTGTTTTTCTTTCTTTTTCTTTCTTTGTCTTCATTAGTTCGTTTCTTCTTTTTTCTTCTCATTCTTCCCTCTTGCTTTTTGTTTATTTGTGTGTTTCGTTCGTTCTCTACCTTCATTCATTCATTTTCTGCTTAATTCGTTCATCTTTTTCCTTTTCCGTACTTGTTCTTTCTCTTTTGCCCGCTTTCCATCATTGCTTAAAATCTTTCTTTGCCTCTTTTTATTCTTTTCTTCCTTCTTTCTTGTATTTCTTCCTCCTTCTCTTTTTCGCTTGTTGCTTTCTTTATTTTATTTTCATTCTTCTTTCTTCCTCTTGTCTTATTTATTTCTTCTCACTTTGTCTTCATTTTTTCTTTTGTTTCTTCTACCATAAGGATGTCATTTTCTCCTTCTCTGTTCCTCATGTGTTTTTCCATCTTTTTCACTTCTATTTATCTTCCTTCTCTCTTTAGTGTTTTCTTTTTCTTTTCATATTCTCTTGTTTTTCTTGTTAGTCCTTTTCTCTTGTTTTTCCTTCTTCCGTCATTCTCTTTCTTTTTGTTTCTCTTACTCTAAACTTTTATGTCTTCTATTTTTCTCCTCTCTTCCATTTCTTTTTCTTATGTCTTTATCTTTTCTTTTTTTTTCTTTGTCTACTCGTCTCTTTTTTTCTTTTTCTCTCTTCTCCTTGTCATTTTTTCTTCTTCGTTCTTTCAGTTATCTTTTTCTTCCTTTTTCTCGTTTTTTCCTTTGTTTGTACTCTCTCTTCCTCTTGTCTTTCCTTTTTCATCTCTCGTTCTATTTTCTTCGTTTTTTTCTCACTTACTTTTGTTTCCTTTTTCATTCCTTTTTCTGATACTTTTCCTCGTTCACCTTATCAGGAAAGAGCTTTTATTTCTTTCTGCGACACGTAATTAAAAATATCTTCAATTCTGGTTTTGTTGCCTTAAATCCATGTTCTTATCTCAAACCCCGTCTCTTTTCTTTTATTTATTATTACCCGTTACCCCTTTTTTCATTTCCCCTACCAACTCTCTTTCTTCTGCTGTCCATATTAGATAATTAATCGCTTCTCGAAGAACAAGATTATGACTTAACGTTTAAGTTTTACAAAGCACTTCTTTTCCTATCTTGTCAGACGTCCTATTGCCATTTTAGATTCAAACTAAATTCTAGTTCTCTGCTCCAATTTTATGAGTTGGGATTTCATCTACCAAATCGTCATCATCTCCGTCTGTCTAAATGTCTTTGATGCATGGCTTGCCAATTCTTAGAAACTACTTATTCACCCATTTAAAGATGCAAGAACGAACAAGGTTGATATAGATGGCCCGATCGCCTGCAGTTGGGCTCGTCTCTTCCTCTGTGTCCATCTTGAATGATCGATGGCCGACTGCTTGGACCTCTGTCTACTTGTGGTCATATAAAAACAGACGATTTCGTTTGTTTGTTTCTTTTTTTTTCGGTGGACAGTGAAAATAGTATATGTTACTCGCAGCACTGAACCCTGAACTTTTCGTCTTGGTGGGTTTCTGGTTTTGCGCTCCGACAATTTCGGATAGAGTATCATTGTTCAACCCGGATTTAAAAAGGTCTTGGGAGGGCAACACAGTTCCCAATGTTTGATTGGTTGGTTTGCTGATGTAGCTCGTACAGGAATTGAGAAAAATAAATTAAATAAAGAAGGAAAGCAAAACGTAAAAATAAATAGTGGTAATATCTTTTTTTATGAGACATAAATTCTGTGTTATGTTAAATCAAAATTCAGGTAAAAGATGTTTTCCTTGTAAAACGAACAATATTTACCACGGTAAAATGATTCTCAGTGGGAAGTCAGAATATTCTATGAAAATTTTTACATATCTGTAAGTCTACCATTCGCCCATGATTGGAATATCGCTGCCACACATGGTCCGGTGTCCCTGAAATTTACCTTGAGACCCTTGATAAAATCCAAAGAAGAATCAGCAATATTATCGGTCCTGATCTGGCGGCTCGGCTTCAGTCACTTTCCCACCGTCGTAAGTTTGCCTCCCTGTGCCTTTTCTATAAATACTTTCATGGCAAATGTTCGGATGAGCTCTTCGCTATGTTACCTAGATTTTTTAAAATTTAAGCGCAGTATTAGACTGGCATCGAGATCACATCAATTGATAGTTGTGCTGTCTAGATGCAACCGTAAATTCTATGCTAACAGTTTCTTTTCTCTTACTTCTCGCTTGTGGAAATCCCTTCTGGTTCCATACTTTCCAGCCAACTTTAATCTGTAAAAATTTAAATGCAATGTCAATTGCTATCTACTGTCCTCCAGATTACTTTTCTCTTGTCGCTCATTATTAATGTTTTTGTTCTAAATTCTTCCACACCCTGGAACCCCTTGTGTCTGGGTCGCTTTACTGCCTTGCATGGGGGGTGGTACCGACTAAAAAAAAAAAATTAAAAAATAGATTATATAATACCATAGATAAGATTTCTTAAGCAAATGCACCAACCCTTTCATTCACTGCACTGATTATATACATATGCCTTCAATGTATCGCGTCAGGTCTAAGTTTTCCTGGTTTTGCTTTCTTTTTGTGTGTCCAAGGAAATTCCACTGTTTCTTCCTGATTTTGAATGTTACTGTGTTTCCTGTTGGCATTTTCTTTGGGACTTCCTTGTTGCTTACTCGCTCTGTCCATGGAATTTCCAGTATCGTTCTGTCGAGCCACATTTCTACTGTCTAGATTTTCCTCATCCTTGACGAGATGGTCCAACATTCACTGCCATATAAAATGATGGATATCAGATAGCAATCCAACACTCTTTTCTTTGTTTTTAATGAAATTTACTATTTTTTTCTCACAGCGCTTTTGAACAGGAGTAGAGGTTTATCCCATGTTTCCTGTTTGATTGGGTTTCCGTTTGATTCTCAAGTCTACTTCAACTCTATACTTCTAACGTTTCCGCCTAAAACTCTGAACTTTCATTCATATTTGTTCCTCAATAGGAGTAGATATATTCGCTTATCGTCGGGTTCACAATCCTCCCCGTCTTTTTGAAGAGGAATAGAAGATTATCTCTTGTTTCCTGTTTAGGATCGGGTTTCCGTTTTTTTCGAAAGTTTTTTCCTTCTATTTCACTTCCGGTGGCATCTTGCGTCTTGGTGGCCTTATCACTTTGCTTGGAGCGGTGCCCTTTACTCTGTAAACCAGATTTGCAATTAGGTCTCTTCGGTTTACTATTGAAATAACTAAATGTAACCACGAGCAAATTCTCCTCTAATAGTTTCTTTTCTTGTATACTTCTCTCTTCCAGTTTATTGCTTCATTGCCGCTAACATTTTTCAGAAATTTAAATCCAACGCCAATCGACATCTTCTGTTTTCCTGAAAAATATTTGTTTATTGTCTTTCTCCTCACTAAAGACTTCTCGTTCTCTTTCACTCCTAGTAACCTCTTTGTCTCTTAGTGGCATTATCACCTTGCTTCGAGTAAAATGATTTTTTAAAAATATCAACGTTTTAGTGGGAAGTACTGTCACAAGGGCCGGGTTTAGATGAAGAGAAGCCCTAGGCTATTTTTACTTGTGAGGCTCCCTCCAAACCCCCACTTCTCACGAGTAAAGAAATGTTGAAAAGCGTTAAATTAAAAAAAAAGTGTGTAAAGCCAAATATGATGACGGGTGTTTAAAATTACTGAAGGATTGTTTAGGGTCTACAATGCGTTATGACAGCATGTGTAACAAAGGCCAATGACAGTGTAAAAAATGATATACACCTTGGCTAGAGGCCCCCTAGGTTTTGAGGCTCTAGGCTTCAAACTGCTAAGCCTATAGGTAAATCCGGCACTGGCTGCCACACTTGAGCCTTTGCCGTTCAAAATATTGAAGAGTATAAAATGTAATTGGTCATTCGTTTCATTTACTCGTTTATTATCTTCAAAGATACCGGTCGATAATTCTTGCCTGAATTCTTGAAATGTGGAATTATTTGTTCGGACCAGTGGCCTAATATTTGTCGCTATCGTCACAATATTTCAGCCGTTGTGCCCTCCGGCCACCTTCAGGTGTCTGTCGTCGTTGGTAACCTTTCGAACCGAACGTTTTAATCAATTCACGGGCCTACATTCTTGTCATTCCACTGTCTATGCCAAGGAAGATAACTCGTATTGGTTAAATCTGCCTTGCTTATTCATTATCCCTTGTCTCTCTCACTAGTGTTCTTTATCCGCTCATTCTGTTGGATTTGATCCCAATTTATATATACGTACACAGTTAAATAGACAGTTAAATTCATAAACTCATGTTATTTAAAATATATAACACATAAATTAATCCATAAGTAAAATGAATTAAATAATAATTTGCATTAAAAAAATTCAAGACCATCATTTACTAAATTTCATTGAATTATGTGATTTGGCGACCTCCATAGCTTGCCTACACATTTAAGCCAACCCGACGAATATTTATGAACGTTCTTAAGTTTAAAAAATTGAAAAACAGTAACATCTTTGCTCGTATATATAAATACTTTTTACATCATAAGATACTTGCATTTGCCTTGATGGAATCCTTCAGCGGACTAAATGCGTCAGCTAAGATAAGTTTTCTTTTTGTCTTTATATATATAAAATAGCATTTAATAGCGTTATTTTTTATTTTTAATTTGTAGCGTTTAATAGCGTTTTTTTTTAATTTGTAGGTCTGATGTATTGGATCGTGATATATATATATATATATATATATATATATATATATATATATATATATATATATATATTTGTGCGTCCTTCGTTCTGTAACATCTAGAAACAGTGGAACCAGGCCATCCTTTATTTTGTCGAAGACTGTAGATTTCCAAGAGCGTAAATAATAATAATGATGATAACAATACTAATAGATAGATATTAACAGAATGAGATAAATAGGTAGCTCACTATAAATATATATATATATATATGTATGTATGCATGTATGTATATATATTTAGAGAGAGAGAGAGAGAGAGAGAAAGAGAAAAGATAGATAGATATAGACTGATAGATATAGCTGTGAACTGATTGAGATAGATGGCTACATAAACATATCGATACATAGATATAACCAGGAATAGATAGATCTATCGATAGATATGAAAATATATATATATATATATATATATATATATATATATATATATATATATATATATATATATATATATATATATATATATATATATATATATATATATATATATATATATATATATATATATATATATATATATATATATATATATGGCGTCAATGGCCTAGGGATTAGAATCTCCGACTGATACCAAATCGCTCGGGTTTCGGTCCAGGCCTGAAGCGATTGGATATCTAGCCACACTGATGAACTGTGATACAGTTAAACTGTCTGTGAATGACTAGTAGACGTGTATCTTCAACTATGAATGGCCAGCTATTACATATATATATATATATATACATATATATATATAGCGGCTATTATATATATATATACATATATATATATATATATATATATATATATATATATATATATATATATATATATATATATATATATATATGTAATAGCTGGCCATTCATAGTTGAAGATACACGTCTACTAGTCATTCACTAGTAGACGTGTATCTTCAACTATGAATGGCCAGCTATTACATATATATGTATATATATATATATATATATATATATATATATACATATATATATATATATGTAATAGCTGGCCATATATATATATACATATATATATATATATGTAATAGCTGGCCATTCATAGTTGAAGATACACGTCTATTAGGGAGGCTAGTCAATCCCTCTTGCAGACTCTCGCTCAGGCACATTTGTATTAGTTCAACACCCACAGAGCCAACCTGTGGTTTATATTGCAACTATGCTGAGCAGACCTTAGTTACAGTTTCTGGGAGAATGCGTGTTATCTAGAATGATCAACAATCTGAACAACACCAGCACACTCAAATCCTCGGTCACGATGACTTGTGAGTTCGTGCTAGCACAGCTATCGATGGCCCCATGTGTCCCGTTTACCTAATTTCACTAACAAGGCTTGGGTCAACCCGTAGTGTGGTTTTCAAGCACTTTCCAAAGGTTCCGCACGCTGGGATCGTCCCCACTCCAGACCGATAACATCAGGAAGTCTCCTTCCTGGCAAATCGACCATGGGGAAATTCGAAATGTGCTACAGTTACCCTGCAATGAGATATTTTTGAATTTTTTTAAAAGTAAAAGATAACATTTCAGTAGCTACAGTGTATTTGCTTTTATTTTGACAAAAATAATACAGAAATATCTCATTTTAAGGTGTTTTGTAAAGAAATGCAGGTTGGCCCAAACATTTTTCCTGTAACGTATATATGAGGAAAGATACTTAAATCTATATGCTATATGGAAACATGTAAAATTAGATAACTCATCCCGAATTGTGTCGAGGGATATATTATTTAATATATTATTATGTATTATAAATTTTTATAATTTGGATTTTTATTTGTATATTATTATATGATTTGTATATGCTTATTTATATACAAATACCAATGCATAAGTATATAGTAATATAGATAATATAATATTGTATAATTTAATTTCATCTACATATGAAATAAAATTTCTCTCTGTCTCTATCTATCTCTCTTTATATATATATGTGCATATATATGTATATGTATATATATATACAGAGAGAGAAAGAGAGAAAGAGAGAGAGAAAGAGACAGAGAGATAGAAGACAATAAGATATATATATATATATATATATATATATAAAGCGTTAATAGGATTTAATTGCACACATAAACTATTTTTATTGGTGCAATAAAACTGGGTGTGGTCTTTCATCTTTTTTTGCATCCAGTTTTGTTTTATTTGAAATCAGCAAGAAAAAGCCACATGATTCAAATTCGTTTATGTCCGCGTGAGGCATTTAATTCTGGCATCATTTTAGAATCGCAGTTTTGCGTTAAAACAATCAGAAATCGTTTTAATATCATCTGAAAAATGAAGCACAAAGAAAGTTCTTTCACTTGGTGCTTTTGAACTGATGCAGATATATTTGGCAAAACCTTCTAAATAATAATAACAATGACCAATCTTTAAAGGGATCTTTAGGACGTGTATTACGTTTCGTCGACTACTTATTAGGTTTCTCACAAGATCACTTGTCTTTGAGCTTAACCTCTCCTCCACACTCACTACTGTGTTCTGGATCTTCAAGGAACAGAAGGAACACAATATTGGTGAAGACTTTATATCCAGCCAATAGCACGCCTTCTAACAACTTCGAATGTCGAAGTTTCAAAGACGAATTACTCAACAGCTTGCACTAAGAAATAATATTGAAAATATATAACGGCACAGTATAGTAGGGTCAATTACGTAGTCTGTGAGAAAAAGAGCACCATGGCGTAATGTTACACTTATTGTAAGTAAAATTGGTTCACAGTGTCGTTCCAGAAAAAAAATTATTCTCAGAATTATTCTCTTGCATATTTATACAGGTTGCGATTGATAAATTGTCGCCATTTTATATTTCATTTAATTTTGCGCATGCGCGTTGTTTTGATTTTGTCTACTGCATAGTATATTAGTGTCAGTTGGGCACAGTCTGTAAGAAAAAGAGCACCATGGCGCAATTCACTCCGCTGGAAATTTGGAAACGACATGCTGGTATTCACGCCGGAAGCATTCATAGTGTTTGGGTGTCAATCTGAGGACAGTGCGGAGGATTCGGAAAGAGTTGGATGAGTTTAATGGTGACTACGAATGTGTTTGGAGTGATCACTAGTGATGACGACGTTATGCCTCCGTCCATCTTCCCACAAGGCCTCAGAATCAACACAGAAGCCTACATCAAGTGCCTTGAAGAGGTAGTGCTGCCCCGAGGCAAGAGGGTGGCTTACATCAGGCCACCTAACGCCCTCTTGATTATTATGTGTGGGTTGCAGTTGAGCAAAACTCCTTGTAACACCAAATATAAAGTGACGGCAAGGATTATGGCAGCATCCACCAAGTTAAAGCAGGAGACCGTGCATAAGAGTTGCAGGAGATTCCGAAGTCGTCTTGAGGCAGGCCGTGGTTGAAAGCAATGGCCATTTTATTGAATAAATTTACTCTTTAGAATTTTAACATATTTTTGTGCAATTTCGTTAAATATATATGTTAAAATGAAATGTCAGTGTTATATATATATATATATATATATATATATATATATATATATATATATATATATATATATATATATATATATATATATATATATATATTTGTGTGTGTGTGTGTGTGTGAGAGAGAGAGAGAGAGAGAGAGAGAGAAAGAGAGTATTCAGTGCAGAATCAGCGATTGCATTTTTTCCTACCGACTGGGTTTTGATTGCTATCTTTATCTCCATTTCTTCGCACGTTTCGGTCCCTTTTTCTCTCTTATTTGAAATTAAATTCGCCATTTACAACCAGATAAGAACTTTATCCAATAGGAAGAGCTAATGTCCTCCGCGCAAATACCTATTTTTTACGAGATCAATGTCCTGGTGTAGATAACAATAAATTTGCCTTCCAAACGCGCCAAATATATTTTCCCAGATATTCGTTGGGATTTCTCGTTTAGGCTTTCCAAACATTATTTCAACGCAGCCAAAACAAAAAAATCTAATTAATAAAATGAACAAGAAAATAAAATAATTTATCTAATTTAAATTACGTCGTCCAATATTCATTGACAATAGATACTGAATTAAAATCTCTTACACAGTATATTTATATACGTGAATGCATATGTAACATTGCAGATAATACAAATATAGGTGTGCGGGTGGTTTAATGGTTAGCGGCTCGGAATAAATCGGCGTGTCGTGTTCGAATTTCAATCGAGTCCGTTACATTCACTTTCGAGAAAATACTCTTGGGAACGATGAGAATTATGAAGTTATTTAGTTAATAGAAGTACCGATTGGCTTCTCTAACTTTTTTGTAACCAGTCAAGGAGATGACAACACTGAATTCAATCTGAATATATATATATATATACATATATATACATATATATATATATATATACATATATATATATATATATATACATATATATATATATATATATACATATATATATATATATATACATATATATATATACATATATATATATACATATATATATATATACATATATATATATATATATATATATATATATATATATATATATATATATACGTATATATATATATACATATATATATATATACATATATATATATACATATATATATATATATATATATATATATATATATATATATATATATATATATATACAGAAAAATAGGAAAGAACACGTTAGGTAGATAATTTTATAAAGATGGTTAGACATGGACTGGTTTATAATTATATCAATCGTTTCTCTAACTAAGACACTGTAACTAAATTTTCAACATCAAGTGAGGCTATGGTCTAATTATTAGGTTTTTCATCTCAATATCAAGAAACTAATTAGACAACTTGAAAGGAGTAGTATAAAAATAAGTAGATACGATATCCCTATATTATTAAATAAACCATAAAATATGCTACCTGAATATATATATATATATATATATATATATATATATATATATATAAATATAAAAGTGGACATGGAAGTCAGCACTTAGAGGCGACAGTCTGTTTCATGCTAGTGCAATCGTCACTAGCATGAAACAGACTATCACCTCTAAGTGCTGACTTCCATGTCCAATTTTATATTTACACACGCTCTATCTCCGATATCGAGCACTTTATCCCATAAATATAGCACACTTTAAGACTATATTTCTTCATATATATATATATGTATATATATATATATATATATATATATATATATATATATATATATATATTAAATTACATGATCCAGCAGCTTATCACGATACCAACACTTAGCAATTAAAGTGTAACCTTTTGAAAAGGCAAATGATAATCGCAAATGACAATTTAAAAAACTCTTAATTAAAAAGCACAGAATATCAACAACAGATTTAAACTTGTCGGAGTTAACATAATTGTCCAAATTGTTCACTAGGGGACGCTCTCCCTACACTATAAATACTGGGCGACTTCTTGCCTCGTTCTCTTTTTCATTTCTTCATTTTCAGCGAACACATCTACAATGTAAACTCTCGCAGAAGATTGCGTCTTCCCATTTGTAGGAGACGCCATGAACATTATACACACATAGACGTACGTACGAACATTCACCAAAATACAAACTCTTTACGTTCACACACAAACACAAATGTTAGTGTCTATGTCGATTGTAAATTTTGTTGTTTAATACATATATTTGTTGATATATATATATATATATATATATATATATATATATATATATATATATATACATATAAACATTCATTTTTTTTAATTTGCAACTTTTCAGTTGTTTTATATATATATATATATATATATATATATATATATATATATATATATCGGTCTTTTTGGTTTTCTTTAGACTTTTTTATGGTGGATTCAGTCTCTGAGTCCACAATGTTCTTGTGTGGACCTTCTTCTAGCAGGAATAAACAACGTGTTCGTAAATTAACAACACGTAAACCCCACAGTCCGCTACAAATTTTTACAACTCCTGATCAGTTTTATGAAATTCTACAGAGAATTACAAATATGGCCAATAAATCAGAAATTCCCTACCGTCTGAAGATTAAAAAATCTTAATATGTTGTATGCTATATTAATGAACTATCCATCTCGCAAATAATAAAGATAAATTCATTAACATCTTTAATTGCGAACTAACAAACCACCAAAAGAAATTGTTCAACGTTGGACCTGACTTTCATCTTTACAAACAATACAATAGATTGCACAATAAAAAACAACAACAAAAAAAAAACGGGAATTTAAATGTTATATCAAAATATACAAAATCTTAAAGAACAACTAATTAAATCACAGCCAGAAATTCGCAAAAAGCTGAAGAATTAAGAAACGGACACGACAAGGGGTGGGGGAACTCCTCCACACTCCTAACAAGGTGCTAGTATAATTTTTGTAAGAAAAATGAGATTTGTTAACACAGCCATTGCTGCTGCTGCTAAATCCCATACCATGAAGGCTTTGATCTCATGAGAACCGCCTTCTACCGCCAGCTCTCACGGTTTTGGCAGAGAACTGGAACTTCCCATAGCACCAGATTAATCAACTGGAGACGCTGGCTTCATGTTATATGACAAATACAAACTGAACCCGACTGGAATTGGAACTTGGCTCTCCGATTTCCAATTCAGTGCCGTCAACCAATACACCACACTCACATCTAAGCTTGCGGCACCTGGTATTCCCAAGCTGTTACTCATCTAGGTACTGACCAAACTCGACATTGCTTAACTTCGGTGATCGTCCGAGAACCAGTGTTTCAACTTGATATGACCGTAAACCCTAAACGATGTGTACATGTCAGTAGCAGTGCTAGCTGTAATATGAAATTAGGTAAATAATGCATGTATATACAAAGGTGGACACTGAGGTCAACAACGAGCGGCGATAGTCTATTTGATGCTTGAACAAAATTTTCATGGCCTGAAGATTGCGTTCATAGTCAGAAGGTTGAGTTGGGTGTTGACCTCAGTGTCCATTTTTTTGTTGGTTGATTGAGTGAAGCGGGATAAAACCGACGGCGTGATAAGTGTAGCCTTTTTTTTTTCGTAATCCTAAAAGGCATACGATGTCTCAATCTTTTTATTTTTAAATATTTCATAAAGATTCCGATGCGTTACAACACCACGTTTTCTGGGCTGTTTTTGTTTCTTGTTGTTAATAAACGAACAAGAAAAGAAACGGACTGAAATAATAGCGGTTGGGTGTAAAAACAAATATAGGTTAAAAGTGTGAAGGAAAAAGAAACTGAAAAATTCCCCGTTAAGATTGACGGCAACCGAGAAATGAAAGCGAAGATGTAGTCGGATAAAAATCTCAAAGACGAAAGTATTCTTTTGAATTTCTTTCTTGTAGGAATGCTTAAATATATCAAAGAATTGTCGACGACGTTAGATGTTCGCATTTCCTGCTTCAGTGTTCAGGGCGGCCATTTCTGTAGATGGTTTGAGAGAGTAGGGATGTGGATTTATGTTTATCGCTGTATTTGTTAACGTGAGTTTCTCGTTTCTATAACACGGTGTGTTACGCTTTGCCATGCGCATGCGCGCGCGTGTGTGTGTGTGTCACTGTGTAAGAATGGATTTAAGAAAGGTGTATTTATAACTGAAATAATATGGTGTAAATATCTACATGAGTAAGCATACCAAGCAGATAAAAAAAGATGCATACTGATATGTCTTCTATTTGTATGTGTGAGATATCAATCTCTGATGATTTATTGTTTGATATTAAAATATGCTCTCCTGGGCGTGTATAGCCCTGAATATATATATATATAATTTAAATAAAAATAAAAACAGACCACTTTAAGGTTCCATGTAATAAATTATTTCACCACAGCCATTTTAAAGGACCGCGGATCATCAGACTTTACTTCCAAAGGTTGAAACGAAAAATGAAAAGAAATTTACACATTTTTGACGGGCAGTACTAAGCATATGTAAATTAACGAAGTGAGGAAATGAGTGGGGGGAGAGAGACATGATTAAGTTAGATGTAACATTTCTATTCTCTCAAATTTAAATTGTTTGAGTAAGTCCAGACAATGACACATTAAATCGGTTAACTTCACGGAAGTTATATATTGATATAGAGAGGAGAGAGGAGAAAAAAGACATAAAGAGAAAAAGAGAGAAAGAAGTCATGAGAGAAAGAGTCATTAACTTTCTTTGGAATGAAAGGCCCGAAATAGACGCTGTTGTTTTGCTTTACTTTGAGAGTTCATAAATATTATAATGTTTGATATAAATTTGAATGTTTAAACCGTCTATAAGGAATTTAATTATATGTTTGTTAGCGATTTAATTTATTTTTTAAAACTTTATTACAAAAATTTGGGGGATTTAATATGAAATAGTCGATTAGAAAAATATTCATAGAATTTACATTAGAATACTAAAATTTTATTTTAAAATATAAGTTTACTTCTCGTTGTAATTGATTATTAAGGTGATATCTATATCAGTTTGAATTTTATTCATGAATTTAATTTGCGACTATTTTTAGATTGGCAATTTCTCTTACTTAAAGTTTAGTTAATATGGAGTGATATTTGAAGGAAATATTAGAGATCTTCCTCTATCATATATGGTATACACATCCATGCAAGTTTCACATATACATACTTTTTTACATGTGCAGTCACTCATACAGGTACACATGTACCGATATACACCGGTAATTTCATGTATTAATACCTACATATATTTTTTAAATGTTTACGCATACTTACACACATATATATATATAGGTATGTACTTAGAATTCCCTAAATTCTCTAAAAAATATTAGGTGATGACTTTAGTATTCAATTATCAAAAATCTAAATATTTTATCATCAATAATGATTATTAAAGGGTAATACATTTAAATTCAAAATTAAATTATCAATTTAAAAAAAAATCCTCCATATTGTAACTAACAATTCCAATTGGAGAATATTAAGGAGAAAATGGGGCAAAACATTAATAACAGACTTGTAAGTCCTTTTTTTAAAATTCTATATACCCATATATATATACACACACATATACACACATCCGCACACAAGCACACACATATATATACACATATATATCCATATATATACACACCCATACAGATACACACACACACACACACATATATGTATATACTCATACATACACACATACACATGTAGATATACACACGTACATACATACAGACATATACACACATATGTATATATACACACATACATAGGCATATATATATATACACACACATATACACATGCATACATATACACCTATATATATACACATATATACACATACACATACATATACATACACATATATACACATATACACACACACATACATATACACACCTACCCACATATACACATATACATATATACATACATATATATATATATATATATATATATATACATACGTACACCCACATGTTCGTGTATGCAAAAGATTTGTCAATATTCAAACGTATTTACATTATTATTCACCCATATTATATATACGAACTCACAAATTCATATATTTATACATACATACATACACACACAGATTACCCGCAATCACATATCTGTGGCACGACACACACATACCCATATATACATACACCTACACACACACACACACACACACACACACACACACACACACACACATATATATATATATATATATATGTATGTATATATACACACACATTCACACATATACATATACCCACATACACATATACATACATATATACTCACATATATACATACAACTACATATATTTACACAAAAAAGCCCACCTATATACCTACACGTATATATACATACATATCCATATCCATACCCGCCCACTCCAAATATGTGTTCACAATACACAATTACAACAATGCATGCCTATTTTTCTATATAAAAGCATATACATATACATATCAAAAGACGTATCAATGTTCCAGTTTAATTACATAGTTATATACATACAGTTATGTGTTCACATTCATATCTGCATAACAATCTTTCCAAAAGCAAAAATAAAGATCATGAGATATTAGTCTTCCTATATAGTTACTTCTAAATATATTTCGTTAGCTTGAGGTTGTTCTTATGTCGGCATTTAAAAATTAGTTCATTATGTCTGTGTAGTAATACATCCGGATCTTTATGCTTTATTATGAGGATCTTTAATATATATATATATATATATATATATATATATATATATATATATATATATATATATATATATATATATATATATGTATTACAGAGAGTGAGAGACAAAGAGATCGGGAGAAACAGAACGATTGACTAAGTTTAAACGTAATCCATTGCTGATCGACAAGAAGGTAGGAAGATTGTGTACCGCCATTTTTCTAAATTAAAAGAACTGATCGCCCAACAAACGGTCTGATACAAGGCCAAATATGGATAGACTTATTTAGTAGTCAATTACTATACAAGCTTGGCAAAATTGTGCCTTGATATATACATATATATATATATATATATATATATATATATATATGTATATATATATATGTGTGTGTGTGTGTGTCTGTGTGTGTCTGTGTGTTGTGTGTATGTGTGTGATGTATAAAAAATAATTTAACACACTTTGGGTTCGGGTACCCCACGTTAAAACTAGGACAAAAGTTCATATATACATATGTCCGCATATCATTCGTTTTTGAGTTATTAAGTTTACGGTGGATGATGTTTTGTTTCTATTTAGACTAGGTTACATTTGTCATTCGTGTACATTTGTGGTGAGTCTGTCTGCAACATTTAACGTGTGCAGTTGTGAGTTAAGTGTGAAGGGTCCCGTTTAACAATGGCAGGATATTCATATCGTGAGCAGGCAGATTTTTACATACGGAGGTGCGAATGGTATTGGCGGCGAGGCTACTCGGCTGTATCAGATTGCGTTTCCCGACCGAAGGTAGCCGAGTTATCCAACCTTTGCTGCCGTTTATATTGTATATATATATATGTTTGCGTGTATATGCGTTCTGCTGATAATACCTGCGTTGATTGCAACAAGGATTACAGATCTTACAGATCCTCATCTATAATTAGGAAGCACATAGTAATACACAGAAGAGTTGTAGGGTAGCCAGATCCAATCAAGATATGACTGTCATATATGTCTGATAACAATGAAATCCAATGCTGGTCTCAAGAGTCAACTTAGGGGCCATGGACGCTGAAACTAGATGGAAGCCCTCACATGTAACGCAAGTGTGGCCTCATCTGAGTAAGATGTGGCCATCACTATATATATATATATATATATAAATTGGTACCAACCTTTCATTTAAACATGTTTCGTTGAATATGACAGACATGGAAGATTCAGTTAATTTTTATTTAGTTTTTCCAGCATTCTGATATTTTTTCCGGTTAGTGAGATTAAGGGAGAGTAAAACGTGTCGGTATTGTCCATTGACCCAAGTGCTTTCGGACACTTCCTTAGCAATCGTCAGGCGGCCGGCAGGCAGCTGTAAAGGGTAAATGGGAGCTTTTATTCACTCAGGAAAAGCAAAGATGGAAAGAAGATATGGATGATGTTCGCGCACCATTCATGCGCCAACCAATCTCATCTGAAAGCGGGGAAAGCACCCATCCGGCCAACATCAAAATAAAGCCGTAAATACGCAAATACCCCCCCACACACACACACACACTAGAAAAACCAAAATATATCGCCGATGCGCCAAAAAAGTGCTCAGTACCACGGTGTCACCCATACCAGAACTTTCAAATATGAATAGAAATAAGCATCTCTTAAAAAGAGACTGCCGTGTATGCACACCAAAGAAAAGTGCCTAATACCATACAATATGGTAAAACTTTTCTAAACAATCTATCACCCTTCGGGTGTTTACATATATATATATATATATATATATATATATATATATATATATATATATATATATATATTTATATATATATATATATATATATATATATATATATATATGTATATATATAATGTTTATATATGTTTCATTAAAAACGACTGACAAGATAGATAATGGAGAGGTATAGATAACTGGATATATAAATAGATACTGAATAGATATGGATAGATAAGATAGATAGTAAGATGTAGAAATCACTATATATAAATATATATATATATATATATATATATATATATATATATATATATATATATATATATATATATATATATATATATATATATATGAATATAGGGGTACCAATCTTTCTTTTAAACATGTTTTGTTGAATATGACAGACAAGGAATATTAAGTTAATTTTTATATAGTTTTTCCAGCATTCTTACATTTTCCGGTTAGTGAAAGTAAAGGAGAGTAAAACGTGTTCGTAGTGTCCATGAAAAGACTGAGCTAGTTAACTAGATAGATAGATAGATAGATAGATAGATAGATAGATAGATAATGAATATATATATATATATATATATATATATATGAACAGAATGAGATATATAATAAACAGATATAGATAGGTAGATAGTAAACATAGATAGATAGATAGATAATGAATATATATATATATATATATATATATATATATATATATATATATATATATACATATATATGAACAGAATGAGATATATAATAAACAGATATAGATAGGTAGATAGTAAACATAGATAGATAGATAGATAGATGTATCGACTGTTTGATCGACGAAAGCTTTTCTTAAAATTGTATATACCCCTACGCTGTTCTCTTCATCCTGATCACAGCCTCCACTATCGTCTCGGTTTCTTTCACCGACGGAATATCAAATATGAGGGACAAATGAAACAGTCCATGTTGATATATGGGGGTTGAATCACAATACATCTGATGTAGAAAAATGACAAGCGAACAACGAATGCACTGTCATCATGCGCAGATGGAATGGAATGTCGTGTGTGTTGTCCATAACCGCTTCTTTGCGATCATCACCATTGTCCTTCCCGTTTCTCATCATTATCATCATCATCATCATCATCATCATCATCATCATCATCATCATCATCATCATCGGTCTCACGAGCAGGTGTAGCCCAAGGGTCGTCGCGCAACTGAAAACCTGAACATTTATCCCCATATATCTGGCTTGAAAATCCTGGTGGCGGAACCGGTTTAGTCGTCAGTGCCCCGACAAAAAAAAAACTACAATACTACCTAGCATAATCTGCAATCTTTCTTTTTGTTGTAACCTAGAAAAGGTTGTTGAATGACGAATAACCAAAATAGAGGTTGGGAATGAAGTGGTAATCTTTATAACATCAACAATATAAAATACTCGCCAGCAGCGGGAAGTAGGTAAACCACTGCTAGTGGTGGACTACTTAGACAGCATATTATCCCCACTTACTATAGTGTCCAACGTATATATACATGTAAGCTATATCAGAGCTACAAAATTTTGGCGAGTCATTATCACCTCCATCTTAAAGGGATACATCAGGAAGAAGAAGAAGAAGAAGAAGAAGAAGAAGAAGAAGAAGAAGAAGAAGAAGAAGAAGAAGAACAACAACAACAACAACAACAACAACATTATATACAAGACGTAAATACCTGTTGTAACCTAGGAAAGGTTACTGAATGAGGAATAACCAAAACGGAGGTTGGAAATGAAATGGTAATCTTTATAACATCAACAAAATACAATACTCGCCAGCAATGTGGTATAGGTAAACCACTGCTAGTGGTGGACTACTTGAACAGCTTATTTCCGCCCCCACTCACTTACAATAGTGTCTAACGTATTTATGAGGATTGGGACATACCCATTAGTGTTCACAGGTACGGTATATAACACTTTTATGAAAAGAAATTATCACACATGGCGGAAATAGGTTATCAGTCGTTTTCAAATCATTTTAAACATGTATAAACATTCTTATAAACACTCACAAAAACACAAAGGGTTTAGTCCGACATTTCAACTACCTGAAGAAGGCCGGAGCGTACAACGGTCGAAACGTTGTGATAAATATGGAAACAAAGATGAGGAAAATAGTCCGAATAATGTAAATAGTGTACATAATACCTCAGCCCATAAATATAGACATATACCATAGAACGCAATTAACAATTCCAAGCCATTAACCATTATACATCAAAGCTTACGGCACCTGGTATTCCCAGGCGGTCACTCATTTAGGTACTGACCAGGCTTGACGTTGCTTAACTTCCCTGATTGTATGAGAACCGGTGTTTCAACGTGGTATCGCCGTAAGCCGGATATATAGCGAGTTTTACATTATGTTAAAGTAACATCTCACTCATTTCAAAATGCTAATTATGAAAAGCAGTACGAAAACCATTTGACATTTGATATAAAAGACTTCAAAACCTCATCACTAATGTCTTTCGGGATAATGGCGTAGTGGATATAGAAGTTAGTTATACATGTGTTAGCATCATCTAGTGATCATGGATTCAATCCTTGGATCAACAGGAAGAAATGCCAACTGATATCACAGGGACAAAATATCAGAATAATCTACAGTATTCCATAATCAATGAACACCTGATGATGATATGGCCGAAAAGTTGTGACTATAATAACATCTATATCAACCAAGATGAAAACAATAGTTCGAAATAATATCTCAGTTATTAATTGATGTTTTGAAGGCACAAATAGAACTACGGTTCAAGAAGAAATAAAAAAAGCCCATAGATGAGTTCCGACATACGAATGCAGCATCATATTCGGCGAAGAAAACTAATGAATCTATGGATAAAACAGGTTTCAATCGCTTTCATTTGTTAAAATAGTTGCGTCGACACTGTGGAGCATTTTGAAAAGGAAGTTTTGGATTTACATACAGCAATTGATAAATAAGTACTGTTTGGCATACTATTGTGGATGCTATTCCATGTGAAGAAAAATGACTGCTCATAAAATCTCTTAACATGGAAAATGCATTTCATAGAAATGTTGTCTTTATTACTTTGTCATCATTACGATGTAATTGTTTTGAATTTCTTTTGTTGAAAACGTCCTTCCATAATCATTATGCACGTTTCAAAGTTGGAAAGCCTTTGCTTTCTCTTCCTTTTTCATGATTATTATCTTTAATAGACACATCTAAATGGAATTACCTTATAAATCTGTCTTTGCTGATACAAATTAAGTGCCAATGGCATTCTTCTTCTTCTTCTTCTTCTTCTTCTTCTTCTTCTTCTTCTTCTTCTTCTTCTTCTTCTTCTTCTTCTTCTTCATATTATTATTATTTTATTTCCTTTGATTTCTGGTGTGTATTCATTTCTTTCCGGTCCCGACCAGAGACCTAAGGGCATCATGACATTTTCCCCTGAGCAATTTTGAAAAAATCACACATTTTACATATTTAAAACCCTTCGTAAGGTTTGGGCTGTACTTGTGAGAACAATCTTTTGTATTTCATTAAGGCATGCGCTACCTGGAATGAGCCTATTGAAATCATTTCCAATCAATCCGAGGGATCCAACTACAACTGGAATTGTTGATGTTCTCATGTGTCACATTTTTGAGATTTCGATTTCAAGGTCATTGTATTTTGATATTTTTTTTTTTTTTTGAAGATCTTCAAAGATACATTGCAGTCTGCTGGGACTATCAATAAGGAGGCACATATTGTCTTTGTGGTCTCTAATCACGATGTCTGTGTGATTAGCTTTGGTTGTTCTGTATGTGTGTATTGTGAAGTCCCATAAAATTGTTACAGGTCCTATCTCCGTAACCGGGTCTAGGTGGTGTTCATACCAATTTTTTGCAGTTTCCTTTCCGTAAAAGTTGCAGAATTTCTATTGCAGATATTGGCCCACTCTGTCATTCCGGGTTTTATATTCAGTGGGTGCCAATACCGCGCAACCGGATATAAGATGGTCCATTGTTATTTGATATTTATCACAGAATCTGCATTTTGGGCTAACGAATCTTTTCAGTATGTGTACTTGAAAATTTCTAGTTAGTAAGCTTTGGTCATGTGTAGCAAGAATAAAACCTTCGATTTCAGCTTTTGACCCTGCACTACGTAGCCACTGATGGGTACAGGATCTGTCTACATCAACTTGTTTGGTACGGATAGAGTATTGACCGTGAAGCGGTTTATCTTGCCATCGTTTCTGGAGATGGTCGGTTGCATTTGCTTTTGCTTGCTTTTTAAAGTATGTTGCTGCTTCAGTCGGTGTATTGTGCTTTACTAGTATTTCTTCACTCACTCGAAACTCCATTTTTCACTTGTTGGTTTCCTTAATATCATTTATATTATTATTATTATTATTATTATTATTATTATTATTATTATTATTATTTCCTTTGACTTCTGTTGTATACTCATTTCCTTCCGGGTCCCAACCAAAGACCTAAGGTCAGAAATGGCATCATGACATTTTCCGCACATTTTACATTGATAAAGCTCTTCGTAATATGAGAGCTGTATTTGTAAGTACATTTTTATTTTGCATTACACTAAGGCATAGGCTATCCGGGATCCATTCACTGCGTCTGTTAGAACCTTTTCCAATCAAACCGATGAACCCAAACTACAACAGTATTATTATTGTCTTCATGTGCTGCCATTTTTAGATTTCTACTTCAACATCCTTGGATTTTGATAGTTTGTTGAAGATCTTCAGAGATACATTGCAGTTTTCAGGAAATGCCATGTCAATAAGAAAGCACATTCTGTTTTTGTGGTCTTTGAACACGATGTCTGGGCGATTGGCTTTGATTGCAGTGCTTGTCTGTATTGTAAAGTCCTATATAATTGTTACGGGTCATATATCTGTAACCGGGTCTGGGTGGTGTTCGTACTATTTCCTTGCAGTTTCCTTCCCATAAAAATTGCAAATTTTCCGGGTGCAGATATTAGTCCAACCTGCCTTAGTGAGTTTTATATTCGGTGGATACTAACACCATGCAACTTGATACAAGATGGCCAATTGTTTCTTAGAAAGTCATCGCAGAATCTGCATTTCAGGTTAACACAAATTTTCAGTAATTTTTGGTAATTTCTAGTTAGCAAACATCTGTCCTGTTAAACAAAAATAAAACCTTTGCTTTCAGTATTTAAACCTGCACTACGTAACCACTGATGGTATTATTATTATTATTATTATTATTATTATTATTATTATTTTCTCTTCTTCCATATTGTTTTTCGTTTTCAAACAAAGATCTTGCATTATGGATGTTCCCCATCAAGTCGTACGAACTTAGACAAGTAGCATCATACACAGAAGATTTGCAGCGCCAAGCAACGAAAACTTCTGAAGCGATGGGAAATTAAGCGTTATTCCAATTTTATTATTATTATTATTATTATTATTATTATTATTATTATTATTATTATTGTGTTTTGTGTTTGATTTATGTATTTTGAGTTGACTCCGAGGCTCAAGCCATGACTTCAAGAGACAAGAAGTTTCCTTTTTACATTAAAAATGCAAACGGATGAAGTATCATGCAATCAGGTAGAAAAAATATGTAACCACGATCACTGCAGGAAGAGGAAAAGCTACACAGGATAGGAAAACTACGCATGGGTTTGAGCTTTTGCAATTCACATATTTTAGGGCATCCAGGAATTTGATCCAAATATTTGTTTGCTCCTTTTGACATCATTCCCAAAACCCAATAATCAATAGGCAATGTTTTTTGGGCCCTGAGATGTTGCATTTTATTGATTTTCATCTCGAGGCATGTCCTTTTATTTAATTGTTTTCTCAAATGTTTTCAAAGATGTGTTTTTGTTGGCTGGGGTTGCAGCATCTATCAACACATATGAAGTTTTCAACGTGATTTATCCCGATTGTATCTGGTCGATTTAGCGGGATTTGCCTGTCAGTTTGAACATTGAAAGGACTGTAACATTTTAATTTTAATTCTGTCCAATCAGTTCTCTTTGTGAGGGAGGTTGAATGCGTAACATATTGACCAATGTATGTACTCAACAGTCCTATAATGCCATTGCCCCAATCGGCCACAAAGAGATGGGATGTGGTCAGTTATTATTATTATTGCAGTTTTCTTGTGTGATACAATCGTTTACCAATTCTTTTACCTAATATTTGAGCTAAACGAAGTTTTTTTTCTTAAAATGTCATTGAGCATATGGCATTGTGTGCGTTTTTCTTAGTGTATAATCAGGGCAGAGGAGAAAAACGTTTGTATCTCGAATAGTGCGAGATTTCCCTGGATTTTCTTAATGTATGACCTGGCACCTCGATTCAGTCACTTTTCCACCGCCTTAACGTAGCCTCTCCGTGCCTTTTCTATAAATACTTTCATGGTAATTGTTCTGATGAACGTTCCTCTATTGTACTTAAATTTTATGAATTTAAGTGCAGTACTTGATTGGCGACATGGATTCATCAGTTGTAATGGCTAGATATAACCGTAAGTTCTATGCTAATCGTTTCTTCCGTGGCACTCCTAACTTGCGGAACTCTCTTCTGGCTTCTTGATTTCCAGCCAACTTTAATCTTCACAAATTTAAATGCAATGCCAATCGTTATAACCTGTCTTCTTAATTCTTGTCCTTTTATTATTCTCTCCCCTTAATAACAGTTTTTCTCATATTCTTGAACACTCAGTAACCACTTGTGTCTTAGTGGCTTTATTGCCTTACTTGTGGTGAAATGATAAAAAAGTACCAGTATTATGTTTAATAATTCCTAGTGCTACTATTATTACTATTGCAATACTGATGTTATTTCAATATCAATGTACTGAGTGTCACCCCCACCAAAAAAAAAAAAAAATTGAAATAATTTTGTAGTCTAATAACATGGCTAATTCTCGCTCCAGTCATCTCAAATCTTAACAAAATTTTAAAGTGTGGACTTATCTCAATGGGAACTTACCAGGAAGATGGATTGGGCGTGCCAGTGATAATGACAATGTGCTGTTGAAATGTCCGACACGTTCACCAGAATTGTCAGCTTTTGATTTTTTTTTCCATGGGTCTATATGAAAGGACAGCTCTATACCCCCTCCTCTTCCTACAAGCCTAGAGGAACTTAAGCAGGGAATCACTGAGGCGCCGGAGAATGTTACGCAAGGCACACTACAGCGTGTTTGGCAGCAGCTGGACTACCGTCTGGACGTGTGTCATGTCACAGGTGGTCGGTATACTGAATATTTGTGAAGCTTTGTGAAATCGATTATAAAATCTGCATCTCTTTCAATATCTTTTTTTAAAATTCTGATAAATAAATCTTTTATTGTTCATTTAATTTCGTTTGCCTGGGACACGTAGTTACTCAGATATACACATTTTAAAGGATACCAATTTTGGTGGGGACACCTTGTATTATTATTATTGTTGTTGTTGTTGTTGTTGTTATTATTATTATTATTATTATTATTATTATTATATATAGGAATAAAGTGTCGCTGCCGACACTTGAGTTTGAACATTGATCGCCAATGAGCAAACAGGCGATTCCATTACTGAATTAAGTAGATCACGTGACTATAGAGGAAACGCATAAGTAGGAAGTGGCATTACGAAAGTGACAAGGAGTATTCGTTGACAACACAAAAATGGCAACAGGTGTTCGTTAACATCACAAAAATAATAATAATAATATTAATAATAATAATTATAATTATTATTATTATTATTATTATTATTATTCATCTATTCATTCATTCACTGACCGATCAAACTAAGTGTAACTGGCTACTTGTACTTTTTTAAAATGACCGGATACCTATTAATCAAGCACCCTCTTGAGCAGTCTGTTTCCAGTAATACTGTCGCGACGATTCATTATTTGATTTCCACTTCTTCTGGCGTCTTTTCTAGACTGACATCGACCGTTCCCAGTACTCTGTAAACGAGAAGCATGACTTTCATAGTTAGATTCTACAACATCCTCAGCGAAAGTTGAGATATTTTTTCTTTCTTTCAAATCTACTTTGTGCTTTACTGGATTATCCATTTAATTTTTTCTTGTTTACGACTGGCAGATCCGATCTTCTGGCCAGGATTGGGGGATCCATTCGACTCCAAGACAAGTTCATTCTTTTGAACATATTCGAATCACTGCATATACTAGCTTTCTGTATGATCAAAATGCATTTTGAATTGTTCTCGGTAGACAATATTCCCTGCCAAATATCTATCTATCTATCTATCTATCTATCTATCTATCTATCTATCTATCTATCTATCTATCTAAGCCAATTCATATATATCATTCTAAACTAGGTCATGTATATCTCTCTAGCTAGCAAGTTATCTCAGTCTATTCATATCTATATATAACTTTCGAGATAGTTAACGAGCTACATATATAGTTGGCTGGCTATTTCAATCTGTTCATATCTATCTATCGAGCTAGCTAGCTCTTTCTCTTCCTCTTTCTCCCTCTCTCTCTCTCTCTCTCTATATATATATATATATATATATATATATAATATATATATATAGCTAGATAGCTAGCTATTTATCTCTGTTTCTATCTATCTATCTATCTATCTATCTATCTAAACCAAATCATATATCTGTCTATCTATCTAACTAGTTATCTTAATCTGTTCATATCTATCTACATCTTTCGAGATATTTAACGAGCTAAATATATAGCTGGCTGGCTATTTCAATCTGTTCATATCTCTCTCTCTCCCTCTTTCTCACTTTCTCTCTCTCTACATATATATATATATATATATATATATATATATATATATATTTTCATATCTATCGATAGATCTATCTATTCCTGGTTATATCTATGTATCGATATGTTTATGTAGCCATCTATCTCAATCAGTTCACAGCTATATCTATCAGTCTATATCTATCTATCTTTTCTCTTTCTCTCTCTCTCTCTCTCTCTAAATATATATACATACATGCATACATACATATATATATATATATATTTATAGTGAGCTACCTATTTATCTCATTCTGTTAATATCTATCTATTAGTATTGTTATCATCATTATTATTATTTACGCTCTTGGAAATCTACAGTCTTCGACAAAATAAAGGATGGCCTGGTTCCACTGTTTCTAGATGTTACAGAACGAAGGACGCACAAAAACATGAGTACACACTGAGAACTTGCAAAGGGCGCACAAAAACATGCGTACACACACTTTGAGAACTTGCCAGCGATCTATTCGATTTCGAGATAAAAGAAAAACAAGAAGAAAGGTATCGACAGATAATTAAGAGTAAAAATAAATCAGCTCTCGTCTCATTGAAAGTGGGAATCCAACTTGCCTTGCCTGGTCGTTCTCTTCATGTCTCTACATACTGTTCTTTCGCATCCATCTGTTAATTCTCAGTATTAAGCAGCAGAAGACCATTTCAGCCCTGGGAATGGAAAGAAGAGCCAATGCATAGAAATTCTTTTCTATGTAAATCCTTTTTGCAATGTTTCTACAGTCTTTTCTTCCTTCGTTTGGTCACACGCGATTGGTCTCCACTTTCCCCTCACCCAACTTGCTTTGTCTTTCATCCTCCATACATTTGATTGTCCATGTTTATCTGTTCATCTTTGCTGATTCCCTTCTCTTTTTATCTTTCCCTTCTTCTCGTCCCCACTTTTTTCTATTCCTTTATTTTCGTCTGTTTTCTTTTTTATTCTTTTTATTTCTTTTCCCCTTTCTTTCACTCAAATATCCATCCCTTGCACTTCAACTGTCTTTGCTAGTTATACTTTCTTTACCTTCTTTTCCCGCTCAAACTAACCTTTCTTCCGTCACTCTTTCCATTTCTATTACTCTGTTTCTCTCCGTCTCCCAACTTTATTTATCGCTCTTATTCTCTCTATGCAATCTATAACCTTTGCTTTCATACCCTTATTTTCATTCCTATCACTTCCCTTTTTCATGCTCTCTTTTCAATTATAACATCTATTCTCCTGTCTCTTATCGATTAATCATTTCTCGTTGTCTCTCTTTCCTTTTCATATCTGTTTTTATTTATTATACTTTTCTTTTCTCTTTTCTTTACGTTCTCATCTTTTAATCATTTTCCCTTTCTTTTATTTCTTCTCTTCTCTTCTCTCTTTACTCTTCATTTCTTTCCTTTATTTATCTCTCTTTTCCTCTGCTTCCTTTTGAATACTTCGTTTCCTCTCTTTATCTCCCCACTCTTAATACTCCTCCCCTCTTAACACTTCTTCATACTGCTTTTTCCTTTTTTCTCTTTAGCTCTCTACATCTCTCTTCATTGTTGCTCTTTTATCTCTTTATCTCCACTTCGGTTCCTGTACGATCACCGAAGTTAAGTTACGTTGACCCTGGTCAGTACCTAGATGAGTGACCGCTTAGGAATACCAGTTGCTTTAAGCTTGGGTGTGCGAGTGGTGTAATGGATAATGTTGTAAATCAGAGTGTCGAGTTCCAATTCCCTTTGTGTTCGTTATATTCACTTACGCGCAAATACCCTTGGAAACGGCCTGGTTTTCCGCTTTTCTTCCCGTTGCTATGTGTGACTTAGTAAGCCTTGCATCATTAAACCATTATCTCCAAACTCAAATTATCACATTTACAAATATTTTATACCTTTAAATAACCTGCAAAATGTCGATAAGCTGTAAAAGAGAAACCGACCGGCTAATCTACTTCTCTCTAAATACAACTTTGTTTTTTTCTTCTCTCTTTTTCTAGCTTTTGCTATATCTCTCTTTCAATACTTCCTTTCCGTTTTACAGTTTTCTTTATCCTCTTCATGCTCACTGATTTACCAGGATAGATCAGTAAGTCTATAACCTAAAACAGAGATTATTTGAATTCTGATCGGAAATCTTCATAGGATAATGTTCGATGTACGTGGATAATGATGGACATTTGAATTAAACACCTTAACAAGTAAGGATGTTATGCTGAAATATCAATAGATATAATAGATAAAATAAATCCTTTTTTAGGTTACTTTATGAAAGAAACTGCAGAGAGGGTGCTTTCTTGACAACAACAATCTTGGTCTCTTTGATTCCAGGGTAAAATGATATCTGTCCAAGATGTCCTCATAATATGTATTTCTTACTTCCTCTCCTGGGTATGACGATAAACTACATCCGGCAGCAAGGCCTCTGATCAGGAGGTTTTGAGGAGCGTGGAACCACCTCATAATTGCGGGGTAGTTGCACTTGTTAAGATCCCAGCTATGGGCAAATAGTTAACCCCCAAACTGGGATCAAAACACTATGAAAGTATAATAAGATTTATAGTAAAAATACCAGCAATACATATTCATAGTAATAAAAATTACCAACAATATATTTCTCTAAGAAAAAAAATATTACCAGCTATACATTTTTTGTAAAAGAAATTACTAATGCTCCCAAGAAAATTAAATTTCGACATTAAATGAACCATGAAGGAGTTGATATGCCGTAAAACGAACCAAACCAAACCTTACTTTCTCCTCTCCCTCCAACAGTCTCACTCGTTGAAACTTTACCTTGAGTGTCTTTGTATTGGATGAAGAAATAGTGACAAAATAGTTACTTATTAATATACTTACGTAAAAAAATTATCTTGTTTCCTCTCTTTAATCTCCAGTCCTCTTTCTTTCTCTTTCACTCTCTCTCTCTCTCACGCACGCACTCTTCATTTCTTTGTTTCTCTTCCCCCTTTCTTTTAAGCACTCTTTCCCTCTTTAATTCCCTCTCTTATAACGCCTTCCTTCACACTCTCCACCACTCTCTCACTTTTTCTATTTACTCCCCCCCCCCCAACCGCCGTCCATCATTTTGTTCTCTTTGGTTTCTCTGTGAACGAGTTCATCGCAATCGCTGTTTCGAATTTGCTGTTGATTGTGGGAGTTGCCGGTATCTTCGCAAACAGCAGGTAAAACTCAAGCACTCTCATTAACGTTACTTTAAAATACTTTTATGCTGAGAACCGTATATTTTCATTAATCTTTTTTGTCTGCTATCTACCATTTCTAGCTTGCTTGAAGATTTATTTTCCCTTTGTTTTATTATCTGAAATTTTTTTTGTTTTCTTTTTCATTTTTCGTTTCTTTCTTCTTACTTTCTATGTCTGTATAAGAATAAAACTAAAATATGACATCTTTTGTTGAGTCCATTTTCTACATTTCCTGTTTTTGTTTTTTGTTTTTTTCATTTTTCTTTCTGCGAATGAATTTTTGGTTTTGATTCATATTTTCTTTTTGCTTTTATTTTTATTTTCTTTTTCTTTGTATTTTCTTATTAGTTTCCCTTTTTTCTTATTTCTTTTTTCTTTCTTGTGTTCAGATATATTACTACTTGCTTTTATCTTACATTTCTTACTTTCTTTATTTCTCTCTTTCTTTCTTTCTTTACTGACCTCTGGTATATTTTTTCTTGCTTTTATCTTGCTCTTCTTTTTCATTTCTGTCTTTCTTTCTTTACTGATATCAGATATATTAAATACTGCTTGCGTTTATCTTACATTCTTTCTTTCTTTCTTTCTTTCTTGATCTCAGATATATTACCTTGCTTTTATCTTACATTTTTTCTTTCTTTTTTCTTCTTCTTCTTGCTTTCTTTTTTTTTTCTTTCTTGCTTTCTGTCTGACCTCTGGTATATTTCTTCTTGCTTTTATCTTGCTCTTCTTTCTTTCTTTCTTTCTTTCTTTCTTTACTGATCTCAGTATATTACTGCTTGCTCTTATCTTACATTTCTTTCTCTCCTTCTTGCATTCGTTCTTTCTTGCATTCCTTCGTTACTGACCTCTAGTATATTCTTGCTTTAATCTTGCTCTTCTTTCTTTCTTTTTCCATCTTTCTCTCTCTTTCTCTTTACCGATCTCAGGCATCTTTCATCTTGCTTTTATCTTGCTTTCTTTCTTTCTTTTTTCTTTCTTTTATTACTAGTCTCAGATATTTTTCTTCTTGCTTTTTACATTACATTTTTCTCTTTCTCCTTCAGTCATCCTTTACTGATCAGATATATTTCTTCTTACTATTATCTTACTCTTCTTTCCATCTTTCTTTTTCCTTTCTCTTTTGCTGATCTTAAATATATTTCCTCTTACTTTTATCTTAATCCCTTTCATTCATTCTTTCTTTGCTGATCTTGGACATATTACTTCTTGAATTTATCGTACATTTCATTTTTATTGTTCCCCTTCTTTCTTTCTTTGTTGATATCTGGTATAAATCTTCTTAGACTTCTTTTTACTACACTTTCATTCTTTCATTAGTGATCGCCGATAAATTTCCTCTTCCATTTGCTTACATTTCTTTCTTTCTCTCTTTCTTTTGCTGATCAGGTATATTGTTTCTTGATTTTATATTACTCTTCTTTCTTCCTTTGCTGATCTCAGATATACAAGGGTCATTCAATAAATAAGGTGAATTTTTCGGTATAAGGACTTCTAATACAGATAGAAGCTTACTTTATTTTTCTTTTTTTTTCAACGTAGTCTCCCAGCACTGTCCCACACTTTTCCCATCTGTGCACAAGATTCCGTATTCCCTCAGCGTAAAAATCTTTGGACTGATGTCTCAGCCAGTCGCTCACAACACTTTTGACTTCATCGTCACTTTTAAACTTCGTGCCTCTCGTGAACGCTTTCAAGGGACCAAACAGGTGAAAGTCTGAAGGGGCAAGGTCTGGGCTGTAAGAGGGATGAGGGAGAAGTTCCCAGCTCGTTGATGGTCTGCACCGTTTGGGCTGCTGTGTGAGGCCTTGCGTTGTCATGATGCAAGATGACTCCTTCTGACTGATGACCCCTGCGTTTGTCCCAACAGATAAGCTCAAAGACCTTGCAATGTCATCCATTGTCAACCATCTGTCAGACTGAATGAGGTCATTGACTGATTCGATCACCTCAGGAGACCTCACTTCTGTAGGCCTCCCAGGCCTGTCTTCATCCTCAACACTGCTCCGTCCTTCTTTAAACAATTTAGCCCACTTGTAGACATTTTTTTGGCTGAAACATGTGGCACCATACACAGTTGACATTCTCCTATGAATTTCAACTGATTTGCACCCTTCAGCAACCAAAAACTTGATAACTGACCACTGTTCAATCCTGGAGCATGCTTCTTGGTCGGCCATCTTTGTTAATCGCCAAAACTCTCAAAGTTTTTTTTAATCTGCAAAAGAAATTAAATCCATGTGAAAAAGAAGTAAAACAAAAAAAAATAAAAAAGAGTATGCTTCTATCTGTATTAAAAGTCCTTATACCGAAAATTTCACCTTATTTATTGAATAACCCTCGTATGTCTTCTTGCTGTTATCTTACTCTTTTTCTTTCTTTGTTTATCTCAGGTGTATAGCTTCTTGATTTTATCTTATTCATCTTTTTTCTTTCTTTCTTTGCTGACCTCATATATATTTCTTCTTGCTTTTATCTTATTTAACTTTCTTTCTTTCATTTTTTTCTAGACTTTTCAAATTTTCAATTTATACCTATATTAAAAAGTTTAATGATCGTTTTTAAAATCAGATTATTTAAATGTTATTCCTTCTTCCCAATTTAGCTTAAATTACAAATAGTAAAAAATTATGCTCCATTTTAACACATTCATATCAAAACTAGTATTTACTTTATTTGTCAAAAAATGTTGATGTTAATGGTGCTGATATATTATTCCAAGTCTATCTGTGGAATTACATGAAAATAAAAATGATTCATGATTTTCAGCAACTGAAATAGCTCAGAATTAATTCATTATTTATAGAATCTTAAAATTGTCTCTCATCTGGTATTGACTGAATTCATTGTTGCTATCACTACATATTACATCGAAAAGATATGTATACAGGTATATGCGTACACAATAAACTTGCGCTCAGTATCATGAGAAGTAATTTCAGATATTAATTAATTGATACCTAATGAAGATTCTTTTGCCATTACCAGATTAAATCTCAATTCTATTTTTAATTCCAAATTACCTAGGGCTCTTAAACTAAGATAAAAAAATGGAGACACGAGATTCGCGCCAATAATCACAAAGTCGTCTGCTAATGAAATTGAAAGAAATATTCCCGACAGCGACTCGTCTCAAAAGTGAATTTAAAAAATTGTAAATAAATGAATGAATGAATGAAGAATATTATCTGCCTAGATTTTGATTCACAGTAAGAAAAAGAAAAATGAATGAATCTAATAGGCGATTTTTTTTTTTTATTCGTCCGTGTCGATAGCCTTTTGTTAGCACTGCAAAGTATGAGCTGGAAGAAGCCGCCATGAAAACTGTTACGATTTTGTCACGCAAGGTTATATTTCCTGCTAGAATATTTGGCACCTCTTGCTGATAACGTTTCAATAGAATTAAATTTTAAATAGCTTTTCATCTTGGGTTTCAACTACGTTTGTCATTTCCTGTTTTTTTTTTTTTTAGTTTTTGCTCTTTTGCAGAAAAATGATTCATTTGTCCCTTTGCGCTATTTTCTATTTTTAAGAAAAAGATGAAAAAACAAACAAACTTAGAACAGAAATGTTACAATTCTGTTCTGAATTTATTTATTGACTTATATTTATTTACAATTTTCTGGATTACTCCTCATATACCGTAATTTTTGTAATTTCTTGAAACGCAGCTTATTTCAGCTTCCTGTCAATGAAGACAATAATCATTTTCACAAAAACTCCATTAGTTTAACTTATCGTTGACAACGTCAAATGAAATTGTATCAAACGCAATCTTTTCTTAATGACTCGCTTTTCAGTCATCTGTTTTGTTGTAAGTGATGTCAGATTAACTTAATGACATTTTAAATTAACATAACAGTCAGCCATTATTAATAACTTCCACTAGTATTTAACTTAATTTTTGAGTTTCTTTCTATTTCAACGTGTGTTCATTCTTTGAATCAGGAGATCGTAAATAAGAAAATATATGTAATAAAGGATAAAGATTCATTGATTTTCTTTTTTGCTTAAGGGCACACTGCTTAATGCACAACTGCTTTAACTTCTAAGCTATAAGATGTTAACATGCACAACAAAAAATCTGAATTATAAACCACTCACTGCATTCCGTGATCGTTATCAACACCATATTTGTTTTTATATTAGTAGTATTAGTGGCGATATTATCTTTTATTTTGATTTAAATGATGCATTGTTAACTATTAATTTAGAGACTTTTATTTGAGCCCATTTTCATTTTTGATTGAAAGTAAAAACGGTATCAGCGGTTATTACTAATTCGAACTAGTATTCTCGCATCATTTTTTTATTAGATGAAGAATTGTCAATCATTATGCATTTTTGATTAGGATTTCCTTTCATCTTCATTTTATATTTGAGGAAGCATTGTTAATCCTTATTATTATTATTATTATTATTATTAATTTTGACTGGCGTTTTCTTTAATCTTCACGTTTTATTAGATGAAACATTGTCAACCATTATTATTATTAATATTTTACTTGTATTTACTTTTATCATCATTGTTATTAGAATATACATTGCTCGTCATTATAATTATTATTAATTTTTAATAGCATTCATTTTCATCTATGTTATATCTATGTTATATCTAATATTAGCATTGTCAACCATTATGACTAATTTTTAGCTAGTATTTACTTTAATCTACATTTTGTATTATATGGAATATTGCCACGCATTATCAATAATTATTTATTACTAGTATTGGATCACTATATATATATATATATATATATATATATATATATATAGAGAGAGAGAGAGAGAGAGAGAGAGAGAGAGAGGGAGGGAGAATTATATAGATATATATTATTATGCTCAATTTTAAATAATTTTAAAATAAATTTTTAATGCACATAAGAATAAGTTTTTTATTTAGTCAGCCATTTTTATCATCATCATAAGAGCTGTTTCGACTTGAAAATACACTGAAAATCAGTGTGATTTCCCATCTTCAGAAACTTTTAAAATATCTCTTATCTGTCCTTTTCAAACCTTCATGTACTTTGCTAAGTCACAAAAATGCTGCAGGCCCTTAAATCTCTTCAAATTTGTTTTTTTACAGGGAATGATGGAATTTTATTGATAGATCTTTTAATGCTATTGTTCAATGTGCATTCGTCCAATGTCTATATTATTCTTCCATTTTGTATTGATGACAAAAAAAACATTCCCATACTGTCTGTTAACAAAGCTGTTAACTTGAGCTCTGTAAATCCGATATTACTATCAAGTCCTTCTTTGATTTTGGTTTCTTGAAGACAGCATACATCTAACTATCAACGTCCCAAGTTAATAATTCCCGCTTTTCAATTTTTTTGGTTATTTTAGCATTAAATACCCCGATGTTAATAATCTTTATATGCGACTGGAGGCATAATAAAGTTTTCAATAAGATTTTGTCAACTTTTTAACGGTTGAAAACCAGAGTGGCCATTACCTGCTCCACCAAATTATGAACCAAGAGAAGAACACTGGAGATGTAAGGACGATAAATATTATTTATTGTCTCTTTTCAAATTTTCTGCTCATTCTAATGTTAATACAAAATCTTCCTTTGATTTTGGTTTCTTGGAGACAACATACATTAGTGTTATATCTATCAACATCCTGAGTTAATAATTCCTGCTTTTCAATTTTTTTCGCTATTTTTTAGCATTAAATACCCCGATGGTAAAATGTTTATATGCAACTTGAAGCATTTATAAAGTTTTCAATAAGAAGTTGTTAACTTTTAATGGCTAGCAATAGGAGAGGTCATTATATTCTTCGCCTGTTTTATGCGTAGCAATTTCCAAAATGGGCGTTTGGTTATCTCGGATATTTCCGAGATCTGTCGTGTTATTTCTTTTTTTTTTTTTCACATTTTTGAAAATGAGTGCGGCAGCGTGCTGACAGTTTGAAATAATTTCATTTCTTTTGTCTATAAAAAAAAATTCACATTCTTAAAATCTATAATTTGTAGTTTCTCTTCCATACATAAATTTAAATTTCTTTTTTCGCTTCTCTTTATGTTTTTTTATTATCTACCATTCTACTAACGGTGTTTTCGAATTTATTTTAGTTTGCGTAAATATTTTGATGTGTGTGTGCTTAGAAAGAGAGAATGAAACGAAGGAGAGAGAGAGAGAGAAAGAAAGAGAAAGATAGATGGAGAATGAGTTAGTGAGATAAATAGAGAGAGAAAAAGTAATTGGGAGGGATGGATCGCGAGAGTTTGTTGAGGTTGCCTGGATATAAGACATTGGGTTGGTGCATAATTATCAGGCGTTTTTTTAAACAATATTTATTATGAACAAAAAAACGTAACAATTCAACAATAACATTTTTGAAATGATTATTCCGGAGCATATGATTATCGACACGTATCTTTATAACCTGGAAATAAAAATAATACTTTTATTAAAATAAAGTAAACAAAACAGCAATTTCTACTGACAAATAACTCGCCTTCAAAAACGCCTGATAATTATGCACCAACCCAATATTTAATGTTGAATTTTGTATGGGACACCCAGTGTGTGTATCGAACTCACTCCTGAGTAAAAATGGTCAATCAGGCTGGATAAATTGTTATAGTGGAAGACACCTAGTCTAGAGAATAGACTCTCCCACCTATTATAAGTAGGAATCAGTAGGTAGTCGAGAGAAGAAGTGATTAGCGACCACAACTCGATTACTCTGCGTAACACTTTATTACTAACGTTTCTGTACGTTTACCTCATTTAGGACGCATTTAGTCCGACTACAAGTTCTATTGTGGAAATAACTCCACAACATAGATACAGGGACAGAAACAGAAAAAGAGAGGAAGGAGAAATTGTGAGAGATTTAGAGAGGGAACGAAGAGAGATGGTGAAGGCGAAAGGGAAAAGAATGAAAGTACAAAAGAAAAAGACAGAGAGAGAGAGAGAGAGACTGAGATGACCTTGTCTATCAAACACTTGAAATATATCAAGGATAAAAATAACCCAGAAAGAATATTTAGATAGCTAATCAATAATTATTAATCAATATTTGATTAATAAACACGTGATGTGGATGGTAATGTAAGAAGGATTGAATATTCACCTAATTATTAACTCAGTCGATCATAATTGATGTTTCTTAATCAAATATTGTTTATCGATCGGTATGTTTATTCGGAGAGACTTGTATTATTTACACATAAAGGCAAACACACACATATGTGTGTATGTGTTTGCGCATATGTGTGTGTATGGTTATTAGTAGTCTTTTTCTTATCGATTTATTGATTTGTTTGTTTATCGGCACTCTATTCTTATGCGTCATTTAATATCGGAATTTAATCATCTTGGGAGCTTTGAAGTAATAAAACTGTGATATATGTTATTCTGCTTTCACAATTGAATATATGGTAACTGATACTCAGTTTTTGTGCATTCTCAAATCAACGAGAGGACCTATTTGCGACTACTTGGTCTCACACTGTCCGCTGACCTGAGACGGAACAAATACATTGAATTAATAGCTTCATCTACCGCAAGGAAAGTTGGTTCCCTGTGTCACGCCAGAAAGTTTTTCTCTCCCGATTCCATCTTTTAAATCTATGATTCAACCATTCGCTCTTGCATGGAATATTGCTGCCATATATGATCTGGTGCCCCCGCTGTTCGCCTTAAAGTCCTCGACAAAATCCAGACACGGGTATGCAATGTGATTGGTCCTGATCTGGCATCTCGTCTACAGTCACTCTCTCGCGGACGCGCCGTCGCCTCCCTCTGTCTTTTCTACAAATGCTTTCGCGGTAACTGCTCCGACGAGCTACTTTCGCTAGTTCCCAGACTGCATGAATTTAAGCGTGCTACTAGGCTGGCATCTCAGTCCCACCCTTTCACTGTCGAAACGGTTAAATGTAGCCGTCTCTTCTACTCCAATAGCTTCATGCCTCGCACCTCCCGTCTGTGGAATTCCCTTCCTAATACTTGTTTCCCTGGTAGCAATAGTCTCCAACTATTCAAATGTAATGTCAATCAACATCTCCAGATGCCTTGATCTATTCCCCATCCTTCTCTTCATGCTTTCCTCTATCACGCCTCTTTACTCTTGCTCCCACTCCCTGTAACCCCTTGCGTGCTAGTGGCATCCCGCCTTGCTTGGGGTGAAATGCTTAAAAGTATATCGAAGGTTTGTTGATATAATTACTAGAGTCAGTGATGTTTTGCGCTTATGTTATAGTTATATTTTGAAATACATTTTGATTTCTTTAAGAAATTGTAGACTATTATATGTATTGGTAATTTTACCATAAATGTAATGTTGTTAATGTTACTATAAATATGTATTGTTGGTCATTTCTTATATGAAAATGTATTGCTTGTATGTTTGCTATAAAGATATATTTGTATACTTTCATAGTGTTTTGTTTAAGGGTTCAATATTTACCCGTAGCTGGGACTTTAACAGGTGCTACCAACCTGGATCAGGGTGGACTTGAGAACAATAGCAATTAAGAGTTGATTCCACAACGCTCCTCAAAAACCTTCCATTTCCAATCAGAAACCTTGCTGTCAGATGTAGTTTATCATCATACCCAGGAGTTTTGCTTATAGAAAAAAATTACCATTTAAAGCAGTAAAGATGAACAGGTTGTAAAACAGTTATCTTCCGAGTCTTCCTATAATCTTCATAGTTTAGTGCTGGGGCAAGATATGACATGTAAATTTTAACGTTTCCTAAACAAAACTGCTTTTATTTAATCATCACAGAGAATCTGTTCTGCCTTCTATCACCATGGCTGATGCTAAACACCAGAGGAGCAAAATTCTACGCCTTCTTGGCCTCACGTTTTCAACTGACATGAAGTGGAGCGACTATATTGAATCGATTGTTACGCCCACTGCAAAGAAAGTTAGTTCACTGTTTCGTTCCAGAAAAAAAATCTTGTCAGACTACATCTTGCATATTTATACAGGGTGCGATGGGTAAATTGTCGCCATTTTATATTTTTTTATTATGTGCATGCGCGTTGCTTGTTTTTTTTTATTTTTCGACTGTACAGTATAGTAGTGTCAGTTGGACACCGTCTTTGAGAAAAAGAGCACCATGACGCAATACACCCCGCCAGAAATATAGAAACGTTATGTCGTATTGCTTAGCATTCGAGCCGTATGCTCCAATGCGAACATTTCAGAATGTTTGAGAATCAGAAAGAGGTGTAGTACATAATCTAGACGAGGAAAAATCCCTTGAAATTGATGCTAGCTATGCCAGCTTAGCTGCGACGCTAAATCAAGGAATAGGTCTGTTGCATTCTGGTCCAGAACTCTAAACCCCTCTGAACAAAACCATTCCTCAGTAGAAAAAAAAAACGCTAACGCGACCATCGAAGCAATCAGGGAATGGAGTCATTACCTGAAAGGTAAATATTTTATTCGCGTCACGGACCAAAATGCTCTATCCTACATTTTCGATAAGCATAAAGCTTCGAAGACTAAAAACAAGATTCATCGCTGGCGAATTGAACTTTCCACTTACAAATACGGTATTAGATATCGACCGGACATCAAAAACGCATGCGCAGATTCGTTAACGTGAGTACATTGCATTTCTGTCGCAAATATCGACCTTAGAGAATTACATAATAATCTATGTCATCATGGAGTATCAAGAATGATGCACTTTATCAGGTCAAGAAATTTGCCCTACTGAACAGAGGAAGTAAAGATAATGACTGAAACATGTAATGTGTTCCCTAGAAGAGCTTAGAGTTATGAATGGAGGAGTCAAATTAATCAAAGTCACTCAACCTTTCAAAATATTGAATATAGATTTCAAAGGGCCGCTTCCAACTTAGCCTTCCTCCAAATCGAAGAGGAAACAAATATTTATTGACTATCATTGATGAATATAGTCGTTTCTTTTCCCTTTTACATGTAGGGACATGCTCACTACAACTCTATTGACGTGCTTAAGTAAATTATTTTGCGTATCTGTAATGCCAAGTTATATACACTCCTATAGAGGACCTAGTTTTATGTCGGAGAAATTAAGAACATTTTTTCAAGAGAAAAGAAACAGCTACTAGTAGATAGATCTACTGCGTACAACCCATGGAGAAACGGTCAAGTGGTGAGACTGAACGGAATTCTATAGAGGACGATCAACTTAGCCTTAAAATCGAGAGGTTTACCTGTGTTATTAATAGGAAACCATTATATCTGACGCTCTCTACACGATTCGTTTCTTATTGTGTACAGCCAAGAATTGTACTCTTCATGAATGGATATTTTCGTGATTTACGATTTCTGGGAAAGTACTCATGAGAAACTACGTTCAGAACAACAAATATGAACCTACTGTACGAGTTCAGCTGATTAAGTCAAATCCCGATTACGCCCTTGCCAGGTTACCAAATGGGAAAAGAAACTACTGTTTCCCTACGTCGCCTCGCTTCTGTTGGGGAGAAAATGACAATCTCCGAACTTGAAACACTTACAATTGTCTCAAATAGCCCTATACCGGATTCGAATAGAAATAACTTACCAAAATCTGAAGCTACTGTACCAGTGTCCAGTGATTCAACTGAAGGAGCTGAACCAATAACTTTCCTAGCCCAAACACTTTGTTATATTCCGTGCTAACGGAATATACACATAACACTAGGCGGATACTAGAAGAAAGGTTTATTGTACACAACAAGTACAATATGAAATACGGTACAGTTATACACACAGGTCAATCTAGTAGTTGAGTGCCACTAATTGGAAGGTCGGGCATGCTTGCGTCCTCTCTCTCTCTCTCTTGCAGACAGTGGACTTTATAGGTACTCAATACCTATAGTGTAATCATTCATGGGGGTGACTGGTTATTCCATTACATCACCTCCCCTCGAGCTGAAATTTTCCTCCAGAAAAATTTAGCTTTTAATATTTTCTTTTTTTTCGGGTCCGGACTTAAACGCACTGTCGGTTTTCTTTTTCTTATACTTTTTCGAGGCGAACTCGATCCTACGGGCAAAGCTGGTGTAGGCGATGTACCTGTGCGTTCTGGTATGTTAGTGGATGGAGTTATTTCAAATGTATCGTACAGGATATCCACCGGAACTTCATCATAGTTCATCCTGTTGCACGATTTCCGAGTATCGTGGTCGTAACTGATTTCTGTGCCCTTTGCATACAACTCTTTTTCCTTTCACTATCTAAACTACTCTTCCAATAACTCCATCCTTCCCAAAACATTTTCCACCTCGGTAGTTCCTAAAGAAAATCTTGTCACCGGTCTTCTCGCTCTCACTTCTCTCTCTTTGTCGTTGACAGTGGACTTTATAGGTACTTACTACCTATAGTGCAATCATTCATGGGGGTGACTGGTTATTCCATTACACCGCACTTCAAAAATGCAAACAAGGACGAGGCTTATACTTAACATCAGGAAGAGGCAGCTGAAGTTTCTGGGACATATAATGAGGGCCCGAAGAATCTGATACTCACGGGTCCAATAGAGGAAAAAAGAGAGAAGGGAAAACAACGCATGAAATACCCAGCGGGCTTAAGGAAGTGGATGACAGGATATGGTCTCGGGGAGGTAGCAGAGGGAAGGGACCTGTTGAGAGTTGCAAGTGATAGAGGGAGGTGGTGGAGAGCCATGATCGCCTACGTCCCGAAAGGACATGGCACATAAAAAGAAAAAAGAATCCTCTAAGGCGCTGTAAGTGTATCACTAAAGAAGCTAAACGACTCGGTATCGGAGAATTTTGTTAAGTTGTTTTTGAAACTGCATTCCTTTTCTTTTGCCTAAATAAAGTATTCCAAATTTACATTTACAAATACAAAGTGTGGTAGAATATTGTCTTCATATGCAAATCTTCACCATATAAATAGCAGCTGATACAACTGGAGGCTAAACACGTCCTGACCTTATAATTTATTATCATTAACTTTTTATGGCATGGGGCGCGTTTTGTAGGTCTCCCTTGAGAGGATGCGGTATTATGGTGTATGGAGGATTGAATGGTGACGGACGAGTTTTTATGGTGAATGTGAAAATTGTAATGAGTGAATGGGTCGTGAATCGGATTAGCTCGGTATAGGATAGTTAGTGTCGACCAGCCTCAACGCCTCCCCTTTTTAGGCCACGTGCCACAATTGTATATTGTATACAATAAATATACTAAGTCCTGACCTTGAAGACTAAACTGCTAGAGAAATCGTAGTATACTTCTAGCTAATTATAGTTTCTTTGTTTGTGATTATGTTGCGCCAGTTCACGAGGTTCGGAGAAGAATGATTCGAGTAACCACCACGCTACGCACACAAATTTAGATATCTACAAAATGGTAATATAAGCTGATTCCTTATAAGGCAAAAATTGTTGCGTTTATCATTTGTGCTTTTCACTCCACACGAAAACAAATTTAATTTTCAAATGAACACAACAATTTTCTCTTAGAAAACGATGAACGTACCAATTTTTTGTCTTAAAAAAAACAAGACCCTGATGACGACATTGGGCTAATATCGAAATTACTCGGAATAAAATGAATATGCATCAGCATGGTAATTTTCTCTCTTCCTTTAATAAGGATACTAAGAAACTTGTCCCTACTTACGAGAGGATCCTATTAAAAATATGTAGACAAAGCTTTATATTATTTAATGAGACATGTTTTAATGAAAAATGCTGCTAAAATATACGCAATATATGTATATATACAGTGGAACCTCGGTTCACGAATTTAATTCGCTCCTGAATGTCGTTCGTAACCCGAAATGTTCGTAAACCTAAACTATTTTTCCAATAGGAATCAAAGTAGAGAAAAAAGTCATAGTACAATAAAATTGGAAAAGAGAAGCACGCCACAACACACGAAAGTATACAACACGCAGTCGACTCATAAATTATTCCGCTTGGGTTAACTCGGTTCGGCAATGTGGTTCGACAACCGAAATTTTGTTCGATAACCCGGGCATTTTCATCTCCAATTTTCTTTTCGAAAACCGATTTGTTCGACATGTGAGACGTTCGAGAACCGAGGTTGCACTATATATAACAACAGCCACCTGCACTAATGCAAAGCTCTTCAGTAAAATGAATGGAGCACTTTGGCTGATGGCATTTGTTTGCATTAGTAAAAACAATACGCTAGATTTAGTTGTGTAACTCTACCGAGTGAAGATAGTTGAGTTTCAATGCTGGCTTGAGGCATTCGGATGTCTAGTCGCACTGAGGAGCTGTGATACAGCGAAACAGTACTGTCTGTAAATGACATAATTAATATATATATATATATATATATATATATATATATATATATATATATATATATATATATATATATATATGATGATTTTCTAAGCACAGCTTAGATGTGGGACACGATCGAATGTATGAGCAACAAATGAGGATTGAACTCACTAATCAGTCACAATTGTTCTAGCCTGCCAAGTTTTCTATTACACCACTTCTTGGTGCCTCTCCTCCCTCTCTATAGAGAAGTCATACTAAAAAAAATGCCGATATAAAAAATCGAATATGTATCCTTTTTCCATCAGGGAAATAAGTGTTAAAACCGAACGGTGCCATTTGTAATTTAACCACAAGAGACCATCATTATATTTGAATGTTGACTTCAGAATAGTATCCAGTGTTCAGATGATTAATGGGAATCACATTCTGTCTCGCCAATGTAGATTTAGTTGAAAGAAAATTCGTTTTCCTGATGACGTTGTTTGATCAGCGAATCATGTCAAAATGAAAGTTTACAAAATTATCGTATATATATATGTGTGTGTGTCTGCATGTGTGTGTGTTTGTGTGTGTGTGTCAGTGTGTAATGTGAAGGAAAAGGGAAAACGCTCCCAAAGTGACCGAATTCATCCCACCCAGAAGTGGCTATACTTCAACAAAAAAGCAGCTTTTTTGTTCTTCCTCTGAACTCTTTGGCCTTTGTTGCTCTGTTCAGAACTCGTTGACTTCGAGTGATTCACCTCGGCTCCACCCGCTGAACAAGTCACGCAGACCTTTGGCCAAAAAAAGTCACATGCCGTTTCCTCGATGCATAAACCAAATCAAAAACCTATGATCCTGCAAATAGAATGGTCAGCTACCCATTGACCTTGGCATCTGTTTATTCCTGATTCTCAGTTGTCGGTAAATCACCAGACTCCATCAAAGACATTCACCATCCCTGGAATATATTTACCAAACAAGATGCTGATGATTGGTGGGGGGGGGATGATGAAGAGGGAAGTCTTAGACGAGAAAACGAAATAAATTATTCTTATGATGATGATGATGATGATGATGGAGAGAGAAGTGTGGATGAAGAAGAAAGATAAGGAGAATGTGAATGAAGAAAGGGAATTGCAGGAAGGAAATAAAGAAGAGCTGAAAAAATGTTCGTGATGTTAATGATAAAAGAGAATTATAAAAAGAAGAAAAAGAAATGAATGAAGATGAACATGATAAGTGGATAGAAGAAGAAGAAGAAGAAGAAGAAGAAGAAGAAGAAGAAGAAGAAGAAGAAGAAGGAGAAAATGATGATGATGATGATGATGATGATGATGATGATGATTGGAAGACCAGAAGGACAAAAAATCTTGTTGAACATATATGAAGGAAAACCTCTAAAAAGATAAAGTTGATGCTTATGGAGGTGAAGAAAAAAAGAAAGAAAGAAAGAAAGCAGAGTCATGAAAGGAAGAAGAAAGAAAGAATGAATGAAAGAGAGAATGAAAGCTGAACGTAGAAAAAAGAAATAAAACAATAATGTATGAATGAAAAGAGGAGGAAATAAATTAAAAAAACAGGAAGAAGGTAAGAACAAAGATCTCTGAAAGGAAGAAGGAAGAAAAGGATAGAAATAAAGAGGAGAGAGAACAAAAGAAGAACGTAAAAAAGAATCAATAAGAAAGAAAGAGAGAAAGAGAGAAAGAGAGAACGAAAGACGAACCTCAAAAAATAAAAAGAACGAAAATGAGAAATGAATATACAGAAAGAAAGAAGATACTGAAAGGAAGTATGAAAGAATGCATGAATGAATTAAAGCGAGAATGAAAGAAGAACTTATAAAAAAAAAATAAAAAGAAAGAAAATCCGATATAGATAAAAAAGAAAATAAGAAATAAAAAAGAAAAAGAAACAAAGAAAAGCTCTGAAAGGAAGAAGGAAGAAAAAGATAGAGAGGAATAATGAGGAGAGAGGACGAAAGAAGAACGTTGAAAATAGATTCAAGAAAGAAAGAAAGAGAGAGTGAAAAAAAGAATTCAGAAGAAATAGGAAAAAAAACGAAAAATGAGGAATAAATGAAGACAAAAAGAAATAAGGGTGTTGAATGAAAATGGAAGATGAACGAAAGACAAAAAAAGAAAAAAGAAAGAAAATGAGAATTTATAAAGACAGAAAGAAAGAAGAGTACTGAAAAAAGAAAAAAGAAAGAGAAAATGAAAAAAAGAGTCTCGAAAAATATAAAGGAACGAAAAATGAGAAATAAAGACAAATAGAGAGAAGCGTGTTGAAAGAAAAATAGAATGAAAAATAAACGAGAAACAAAAAAAGAAAGGAAAATGAAAGAAAATTAGAATTAAATAAAGAACGAAAGAAAGAAAAGAAAGAAGGAAAGAAAGAAACTTAAATCAAAAGAGTAAAATGATCAATCCCTGTCTAGTGTCAGTCAGTTAAGTACCATACACGGTTGTGCGATCATGTATTTTTCGAAGCGTTTTTTTTTCCTGCAGTAGATTGCCATTTTTTCTGCGGTAGACCGGTTGCCAGCCGAGGCGAAAGAATTCCGTCTGTCTTGCTATTCAGCCCATAGTTAAGGGAGAAGAGATGGATTCATATCTTTCACAATGGTAATTTGTGCGCAAGTGAATCTAACGAATTCGACTAGGATTCGAACTCTGCTCTCCAAGTTCCCAATCGGAGCCGATATCCATTACACATTACTATGTAATGTACTCATCTAATAACGTAGAAAAAAGCCTTGCAAGCATAAAATGTATATACACCTACGGACATTTCATTATATGTGGATAATTTCTACATATATTTTAAATATTTTTCGGTGCCACAATATATACAATTAGGAGAATGAATGAATGTGTGGGTACATTTGAGCCTAGCAGGTGATCATTCCTCTAACCTATCCCTCACAGCTCAATGGGGGGATTATGGCTTGTATTATCCAAAGTAGTAGCGTTTTATAACTATCAAACGCAGCAATGCTACATCAATTTGCTGAATATTTTGTCACAACCTACGGTAACTTCAACGCACACGTTAAGGTCTTCTTATATGGCCGATGTCCTTTATGGCTCTCCACAATTTCCTGTCATTTGTAGCTTTTAATAGATTTTGTCTTTTTGTTATTTCTCCTAATCCAGTTCCCACCCCTACACCGTTGAAACTGTTAGATGTAGACGTCTCTTCTACTCCAATAGCTTCATGTATCGCACATCTCGCCTGTGGAACTCCCTTCCCTATTACTGTTTCCCTGACAAATACAATCTCCAACGGTTTAAGTGTAGCGTCAATCGACATCTCCAGTTGCCTTGATCTATCCGCCTCCCTTCTCCACATCCTTTCACCTTTCATTCCTATCCGCTCTCGCTCCAAATCTTCTGTAACCCCCTTGCCTTGATCGACCCACTGTCTTTCTCTTTCTCCACATCCTCTCCTTTACCGCTCCTATCTGCTCTTCCTCCAACCCTTCTATAACCCCTTGCGTGATAGTGGCCTCCAGCCTGGCTTCGGGTGATACGCTTAAAAAAAAAATTTACACGAGCTCTCTAGGCAGGTGATGCATTATTTTCTTCTTTCCTTGCCATCAATCTGTTCTGTGAGCGTCAAATTTTCCAAACCCACTTTCCTCATTATGCGCCCTAAAAATTTCAACTCTCTCTTGCTGATCTTAAGTATAAGTTTCCATTTGTTTCCATTTCCTCTAAAAACCTCGTTGTTGCTCGCATATTCGGTCCATGATATCCTCAGCATCTTCCTGTAGAACTACATTTCTGCTTCCTCAAGTCTCCTCTTCATCAGTGAAAATGATTGTCCAGCATTCACTGCTATAGAGGAGGACTGATATTACGTAACAGTCCAGTACTCTTTTCGCTGATTTCCTTTTAATTTTAGTCTTGTTTAATTTTCAGGAAATATTGAATAAAGATATATTTGGAATTCGAATAATGATCTATTTAACTATTCAGGAAGCATTGAACAAAGTTCTATTTGAACGACTAGGAAAACTTCCTACAAGGAGATACAAAACGGATAACGTACATAAAAATAGAAAAGTATTAGATAAGGAGTAATCTTCTCACTAGATTTATTTACGCTTTACAGCGAAGAGAGCCTAAGATAACTAGAAGTCCTACCAGGATGTATTATTTGTGGATATATTTATATAATAAATGAGAATATCAGTGTGTCAATGTGTCACACTTTTTCAACTTTAATTCTAGAGGCCGTAGCTCAACATATCATACCATTTTGGAATCAGGCCGACTTTGTAAGCAAATTAAAAAACATTCCGGGCCGGTTCCGGTTCAACACTACTGAAATTTTGGATTCCCAAGTTTTCATCACTGCCATTGTTTTCGGCGATTTTTGTACGTGATTTTTTTCGACAAATCTATTGTACGATAACAATTTTAATAACTTGGAAATAAATTTGGGAATAATTCAAATTATTTGCGAAATCCAGAGAAAGTCGCCCATGAAATAAAAATAATTGTTTGTACGGAAAGTAAGGACTTACGTACATCAGATTTTCTTTAAATTAAGTGGCGGCAGAAAATTATCGTTGAAGTTCTAAAAGGTAAGCTTAAATATTAATGTAATACTTAAATGCAGCGAGTAATACTGAGTTCTTCTGTAGTTTATGTTGCCTATCACATCTACTCCTCCGATAGGGTGGCTTTTAAGCTAGTTAAAAGTATATCGAACGTAGAGTCGATGACACACGGAAAGAAAACTGCATGAACTCCCAAATCAGACAGTAAAGGAAAGCTAGAAGAAAAGACTACTCATCAGTTTTTAAGAGGATGTGATATATGGTCAAAGAAATTACAAAATCTCCTACAGAAGGTAGCCACGGAGAGGGAGAAGAAAGGACTAAGTATAAACTGCAAGAAGACATAATGCATGGTCATCAGTTAGAGGAAGAGCCCGAAATTGCAGGTCGGGAACACTAGAATCAAGCAGACACGGGAGTTTAAATATCTGGCAAGCGTCTTGACAGGGGATGGTAAGTGCGACACTCAGATCCGTAGATGTATTGGAATGGCCAAGCACACATTCCAAAAGCTGGGCAGAGTATTGCGAGACAGGAGGATTTCTTTGGTAACAAAGAAAAGAATACCGAGCTGTTACGTGACATCTGTCCTTCTTTACGGCAGCGAATGTTGGAAGATTTCCTCAAAGATGAAGAAGAGACTCGATGCAACTGAGATGTTCTACAGAAGGATGCTAAGGATAACGTGGACTGAGCGTGTGAGCAACGATGAGGTCTTAGACAGGTTGCAAACAAGGAGAAGGCTTATACTTAACGTCAGAAAGAGGCAGCTGGAGTTTCTGGGAAATATTGAGGAAGGAGGGCCTGGAGAATCTAATATTCTCAAGGGTCGAATAGAGGGTAAGAGAGACAAGGGAAAGCAGCGCGTGACATACCTGGCGAGCTTGAGCAGGTGGATGATAGAACGTGGTCTGGGGGAGGAAGCAGAGGGAAGGAACTGGCTGAGAGCTGCGAGAGCTAGAGGAAGGTGGAGAGCCATGATCGCCTACAACCTGCACATAAAAAGAACGGAAGAATATATGGTCGTTAACAAGAACAGCATCTCAATATACGAGCTATGAAGTACAGAAATTTAACTAGCTGGACAATGTTGTAACAGAGGACAGAATGTGTGATACTGAAATCCGAAGGCGCATTGGCATAGTGAAACATGCCTTCCAAAAGCCAAACAAAGTAACGGAAAACATTCGTAAAAAAAGGAAAGACTACTGAACTGCTATTCAATATCAATCCTTCTGTATGGCAGTGAATGTGGAGCAATTTCGTCAAAAAGGAAGAGGCTTACGGCCACTTCACCTTGAAACACCAGTTCCTGTAAATCACCGAAGTCCAACAACGTGGTGTCCGCTCAATGCCTGGATGGGTGACCGCTTGGGAATATCAGGTTCTCTAAACTTAGATGTGCAGATGGTGTAACAGATAATGACCCGGAATTCTAAATCGGAGAGCCGAGTTCCAATTCCAGTTGGATTCGTTATTTTCACTTACGCGCAAATACCCTTGGGAAAAGTACGAATCCACTTCTTCTCAACCCCGGCTATGGGTTAATTAGTAAGATTTGTATCACTAAACTATTATTATTTCTAAAAATAAAATAATATTGCATACAAAATATTTATATTTTGGCGTTAAATAACCAAAAAAGATGTTGATATTCCGCTAAACAATCTCAACCAGCCAACTCAAAAAGGAAGAGGAGACTTGAGGCAACAGAAATGCGGTTCTACAGAAGGATGCTGAGAATACCATAGATGGAACTTTTCAAGAAAATTGAAAAAAATGACATCTTGTACCTCGAAGCAGAAAAAGAGAGTTGAAATTTCTAGGTCATATAATGAGGAAAGAGGGTTTGTGAAATTTAACACCCACAAGACATATTGAAGAAAGGAAAGTCAGAGGTAAACATTGAGTAGCTTACATAACGAGCTTGTGCAAATAGCTGGGATATATGAAATGGAAGATATAGAAAGAAGACTAACATTTTTTGAAGATACAAAGGATAGGAAGTAGTGGTGTGCCATTATTGCTCACGTTTTAAAGGGTCACAGTACATAAAAGAACGATAAATTGCGCCTAAACAAGAAATTACAGATCAGATAATGTTTTAATATATAAAAATAATACAGGTAAAAATTACTTAAGCTATTTTTTGGAAGGCACCGGTTCTTTCATAATACACATATGAAGATAGATATTATGATTTGGGGGAGTAAGATCATCTCGTTAATTCGGCAAAATGCAAACAATAATGGATGCGAAATACAATTTGAAAATACGAAAATCAAGCAAGTACAAAAACGTAAATATCTAGGAAGTGTTTTAACAGTGGACAAATAAAACGACACCGAAATACGACGGCACATCGGGATAGAGAAATACACTTCCAAAAGCTAAGCAAAGTATTAGAAGCAAAAAAGCGCCAAATTGTTATGCAAATTCAGTCTTCCTAAATTTCGGTCTGATTACAGATGGAGAAGTGACTTCAGGCAACAGATATATGACGCTACAGAACGATGCTGAGAATTTCATGTTGAACACGTCAGCAATGACGGAGAAAATGGAAACAAAAAGGATACTGATATTTCGAATCAGAAAAAGTCAGTTGAAATTTCTAGGGCACATAATGAGAAAAGAGGGCTTGGAAAATTTGACACTCTCAGGAAAGAGGGAGAGAAGAAAACAATGTACAACCAACATAAAGAGTTTGTATAAATGGTTGTCAGAACAGTGATTAGGAGAAATAGCGAAAAGACCAAATTTACTAAGAGCTAAAAAGGTCAGTAAAATTGTGAAGAACCATGACCGCCCACGTCCTGAAGATACACGGCGCAGAGAAGAAGAGGAAGATGATAGCTAAAATGTTGATACACTATTTACATTTTTTTAACTATTGTTCTCATCTTTGTTGCCATATTTATCACAACGTTTCGCCTGTTGTACTCTCCGGCCTTCTTCAGGTGGTTGGAATGTCGAACTGAACCCTTTATTTCGCTCGCTGTGGTAAACTGTTCTAGTTCCACGTGCCATGTCTAATGGATGTCAGTTATCAGTTATCTCATGTTAATTCACCTCTCCAAGTTCTCCACTGCCTTAAACAGGTATTGAACTCACAAGTCTTTCCGTCCTGTCACTGGATTTAACCAATGCCTTTACCCACTGTGCCATGTGTCCTTAAGGAACTAGAACACTCTACCCCAGCGAGCGAAATAAAGGGTTCAGTTCGACATTCCGACCACCTGAAGAAGGCTGTAGCGTACAACGGCCGAAACGTTGTGATAAATATGGCAACAAAGATGAGGAAAATAGTCCGAATAATGTAAATAGTGTACATAATACCTCATCTCAGAAATATAGACAGATACTAAAATGTTGATCTTTGAAACTTTCCGTTATTTTTTCAATACAATCCTTTATTTTGATTTCTATTCCAAAGTATTGATGATATCAAATGACATAGGTATTCTCAGTTCGGATAAGATTGCTCTCAGCATTCTTTACTAAGTATCTTTTTTTATATATATAAGAATTTCACCCCAAGCAAGGCGAGAGTGCCACTAGTACGCAAGGGTTCACATAAACTGAAAGTAAAAGAAAAACTGGGTATAGGGGGGGGATTGAGTAAAGGATAAAAAGAAGAACGGGGATCAAGGCATCAGAAGATGTCGATTGACATTACATTTAAATTTTTGAAGTTTATACTTATCAGGGAAACAAGTAAGAGGAAGGGAATTCCACTGTTGGGAAGTGCAAGAGAAGAAGCTGTTGGAGTAGAAGTGTCGATTACATTTAACTATTTCGACAGTAAAAGGGTGGGACCGAGATGCCAACCTAACAGCACGATTAAATTCATGCAGGGAAAATATCTCGTCGGAGCAGTTGCCATGAAAATATTTGTAGAAAAGACACGGGGAAGCATTCAAGGAGAAAGGACTCAAGATAGACCTTTCCACAAACAAAAACTATGATCTGTCTTTGAAATGAAAGCAATGATGACAATTACCCTGAATGTAACATTAAAATTCATGATGTGAAATTCGTAAATATTATACATCGAGAATATTTCGGTATATGAATGAGTTACGACAAATTTAGTATTGAAGATAAGGAAATTGAACTTAGAATAGGCTGTGCTAAGGGTAGTTTCGCCCAACACCGCAAATTGCTCGATTTATGTTCTTAAATAGCTTCGTCAGATCTAGACTCTCATGTGGATGTCAGGCATGGCACCAGAATCCTTCAGAAATTTCTAAACTATCAGCTGTATACAATTGCCTTCTCAGTGGTTAAAATGTTTATGAGCAAATGAAGTATGTAGGTTTTAGTGAAGATCATCCTTTTGCGAATCTCACTGATTGGCGCTACAGAATCATAAACAATATACAGAAATCACTTGAGGACTTTAATCAGCAGCAACAACTAAAATGGATATAGCTTATGTAAGTCGAAGCGAAAATAATGACATAATCAAGATGCTGATGTAGCTTGAAACAAAACATTAGGAAAGAAATCCCCCATCAATGTCGGAAAGAACAATAACAGTTACAGGACTTGAGGAATCTGTTTTCCCGAAATATTTTTTAATAGAAATATTTAATGAATTTCAACACGGTAATCCAGCTCGGTCAATGAATGTCGAATGAAAGTACATGGTTAATATTACCGTTACTGCTACCATTCGCTAGAAAGGAAGGAATTTCTGGAACTGACCGAGATCTGGTTATACCGATGAATAACTGGGATACCGGGAATAGAATATGCGAGAAATAGGAAGTACTAAGAAAATGCTGCTAACAGTTGGATAGACTGAAAAGTTTTGGAACACACAACGAGAAAAGTAGCCTTGGAAAATTTCATGCTCACATGACACACAAAGGAAAACATCAAGTAACTCGTTTTATAAGTTTAGCAAAGAGATGAAGGAAAAAGTACCACAAGCAGAGGAGAAGATAGTATTGATGACAACCAAAGACGGGAAGCTGTGGGGAGCCATAAACGCACAGATCCTAGAGAGATATTATACAAAGAGAGAGAGAGAGAGAGAGAGAGAGAGAGAGAGAGAGAGAGAGAGATTATCATTTCGAGTTATTTACAATGATTTTTCTATTCATTCTACAAATAATAAATGACTGGGCTTTTAGCTTGTTATTCTTTTTAAATGTGGTTTCCGAGATTATATTTGACTGTCATGTTTGCCACTAAACTTGCGTATATTTTTATCTCAGTTGAAAACTAACACGCTAATCCTTGTCTTTCTGGTTTGGTCTTTAACGAGCGAATTGTCAATGTTTTTCAACTTTTGTTTACCAAACTCGGGATATTTGCACACAGTTGTCTTGTCATAGCAGACATTCGATTGAATAACATTGTCATTTTTCTATTTTTGCGTGAGTTTGTGTGTGTGTGTGTGTGTGTGTGCGTGCGTGTGTGTGTGTATGTATGTGTGTTCATGCCATCGTACACTTCATCCTCCATATTTACCTATTTCTTCTTCTTCTTGAATTGTTTTTCTTCTCTCCTTTCTTATTTTTTTCTTTGTTTTCTTCTTGTTAACTTTATTTTCTTTCTTGTTTCCTTTCTTTTGTTTTTTTACTGGTTCCTTCTTCTGTCGGCGTTATCCCATATTCGTCTTCTTTGCCATCTTTACGCCTTTTTTCTGTTGTCCCTGTTCTTTTACTGGTTGCTTCTTCGTATTATTATTATTATTATTATTATTATTTTCCTCTTTTTTCTTTAAATTGTTTTTCTTCTCTTCCTTCTTTTCGTTTTTGTTCTTTTTTCCCTTTCTACGTTTTATTAGATTCTTCTTTACTATTTTCATCTTTTGGCCGCTTTTTCTCTGTTCTTCCTTCATTGGTTTCTTCTTCTTCTTCTTCTTCTTCTTCTTCTTCTTCTTCTTCTTCTTCTTCTTCTTCTTCTTCTCGTCTTCTCAGGTTGCTTTTCTTCTCTTTTGTCTTTTATTCTTCCTCTTTCTTTCACTGGTTTCTCATTTTGTTGACGTTTTCCTATATCCTTCTTCTTGACTATCTTTAGGTCGTCTTTTTTGTCTTTTTCCATCTATTGTTTTTTTTCTTCTCTACATTTTCTTCTTCTCTACGCTTTCTTATAATGTTTTTTTTTCTACTTCTCAGGTTGTTTTTCTTATCTTCTTTCTTTCCCTTTGTTTCTTTCTATTTTCTTTCTTTTGTTTTCTCTTTCTTTATAGGTTTCTTCTTCTGTCGACTTCTTCCAATATTCTCCTTTTCTTTAATATCTTTAGGTCTTTTTTCATCTTTCCCTGCTCTGATATTGATTTCTTCTTCTTCTTCTTCTTCTTCTTCTTCTTCTTCTTATTATTATTATTATTATTATTATTATTATTATTATTATTATTATTTTCTCTTTTTCTCTCGTATCTAAAACTTTTGTCTCACTTATTTGCTTTCTTTTTCTTTTTCTATCCATGTTCGCCTCTTAGATATAAAGTACAAATTGACAATATGCATTTCCATGTCAACACTTAATAATAATAATAATAATAATAATAATAATAATTGTTGAATTAACAGAAGCACAAAGATATTCAAAACCTAGCCGCAAATTCCATGTTCAGATCTCGGTTAATTTTAGTATTACTTCGACTTTGGCGCGCAAGTTACTCTCTCGCGCTGTTTAACACCAATAGAAATTATATATTTCTTTATATTAGCGAAGATATCATTCAATTTTCAACAATAAAACATCTCAATAAATTTGTATTACGAAGAAATGAGCTCATCGCCAGAGACGTCGCAATTTAAATAAATGTTATATTTATGTTTCAAATTGAAGTAAAGTGACTGAACGCAGTTACGTCTGTCGTTGGATTTCATCTTTATGGAATCACTCGAGAATTATGATAATTATTCTGACGCTTTTTATAGAGTAGACGAAAACCTGTAGCGGAAGGGAAAGAAACATCACACTTTTCTGGAAAACTGGTTTTTGTATAGACAAAATGTGGAAGCTAAGAACTTTTACACGACTTGTTTTTATTTTACTAATATTTAGGGGTTTTTTTCTGACTTTATTACAAGATAAAACGTTAGACTTTTCGCTCGTATGTGCCTGGAAGCTTTTGCGATAAAACTTGAGTCTGTCTTCTCGTTAGATGTGACGGCGATGCTATCTTTCCAGTTAAGACTAATTATTAATGAAAGATAAAGACGCAAAGACACCATATATATATATATATATATATATATATATAATGGGCGGTATATCAACCCAGGCAAGGAAGAAAGAGACAGAGAGCAACCTCGATAAGTTGTCACGGACAGATACATAGCTAGATCCATCCGGGAATAACATTGTACGCTACGTATACACTAGGCGCCAATTTCACGTGTAAACCTAAAAATTACTTCTAATATTTTGCAATATTATCGGTCCCGACCAGTCATCTCGGCTACAATCACTTTCCTACTGCCATAACTTAGATTTATTAGGACTTTCTACATTTCTTTCTACCATTTCACCTCATACAAGGTAGTAAAGCTACTAAAAGAGAAGATTGTGCAAGAATAAGTCAAAAGCGAAACATTAAAGAGCGAGAACAGTAAAAGACTAATCAAGAAGACAGTAGATAATGATTGACTTGTGCGTGACGAATTATTCCCTACCCACTAACCTTTCTCTCACAGGCGGGATGTGCCGAGTCTCTTGCTACTCTATCCCTACTTCCATGAAAAGTGCTCGGACGAACTACATTACCTGATCCCGTCAGTTCAGACCTTCACGTCAAGGACGCGCTGTGCCATTTACATAGTAGTAAACCACCCACATCCCCTCCATATTCCATCGGGGAGAAGTAAGTTCCACTTGAACAGTTTCTTCCCGCGAACCACAGCACTGTGCAACCGACTCCCAAGAGGATGTTTCCTTGATCACTACAATCTTAAACTGTTCAAGGCTACGGTTAAAAGTTATCTTCCTCTCCTATCCGTACAAATTGCCTCCTAACGTAACTCTCTACATCGAGTGGCTCCCAGGCTTTATAAAAGATGAACCTTACCGTAAAAAAAACTAAATTAAGCTTTCTTAGCCTTTCAAGCATGTTTTCGTTTCATACCTTATCAAATACTTTTGTATAATCTATAAAACATAGATGTAATTCTATGCGAGCGTTTCTTACACTGATAGTATTCAGATTAAAAGAGATTGCATTTCTTGTCCCAGTGTCTTGGAAAAAGCCACACTATTCTTGTCCTATTTCCAGATTAATTCTACTACGTGATCTATTCATTAGGACCCTTATGATAAGTTTAATTTCGTGGCAGATTGAAGCGATTGTCGGATGAAGTTCGCATTCGTTTGCACTTGGGTTGTTTGGTATAAGTTTTTAATCACCCCAATCAAGGCGGGATGCCACTAATACACAGGGTGTTACAGGGTGTGAAAGTGAGATAAAAGACTAGGTATAGGGGGGTCGAGGAAAGGATAAAAGATTAACGGGATTCAAGAAGATGGCGATTGATGTTGCATTTAAACTTTTGAAGATTGTAGTTATCAGGGAAGAAAGTTGTTATGATCCAGGTTCCTTGTAACACGGTGATGGTCCAAGGTAGAACCAATGAAGAATAACTCGAACACAGGTATGGAATAACACAGATATATTACAAACAGAATATGTACAAAAGAAGTAGAAGTGTTAGTAAGAACAATCAGGTTAGGTTAGAGAGAACTATGTTGTCTCGAAGTATCACTATTCCAAAGTCTTACAGTAATCGTCTGACGTGACTCTGTCTCTGACTGACTCACACTGACTCTGTGTCTGACTCACACTACTGCTTCCTGTTGTGTCGCAGTATTTATGGTGTACGGGATAGTCCATTACTATTATGGGTAAGTTCCCATAATACCCCACTTCCGAAGCTTTTGCGTAGCAGGGGTTTTTAATATCTTTTTTTCTTTGGATCTATTTCCAAAGGTTCTGTAAATTTTCTTTTTTGAGACGATTGTATTGGTTCTGGCATTGTTTGCGGTCTTTTTTATATCAAACGTATCGAAAATCGTCTTCATTACCTCTTGTTGAGGAGGACCGTTATCGTCCTGTAACAGTCTTTTCCTTATTTGGTTCACGTGTCTTCTGTGTGAGAATTTTTGTCCCTGAACTATGTAAACCATCTTGCCAATTCTTTTCTCAATTGTGCCTTGCTCCCAGTAAAATGTGTTATTTTTATAGGCTTTGAAAAAAGCTTTTTCTCCTGGGAGAAATTTTCTATTTGGTGCATAGGACTGTGTTACTTGTTTTGTTTTACTTGGTAGCAATTTATCAAATGCTGATCTGATCTTTCTAGCAAACATCACTTCTGCTGGTGATAGTGTTGATGGTGTAGCATTATTTGGCGTAATTCGATATACCTGAAGAAATTGCTGTAATGCTTTCTCCGTAGGCACATCGTAGGCTTTTCGTAGCGCTCTTTTGAGTGTATCAACGAATCTCTCCGCCTGCCCATTTGATCTTGGGTGATAAGGCGGGGATTTTATATGTTTTACTTGATAAATTTCGCAAAACTCTTGGAAATCTGCTGGCGTGAATTGCATTCCATTATCTGTGACTAGGCAATCCACTACACCAAACCGAGCGAATAGCTCGTGGAGGCAATTTATGGTCGTTTCTGAAGTAGGATTTTTGCAACGAAACACCTCCGGCCATTTACTATAGCTATCCACTATGCTTAAATAGTAGAAGCTGTCAATTGGTCCTGCATAATCTGTGTGTATTCTTGACCACGGACGATCAGTTACTGGCCATGGCTTATGTATGACTGGCGGTGCTAAATTACAACCCTTGCACATTTCCACCATCTGAGTAATATCCTGGTCCATATTCTTCCAATATACATAGCTTCGCATTAATTCTATTTTTACCAGGATGTCCCCCTGTGGAAATCCTTTAGTATTCGCTTTTGTAATGTTTTGGGAATTACAACCCTCTATGTGACACATTGTCTCATAGAGAAAAGCTGTCCGAAATTTGCTCATTTTTTTCTGCTATTTTTTCTTTTGTTTAATTAATAAATTCGTCGTTTTTGGCTTCATTTTTTATGTCTTGCAATGTGACTGAGAGGTTTCTAACTGTACAACATAGTACTGTCCTGGTGTCTTCTTCGTTTCTTAAGGCTGCGATTACCGTATCTTCCAATGGCTCTGTCTTTGTTGGTATAAGTCTCGACAGACCATGCCCGATCTTTTTCGTTGGTAAATATTCCAATCTGAAATTATAGTTCAGAAGAATCGTTCCCCATCTAAGTAACCTATTTGCAGTGTAAACCGGTAGACCTTTTTCCAACCAAAAATTGTTAGTAACGGTTTGTGATCCGTCTGAAGAGTAAAATGTCTACCATAGATGTACCTATGAAACCTCGTGACTGCGAAGATAATTCCTAGAGCTTCTTTCTCTATTTGTGAATTTTTCTCCGCTGGTAGTAATGTTGGAGATGGGTTTTATTGTCCCATCTGGAATTTTATGTAATATACACGCTCCGACTCCGTAGGCGCTAGCTTCACTTGCTACAATAATTTCTAGTTTGGGATCGTAGTGTGCCAAAAATAAATCTGAAGTTAATATTTTATTATTTCGTCAAATGCTTTTTGGCATTGATCTGTCCACTGCCAAACTTTTTCTTTCTTTAGCAGCTTGTTCAGTGGTGCGCGAAGTTTATGCATTTGAGGTATGAATTCCTGGTAGTAACTTACTAACACTAGAAAACTTTGTAGTTCTGTTATGTTCTTAGGAACTGGCATTTTTTTAAATTGCTGTAGGCCTTTCAGGGTCTGGTCGTCTACCTTCTTGATCTATTATATGGCCAAGGTATTTGATTTCCTTCATGAAAAAATCGCACTTATTTTCTTTTACTTTGAATCCATAGCTTTGTATTCTTTTAAATACTTCCTGTACATGTTCCCTGTGTTGTTCAACGCTTTCGCTATTAATCAATATGTCATCCAGGTATGCAATTGTGTACTCTAGTCCGGGAAGCATCGTATCCATTGTCTGTTGGAATATAGCCGGCACGACCTTAATTCCAAAAGGTAATCTTTGGTATCTGTACAGTCCTTTGTGTGTGTTTATGCATAGTAGTTTTGAACTTTCTTTATCGACTGGAATTTGCAGGTACGCCTCACTTAAATCAATTTTTGAAAAATATTTTCCGCCATTTAATTTGTTGAATACTTCTTCTGGACTGGGTAGAGGATAGTGGTAGTCCTTTATTGTTGCGTTCAAACCTGTAGAAAAATCAGCGCAAACTCGAATTTCGCCTGATTTCTTTTTGACGTAGACCGTCGGAGCGGCCCATTTACTGTATTCTACTGTTGCCAATATGCCAGTGTTTTCGAGTCTGGTTAATTCTTGATCAATTTGTTTTCAATTGACGCTAACGGTACGCTCCTTTTTTATTGAAAATAGGCTGAACGTTTTCCTTTACTTCGATATTTGCTGCCATTTTCTTACATCTTCCTAGGCCTGCTGAAAATACTTCGGGGAAACTCGTTTTTAATTTTTCTTTTAATTTGTCTGCCTCGGTTGGTAAGCTTTTTACATTTTGGCAGTACGTATTTATAGGTAGATCCCACAGTTCGAATTTTTGCATCCAGTCCGTTCCGAATAGGTTTTCGGTATTTCTTAAGACGTACATTTTTAGTTTTTTCGTCATTCCATTAAATGTTACATTTGTAATTACTTCACCCTCGAATTTTATCTTTCTCCCCGTAACTGATCTAGCAATTTTATCCATGGCAGGTTTGTCCAGTTTTCTCCATGTTTGTAGGTTTATGATAGTTAAGTCTGAGCCAGAATCCAGCTGCAGCCTGATTTTCCTGTTTTGCATTTCAACTTGTACGTATTTTCTTATGTTAGTCTCATCTGCTTGGTCAGTCCTCGTAATTCTTATTCTGCTTTTATTTTCTCTTCTAGACCAACAATGAGAACTTTTGTGGCCTATTTTTTTACATGATAGACAGGTTTTAAAACGATATGTACAATCTTTAAACCAATGCCAAGTCCCACAACGATAGCATGGACTGGGTGGTAGTTTTTTTTATTTTGATTTTTAGAGTTAGAAAATTTTGTTTTACCTGTTCTTGAGGGGGGGAAATCGGTTTGGTTTGTTTGTGAGGAGGGTAAGTTAGTTTGTCTTCATACTTTATGTATGTGCGCGATGCCAGCTTCTTCTATGTCTTTTGAGTCTTTCTTCACACTGATGCATCTCTGGCAGTCTTCGGCTAGCTTTTGAAGTGTCAAATCATGTTCACTCTCCAATTTAGTAAGGATTCTGCGTCTCATTTCCGCGTCTTTGGTTGAGACCAGGCCTTGGACGTAAATTAAGCATTTGAAATTGTCCGCGTTGAGTTCTGATAATTTGAAGTCGTCACAATATTTGTTGACAATGGACGCGAAAGTTATGTAATTTCGTTGTCCTTTTTTTATAAGGTTCATGCATTTCCATCTTTTGTGGAATAGTGAAGTATTATGGCTGAAAAGTTCCGTTAGCAGTTTAATGGCTTCTTTGAACGTTAACTCACTTGTTTTTCTTGGACGGATATAATCTACGAATTTGGTATATTCGCATGTGCCTAATTTCCTTAGTAATAGACATACTTTACGTGCGTCTGACCAATCTTTGCAGTCAAATTCATATAGATCTTCGTACCTTCGGAAGTAGTTTGCAAAAGTTTTATCTTCGTCGGGTGCGTACTTGAAATCTTCGATAGTACTCCAAATAGCGTCTTGTGAGAGAACTGTTTCGTTTTCAGATTTTTGCTCCTTATTTGACATTACACTTAGCAATAATCCTTGCAATTCCAGATGTTTCTGTTCGTACTTTTTCTGCTGTTCAAATTGCATTTTGATAAGCTCCACAATGGTTGACTTAAAATCTTCCATGTTGACGTATTTTTGTGTAACCTGATATTCTGTGACATGTGTACGCAAAAAGAATTCCTTTGTTGCCAGTGAAATTTAATTTGATATCCAAAAAGAAAATTCTTTTCTTTTTTTTGTGTTCGCATAGAACTAGTTTTTTTTTTTTAGAATCTCGCATAGAACTTGGTTTATTTAGAGTTTACTCGTCGACCACTGTTATGTGCGACAGATAGTAAAAAAAGGTATGTCCTCCGCGTAGAGAATTTGTTTTTCTTTTGGGGTTTTCCAGGTCGCCACTTGTTATGTGTGACGGATAGCAAAAAATGTATGTCCTCCGCGTAGAGTTAGTTTTTTCTTGGGGTTTCCTCATCGCCACTGTTATGTACGACGTATAGCAAAAAAGTATGTTCTCCGCGAATAGAGTTCGTATTTCCTTGGGTTACCTCGTCGCCACTGTTATGGTCCAGGTTCCTTGTAACACGGTGATGGTTCAAGGTAGGACCAATGAAAAATAACTCGAACACAGGTATGGAAAAACACAGATATATTACAAACAGAATATGTACAAAAGAAGTAGAAGTGTTAGTAATAACAATCAGGTTAGGTTAGAGAGAACTATGTTGTCTCGACCAGTATTACTATTCCAATGTCTTACAGTAATCGTCTGACGCTTCGCTGTCTCTGACTGACTAACACTGACTTTGTGTCTGACTCACACTACTGCTTCCTCTTGAGGCGCAGTATTTATGGCGTACTGGATAGTCCATTATTATTATTATTATTATGGGTTCCCATAACACAAGTAAACGGAAGGGAGTTCCACAGGCGAGAAGCTCGGGAAAACAAACTGTTGGAGTAGAAGGGGCGGTAACATTTAACTATTTCAACAGTAATAAGTAGGATCTAGATGTCAATCTAGTAGCACGCTTAAATTCATGTAGTCAGGACACCAGGGGAAAAAACTCGTCAGAGCAGTTGCCATGAAAATATTTGTAATGCTATAGTTCTTCCAGTAGTCCACCGCTGTAACCTAATATGTCCGAAATTGTCTAAGGCTGACAATATCTTTTACCTTGTTTCTAAGGCTGACAGTATCTCTTACCTTGTTTCTAAAGTTGGCAGCATCTCTCACCTTGGTTCTAAGGCTGACAGTATTTCTTACTTCGTTTCTAAGGCTGATAGTATCTCTTACCTTGGTTCTAAGGCTGACAGTATCTCTCACTTTGGTTTTAAGGCTGACAGTATATCTTAACTTGTTTCTAATGCTGACAGTATCTCTCAGCTTGGTTCTAAGTTTGGCAGTATCTCTTACCTTGTTTCTAAGGCTGACAGAATCTCTTACCTTGTTTCTAAGGCTGACAGTATTTCTTACCTTGTTTCTAAGGCTGACAGAATCTCTTACCTTGATTCTAAAGCTGACAGTATTTCTTACCTTGTTTCTTTTCATCTTGGCCAGTGTTGATCATACCTTAGATTTTTCATATTACAGGTCCTGCCAGGGTTTTATGAACTATACATAGTTTTCGGTCTTCTTTTTCATGGCCAATCCTCACTTTACAGATTTGACAGAATTCAAAAGCGTTTCCGCAGCTTTGTGGTAGATGAATTATTTTCAACCTTACAGCCCCTTTCCCACATACGAGACGTTTCAAGGCTATTGCTACACTACCGTTATTTCTAGAAAAATGTTCTGGCGGAATATATTCTTTTTTCCACTAATTCAGACTTTAACAGCTCGGAGATGAATATCGAATATCTTGTGTAACATTTCCTCTTGTTCTCTTTCTGAAACTGCACAGTGTCATTGGTGTATTTTGTCATTTAGGTATTATCCACCGATATTAATTCATGATAATTTTTCTAGCCAATTCTACAGGTAGAGATGAACGGTGGTTAGCCAAATATTAAATTGTTCAGAAAATAATATTCGATTCCAGAATCAAATTTATTCCTGAATGAATGTATTTAAACAGTGATCAAATCACCCAAAACAGGAACCCTGAACATCAATATATTTCTGCTATCGAATTACAAGATTATCTATGGCTTTACGATAAAACTTTGGAGGCCAAGAAACCTTTGAATGTATTTTCTGCCTCTTCTTTGCAACTGAATGACTTTTGTTTTAAAAGAATTGTCAAGATGCTTGCAAAAGTGGTCGTCAGCGGGCAAGTGGTCATGTAAATATGATGGATGCGGCAATGGCTTGTATCTCAAGTCGGTGAGCTTCTGTAGTGTCATCCTGAACGAAAATTAACATAAAGCAGAATTGAACCTCGCCGATTGATTAGTGACAGTTGCATTTTGCTTAACCGAATATGCTGATAGCAGTACACACTTCAAAACGTCGAATTCTTTAACTTTCACTCAGTTCATATCGAACCCATTTACAGAGTTTCTTTCCCTTGCCATTTTTTTTTTTTTTGAGATGGTCCGATTTTTAAAAAATTTCTCTGACACTTTGAAGTGGATTTTGTTTGACTAATGTTTTCAAATGTCGATTGTCAATTGCAGATGGACGCCCTCTGCCACCTTGAAATTAAGACTCACATACCCAAGGCGGAACTTCAAAAAACAGCGCCATACTGTTCAATCAGAAGTGGATCCCTTATCCAATGTTCTGTTAATGCTGGCAACAGTTTGAAAAGCATTATGGCCAAACTTGGACACGTAACAAAAAAGTAAACGGATATGATTGAGATTGATATAAAATTAAGAAAGAGAAACTTTAAGAAAATTTAATCATTATGAGTGAGTAATATATTTCGTGAAACTATTATACAGTGTAAACCGTATATAAGAGACCCGGATATAAGAAAAACCCGGATATAAGATAGATTTTATCTGCTCCCAAATTAGAACCTGTGTTAATGTATATATAATCGACCAAACCCGGATATAAAAGAAACTCGGATATAAGAGACTTCTTCTCCGGTCCCGACAACTCTCTTATATCCGGGTTTCACTTTAATAATATATTAGGATACTATTAAAAGGTGTATTCTAAAATCGGACATTATTTTCCGAATATCCTAACAAGTTAAATTCTGAAAGAGATTGATATAAAATTAACATTGTTTTCTTACAATCGCTGTATACTCATTGTTTCTCGCCTCCCTTTACTACGCATATAATGTTGTTATTATTATATTATTGCATTCATTTCTGACCAATGTAATTCTGCAAAAAATAATTACAAATGCATTTAAATTATACATATAATATTTCTATACTGTCAGTAACGCTGGCTTTTTTTTCTGATCACTGTTAATTCCAATCCTCCTGATGTTCATTGTATTTCTAAAGTAAAGACATTTGTTATGAATTTACATAATACATATAATACATATACTTCTATTATTATTTCAATAATGCTTGTAATCATTCCCGTTCTTCTTCTACTTCAAATACAAAATATACATTTAGTAGGCTTAATTATTATTATTCGCAGTTTAATAATTTCTTTAATTTAATTTTATAGAAACTCATAGTAAACAATATTTTGAAGAAAAATCCTTTTTAAAAATTTTTAACAGCGAAGAAAATTTTTTTAGGATTTCATACTCTTGAGCATGCAACACAAACTGATCATGCCTAAATATTACTTTCTGGAGCCAAATTTCAACTTTTGGAATTGTTTGGCCTTGTAATTTGTTTAAAGTTCTTGTAAAAGCAGGGCGAACTGGAAACTGGATTCTTGTATATATAAAAACTTAAATAAAAGAATAAACAATATTGCATTTTTATTAAATAATTATTTGTTATTTTAATCATTAAATTAGTTTTAAAATGGTGTGGGCGTATTTTGTATGTTAAATAATAAAACTTAATTTTTCCAAACAAATTAGTGTAAATTTATTGTATTAACTAGCTTAGTACAATAAATTTTCATTAATCTTTTTTGGAAAAATTAAAAGCACCCTAGTAAATCCAACTGTACTTTGTACCTCCTTCCGTGTTTGCCCTTCTCCCCAAAATTTTGTTTTGATTTCTCAATGTATGTCTATTTTAGAGGGTGTGACGGACGAACTAAAGGAAGTCTCAGAATTTTATACATAGATTATTGATTTTGCCTTCTGCATTCTTATATATGTTTTTACATTTACCCTGTAATTATAAATCTAATATTGAGGGTGGCTGAAATCTTTCCTGCATTTGTTTATCCGAGACATCCCAGGTCACATAATTTTATTTACTTAACGTTACTGTACACTTAATTAAATACTCTTCCAGATTAAATTTCTAAATCTCTACGATATGAAATTGCTTAAGTATTTAATCAGATTTTAAAATTATCATTCTTGGAGAGCATGAAAATATCCTCCCTTTTTTTATTTTTTATTTTTAATTTCTCATTTGCTTGAGAAACCTGCACGTTTTAACCTAGCTGATAAATACCAGTTCCTTCCCTTAAAAGAAGCAGAAACAAGAAAAAGGTAGATTTTTATTTCAAAATTATATTCTAATAGTTATTTTATACCCTCAACATTATATTCCAGCTTAATTAATTGATTATACACGGATCTTCACTGAGCCCCAACACAGATAACAAAAACGCCAACATTTAGCCTAAGCTTTTTAAAATGAAAATATTTACATTGCTTCCAGGCATTTTGTTTTTTACGGTTTTTGTCTTCTAAACTGAAGTGGCCGCTATTAAGAATTTGTTAAAACGTTTTTCGCGGTATGGTGTGGGAAGGGAAAAACCGTCTGTTCGAAAGCGGATTTTTGGAAAACGACATTTTTATGTCGAATCGTCCAAGCAGTGATCATATTTACATGCCTGTATATATTGCAAATATAGCAGGTCCTTTTCAAGAAGCCAATATGCAAGGGGAAAATATTTCGCAACTTAATGGCAAAGCATAAAAAAAAAGAAGCTCGATTACCTGCCTTCACCCGAGTCACTTAATGAAATCTGTTTTCAAATATCCAAAATTCCCCTAAAGCAAACCCGAGATTACCAAATTAGTTCTATTCAGTTTTTACATCTGTACATATTAAGACCCTGGGCACGGATATTCTGAACCAGAACCACACCCAGTACTTCTTGGGGTGGTCTTCAGAATCGCCCATTCATCTATCTCTTCTTCTTTTTATGTAAAAAAAAATTCTTATTACTTTCTCAATAAAATGTGGGAAAAAAATAAAGAATAAAATATGACAGAATAAAAAAATATATATATATATAGTCAGAAGAAAATAAATAAATAAATAAGTTGGTTTTGTGAGTTACAGATATGATTTGTTGTTTTCAAGACTAGAGAGTTCGGATTTGCGTCCTGACGAGGGGTCCAGGCTATATACATCATGTTCTATTCAGTACGCACAACAGACACAATTGAAACACGGGCTATTTTAATGTTGATGCAAATAACGTCCCATTGTTCCCGTTCAGCAATGACTGATTACAAATTAAACCTTGTAGTATTTTTCTTCTTTTGTCCAGTCAATCATTCAGCTTTCTTCGTTATCTTATTAGTCCGTGATAAAGCGAGATCTTTTTTCCTTCATGGTATGAGAGGTGTGTTTTTCTGTTGCCTGTAGGTATGACTGCTCAATAGCCCTCATCAGTAGGGGCCCGCCGACACAACCAACTGACCTGCTCTACCCATAGCTATATTTCCCCTGCCTATTCTTCATTATCAGTGGCATCAAACAAGATCTTTATTTCTTCCTTCCTTATTTTTTTCTCGACTGACTCCATTTTTTTTTCTTTTCTTTTTTGGCCGGGAGCAACAAAACAGTTTCTTTATTCTTTACTTCCGTTTGTCTTTCCTCTTCCATATTGCCTACTTCCGGGCTATTTTTAGCGATAGACTGAAGAAAAAGAAGAGAAAGCTTTAATATTGCTTCTCTGTGTCAAACACTAATGCAACTAAATTAGATAATTCATTCTTCTACCGTTTCTCCTTTATCTTTCTTTTCCATTTTTTTCCGTCTTCTTTTAATGTCTTGTTTTCTTTCTTGTTAATCTGATGCCTCATTTTTTTGGTCGAAATTACCGCCATCTTAATCATTCTTCTTTATTACTTCTTTTTCCATTTCTGGTTCTTCTTCGTCATTCCTTCTCCTTTTATGCTTTCAAGTTGTTTTCTCTTAATCTACTCTTCTCTCTTTTCTCCCTTTGCGTTACCTCTTTGTCTCCTCTTACCTTTTTTTTTGTCTCAATTGTATTACTGAAAAAAAAAAAGACGACAGCATTCCAATAGCCATCATTCATATTCTCTCTTTCTTTTAACCTTTTCTTCTCATCTTTCATTTTTCTACTTTTCGTTTTTATTATTCCATTCTGGTTTTTCTCGATCACCTCTCTTTCTCTTCACTTCTTATTTCTCTCACTATGAACTTCCGCTTTCCCCACTTTTTATCTCTCAAAACTTTGTT
>OZ038505.1:38960239-38980239 GCA_964036315.1 Acanthosepion esculentum
TTCCACAAAGCTATGTTTGTACTACCTGGACCAGGGATTGAACTCGCAATTGCTGTCACCAAATTCACGAACAAACGCTTTAATCCACTTTACTTGGATTTTATATATATATATATATATATATTTGTTGTGTAAAATAAACGCATTTCTTGTCTTTATTCTGTAGACTTATGTAACTGCAAAGTTACCCCCTGCATTACGTGCATTAACACGGAAAGAGATTTAATTGAGAAATAAATACTTTTGTGTAAAATAAATGCTTTTTCCAACATTAGGCTACACACTTATTGATGTACATATATATTTACCACTGAATCAAGTGCATTGATAACGAATTAAATTATTAGGAAAATAGGTATTTATTGTCAGGAAAAGATTTATTGATGTACGTACGTATTTACCTCCGAATAAAGTGCATTAACATGGAGAGTTTTTATGTTGTAAAATAAAGTTTTTTTGTGGAAAATAAATGATATTCCCATTATTAGGTGATGAACTTATTGATGTACCTATATATTTACTACTGAATCAAGTGCATTGATAAGGGAATTAACTTAAGCGGAAAAATAACCGATTAAATCTGACCGTCTCACACTTGGAGCGGTTAGACTTAATAGATTATTAGTAGACAGCTATAATTAATACCGGTTGTTTAGAAATCTATAATTACTACAAGATTTTCTTATAAACCTATAATTAATAACGGATTGTTATTTTGAATTTTTATAATTAATACCGGATTTTATGTTTGGAATAAATGGATTAAAATAAAAACGCGATTTTTAATGTAATTTTTAAAAAAATTCAGACAAAAGGGCCATGCATGATTTTTTGCTTACATTATCAATCATTTTAATTTAACTTGCTTTTTATCATAACTACGACAATCTCCTCACAGATGAAGAAGAAACTTGAATCAGCAGAAATGTGGTTCTACAGAAGGATGCTGAGAATATCATGGGCAGAATATACGAGCGATGACAAAGTTTTAGAAAAAATGAAAACAAGAAAGAAACTTAACATCAGGAAGATACATTTCAAATTTCTAGGGCACATAAGGAGGAAAGAGAGCTTGGAAAATATGATGTTCACAGAACAGATTGAAGTGAGAACAACGCAAAACATACTTAATGAGCTTGGGTAAATGAATGGCAGAACAGGGGTTATGAGAGATAGAAAAAAGACGAAATTTAATAAGAGCTTATGAAGGATAGGAGATCACGAAGAGCCATGATCGTCTGAAAGGACACGGCATATAGAAGAAGAAGAAAAACTCTATTATTAAAACACAGAGAACCGGAATTAATGGAAAAGCTTTGGCAAGAATCGAACCGATCAACAAGAATGAGAAAGCTGTTCAATCGGTTGAACCATGAAAACTAACAGTGGTGAAGACTCATAACGAACATACAGGGTGACTCTCTAATTTCGCTTAACATACAGTCTTATTTTATGAGCGTGCCTCTTTAGGAAATAGGCGGTAATGGCTCTCCACAACATCCTATCCTTTGTCCCTTTTTTTATCCCTGCCAGTCCTTCTTATGTCACCCATTTCCTCGAGCTCATTAGGTATTCTCGCTGCTTCCCGAGGCTCATCTTACTTTCAATATGTCCTGCGAGTGACAAATATTCCGAGCCTTATTTCCTCATTATATGACCCAAAAATTTAAACAATCTGATCCTAAGCAAATGGGTCACTTTCGTTCCCATCTTGAATTGTATTTTTTTTTTAAGCTTATCACTCCAAGCAAGGCTGGAGGCCACTAGCACGCAAGGGGTTACAGAAGGTTTGGAGGAAGAGCAGATAGGAGTGGTAAAGGAGAGGATGTGGAGAAAGATAGTGGATTGATCAAGGCAAGGGGGTTACAGAAGATTTGGAGCGAGAGCAGATAGGAATGAAAGGTGAAAGGATGTGGAGAAGGGAAGTGGATAGATCGAGGCCACTGGAGATGTCGATTGACGTTACACTTAAATAGTTGGAGATTGTATTTGTCAGGGAAACAGGAATAAGGAAGGGAGTTATCGGGCGAGATGTGCGAGACATGAAGCTATTGGAGTAGAAGAGACGTCTACATCTAACAGTTTCAACGGTGAAGGGGTGGGAACGGGATGCCAGCCTCGTGGGACGTTTAAATTCATGAGGCCTAGGAACCAGCGAAAGCAGCTCCTCGGAGCAATTATCGTGAAAGTATTTATAAAAAAGACAGAGCGAGGCAACGTCGCGTCTGTGAGAAATGAAACACGGCCATTGTAGCATGATGGTTGTTCCGGCCATGGTATTGTCAGCATCTTTCTCTGTTTCAAGTCTCAGCTCCTTCGGTAAGCAGAGGAATTACATCCATTCTTCAGGAGACTTGATTTTAAAACAGACTTGTTGTAATTCTGCAAAATTCAGCATTCACACATTAAGAGAACATTTAATTTTGTTTATTATTATTATTATTACTATTATTATTATTATTATTATTATTTTCTTTGATATCTGGCGTTTACACATTTCTTTCCGAGTCCCGCCCAGGGACCTAAGTTTAGAAATGGCATCATGACACTGCAAAGAAGAAAAAAATAAATAATTACATAGATAAAGCCCTTCGTAAAGTGTGGGCTGTACTTGTCAGAACAATCTTTTGTATCTCTTTGAGGCATGGACTTCCAGGGATCCCTTCAATTAGTCTACTGGAATCATTTCCAACCAGTCTAAGGGCTCCAGCTACAACAGGGATTGTTGATGTTCCCATGTGCCACATTTTTGAGATTTCTATTTCAAGGTCCTTGCATTTTGACAGCTTTTCGAATATCTTCAAAGATACATTGCAGTCTGCAGGGACTACCATATCAATAAGGTGGCACTTATTTTGTTTGTGGTCTTTAATAACAATGTCTGGGTGGTTGGCTTTGATTGTTCTGTCAGTGTGTATTGTGTAGTCTCATAGAATTGTAACAGGTCCTATCTCCGTAACCTGGTCTGGGTGGTGTTCATACCAGTTTCTTTCAGTTTCCTTCCCGTAGGAGTTGCAAATTTTCCAGTGCAGATATTGGCCTACCCTGTCATGCCGGGTTTTATATTCAGTGGGTGCCAATATCGTACAACCTGATAGAAGATGATCAATGGTTTCTGGATATTTATCACAGAATCTGCATTTTGAACTAACACATTATTTTAGTATATGTGCTTGATAATTCCTAGTTATTATTATTATTATTATTATTATTATTAATACTATTTTTATTATTATTATTATTATTATTATTATTATTATTATTATTACTTCCTTGGATTTCTGTTGTATACACATTTCCTTCTGGGTCTCAACCAGAGACCTAAGGTCGGAAATGGCGTCATGACATCTTCCACTGATCCCTTTTGTAAAATAAAAAGTAAAAATAGATTTTAAAAAGTACATATTTTACATGGATAATGCTCTTCATAATGTGTTCGCTCTACTTGTGAGTACATGTTTTTGTATTTCTTTAAGGCATGCGTTACCAGTAATCCCTTCTATGAGTCTATCGGAGCGTTTTAAAATCAATCCGAGGACTCCAAGTATAACTGAAATTATTCATGTCCTCATGTGCCACATTTTTTTTACATTTCCACTTCAAGAACTTTGTATTTTGAAGATCTTCAAAGATACATTACAATCTGCATGGACTGGCATGTCAATAAGAAAGAACATTCTGTTTTTGTGTTTTTTGATCACGATGTCTGGGTGATTAGCTTTGATTGTTCTCTCTCTGTATATTGTAAAGTTCCATAAAATTATTGTTATTATTATTATTATTATTATTATTATTTGCCACACAATATAATTTTTGAATAAATCGGGTACATTTGATATTATATAGTTTATATATAATATAGTTTTATGTTTTATATGCTTTTATATTATATAATTATATTTTATATAGTTTTATCGATTATATAGTATAATATTACCTAGTTTTATATATTAATTAGTTTTATACATTATACAGTCTATATATTATATAGTTTCATCAGTTATATAGTATATTACACAGATTTTTTAGTTTGATATATTACATATTATATTATATAGTTTTATATATTGCATAGTATTATATTATATAACTTTATATATTACATCGTATTATATTACATAGTTTTATATTAGTTTTATATTATATACTTTTATCGAGTACATAGTATTCTATTACAATTTTATATAGTTTTATATAGCATATAGTCTTATATATATTATATAGTTTTATTTAAATTCTATTGTTTTTACCTCTCCTCGTTTTGATTTTTCTGATTTCAAAATATTTTCAGACCTATTTCCTTGTCTCACTGATTCATTTCATCGAAGAATTTTTTTTTAAATTCCAAGAAGAAACTGTTCCCTAAATAATTTGAAGAGACTGCAGAAGGATAACGAGCAATCAATTTTAAATTATTACAAGCATTTCGTTTTTCTCCTTTTCTTTTCTATCGTTTTTCTAATTAGAGAATTAGCAAAACACATGAACTGAAGAATCTTTCCCCTGGGGTCGACATGTTATCACCAGACACTCCTCATGTTACTTCCCTTAAGGATAAAAAAAAACGAAAAACGAAAAAAAAAAAAAACGAAAAACGAAAAAAAAAGAAAGAATTTTAAGGGATTCTTTTTTAGGCTTTTATAACCATAACAAAATTCCAAACATTTTCAACAGAGATACTTTTAGTTTTACGTTGGTAATATTTTAGAAGGATAATTTATTGGTCTTTCTTACGTAGAAACTTTCTCAAGAAACTTGTTATAACTAACTTAAACAACAACTGTAGGGCACTGCCTGAGGATCGAATTCAAAACAATATCAATGTTTCACTTGGCTATCTTCATAACCATTTTCCATAGAAATGATCTTAATATTTACTAAAAAATAGTGGAATTCTAGTAAACAGTTACAAGTACAAGATACCAAGTGAATATCAAACACATTTGAGGGAAACTGGCGATTATGCTCTTCACACTTTCCTGTCCTTTGTTGTTCTACGACTCTTTACTGTATCTACTTCCTTCTGCCTCTTCTTCCTTCAGTATGTCTTGTGGGTGTTAAATTTTCCAAGCCTTCTTTACATATGCATCAGAAGTTTCAACTGTCTATCAGTGTCAATTTCGTACCTACGGTAAATGTCCTAGCGTATTATATTCATTACTTCCACCAGTTCGGACTTTCACAGCTAAGACCCGCCATGTCACTTACACTGGGACGAATCATCCAGCATCCCTTTCGTATTCCATTTGTAAGGAGGATGCTTCATTCGGTCAGCTTATTCCCAAATACCGCAAACAGACGCTCTACTCTCTTAACCTCTTCACGTCCTATCATCTTTCCTATATATATTCATTATATGCATTTCCTAACTTCTCTTATGTTCACACAACCAAATAAACGCTCTACCTTGAGTGTCTCTTGGGCCTTCTATCCAATGAACAATTTGTAACCAAAAATGTTTTAAAGCATTTTTTTTCATATTCCTTAAAGATTCATAATTGTTCACATGCTTCTGTAGAACCACATTTCTATTGTCTCAAGTCCCATCTTCATCTGTAAGCAATTTTTGCCAGATTCACTGCCATATGAGTAGATAGCTCTTCAGCATTTTTTGTTTCTTCTTCTTTTTCTCCTCCTCGTCGTCCTCCTCCTCCTTCTTCTCTCTCTATTCTTTGTTCTTCTCACCCTCGTCTTCATTCTCCTCCTCCTTCTTCTTCTCTTCCTCCTTTTCCTCTTCCTCTCGTCATTCTCCTCCTCCTCCTCCTCCTCTTCCTCCCCTTCTTCTCTTCTTCCTCCTCCTTATCCTCCTCCTCCTTCTCTTCCTCCTCCTCACCCTCTTCTTCTTCTTCCTATCTCCCTCCTCCTTCTTATCTTCCTCCTCCTTCTTCTCACCCTCCTCGTCGTATTCTTCTTCTTCTTCTTCTTCTTCTTCTTCTTCTTCTTCTTCTTCTTCTTCTTCTTCTTCTTCTTCAATGCCGTTCCCCTTCAGGACCTGGACGATTATGACTTTTCCTGTTCCCTAATACTTTACTTAACTTTTGACCTGGGTGCATATTAGATCTGGGAGACATACAGGTTCCTACTGGCATGTTAGATCCTGGCCCTATGTGTTCCCGAACTGATGTTTTGCCCAGGGTTTATATTTTGATTTGGAGGGGGACTTTGATCATTTGATTAGGGGTGATATTACGACCAGAAGGTACGTTGGAGCTAGAAGGGAGGCTTCCAGTAGGAGGTAAGTTAGGGCCTTGGAACATAGCACGAGATGATATGTTTGAACTAGGTCCAGGAGACATACTATGAAGTGAGGACACATTACGAGGCCCTTGAGGACTAGTACATTTTCAGGTTCTATTAGTGTAAGCATTCATATCATATCCTCCAATATTGGATACCATCTACTGCAGGCTGGCAATTACCGAATGACTGTGGTTACCGCGAGGGTTACCAGTGAACAGCATGATCTGGTAGCTGGGTGACTCTTCTTTAATTGTAACTGAGTGTTGTGCCGGGTAAAATTTTTTAGAGCATCCTGTTACCATGTGGCCACCAGTGCTTGCTGGCTTTATTTTGTTGGGTATCGGCTAATGTGGAAGGATCTGATAACAAGTCAGCACAAGATTTTTTCTGTTTTAATACTTTGCGGCAAACTAGTTTGATGAACATTACACCAGGGCGATTTGTTACGTCGCTCGGTCTGTCACATTTCAAAGGTCGCAGTTCAAATTACTCCGAAGTACAGTTTGGATTGGCACAAAACTAAAAATATAGTGAGGATCGGATTCACTGTAGTAAGAAATCGTAGAGCCGAGTTCGAATTCCAGTCAGGTTCGTTATATACACTTACGCCCAAATACTCTTGGGAGATATGTGAATCCGTCTTCTCCGATAAGCTATGTTTTAAATAGTACAATAGTTAAACTTGTATAATTTTCATTCTAAAATATGTTCAATATTCACTCACAAAAATATATTCTTATAAAATCCAAAATATGTCATTTTAGTAGCAGTGTTAAACTGGTATTTATTAGACTGCTACGGTTCAAATCACTATGCAGTGTAACTGGGCTGGTATTATAAGACAATTGTCTAATGCTAACCTTCAAGAGAGTGGCTCATTCCATATCTCAGGTTAACATTTTCCGCTGACATGAAGTGGAGCGATTATATTGAATTAACTGCTAAGTTGCCGCTAAGAAAGTTCGTTCCCTGTGTCATGCTAGACATTTTTCTCGCTAAAATCTATTACATGTCAATCGACATCTTCTGATGCCCTGACCTTGATACCTGCTCTTCTCTTTAACATTTTCTCAAACAATCCTCTTTACTCTTTTTCTCACTCTCTGTAACCCCTTGCATGCTAGTGGCACTCCCTCCTTGCTTGGGGGGGGGGATTTGCTTAAAAAAAAAACATATTAATAAGTCCCGTCCTGGGTAAGACGATAAACTACGTCCAACACCAAGGCCTCTGATCAGGGGGTTTTGAGGAGCATGGGACGACCTCTTAATTGTTGGTGTTCCCAGGTTCACCTTGAACCGGGGTGGTAGCACCTGTTAGGGTCCCAGCTATGGGCAAATAGTTAACACCCAGACTACATCCGCGTCCTGGGTAAGGAGATAAACTACTCCAACAGCAAGGCCTCTGATAAGACGTTTTTGAAAAAATAATGTTGCCATCTGTGCATTTTTGAAAATATAATATTATCAGCTATAAGTTTTTGAAAGAATAGTGTTGCCGGCTATACGTTTTTGGAAAAATAATATTACCAGCTATGCATTTATGAGGAAAAAATATTAACAGAAATAGATTTTTAACAAAACAAAAATATTACCAGAAAAAAAAAGTTGTCGGCATTAAATGACCCATTGAGGTTGATATGCCGTAAAACGAAACAAACCAAACCATATTAATGAGTCTGCCATTCGTCCATGCTTTGAATATTGCTGCCGCATATGGTCCGGTGCTCATGCTATATATTAAGAGATTCTTGATATAATCCAAAGAAAAATCTCCAATCCTGACTTCAGTCCTTTTCACTTCAGCCATTTTCCAACAGCCATTACGTAGCTTCCCTCTGCCTTTTTTTATAAATAATTTCATGGTAAATGCTCAGATGAACTTTCTCATATGGTACCTAGATTTTATGAATTTAAGCGCAGTACTAGATTGGCAGCAAGGTCTCATCATTTTAAAGTTGGAATGGCTGCTAGATATAATTAGCATGCTAATAGTTTCTTCTATCACACTTTCACGCTTCTGGAACTCTTTTCCGGCTTCTTGTTTTCCAGTCAAATTTGATCTTCAAAAATTTAAATGCAATGTCAATAGTTATCTTCTGTATTCTTAATTCCTATTCTTTTTATTGTTCGCTCTCCTTAATAGTGTTTTTCTCGTATTCTCTAATAGTACCCCCCTTGCGTCTTAGAGGCTTTGTTACCTTGTTTGGGGTGAATTAATTAAATAGATATAGAAGGAAGTAGTGATGATTGTCTCCCCACCCCCAAAAAAATATATATATAAAAATAAGAAAGAAAAAAATAGAAGATACTCCGGTGACTGGGATCGTTGCAAAATAAAATGATTTAAGCGGCTGCAATTTTTTTTTTTTCTTTTTTCACTGATTGGCAAATTTAGAGGTTTCTTTTTTGTGCACAGACGCTTGCCACCTGGAGAGGACATTTCCAATGAGCTCTATGGGTCCAGTCTGCCCGTTAACGCTAGACTTAATAATGCGTGGTTGGAAATATTTTTTAACGCTATCTCTTCTTACGTGTATGTTATTAGAATGTCATTTTCATTTCACCTCTCGGTCGGTGGTAAATATTCTTTTTTTTTATTTTTATTTATCGTTTCTCTTCATTTTATTTTATTATTTTATTATTATTATTATTATTATTATTATTATTGCTTCCTTTATTTTCCACCATCTTGTACGTATAACACTTGGTAAACTCTCACCTCGCCCTTACCTGACTCCACACCCAGCTTTCCAAGTTCGAATCTCGCCTTAGTCATTTCCGTTTCTCTTGTCCATCTGTCAACGTATGTTTTTCTCATGAGAATCACGTACGAAACAGAACCAGCCCACTGGTCAAGGAAGAAAAGAGAAAACGCCTCTTTTGGAAGAAAGGTCAAGAAGATACTAATAAATAAATAATGTCATCCTCCTGTATCTGCGTGAAATTGGTTCCATGGCATTCGCAGCCGCCAAAATCCGAGATGAAGGAAGTCCCTGAGATATAAATTGTATATAACCAATTCATATCCTCTCATTTACTATAAATCTTCTAACCCAGTACTGCAGCTTTGTGGAACAGACTCCCGATTGGATACTTCCCTTAACATAAAAAGTTTTAACCTCCTCAAATCAAGTTCAGTCCTTACCGTCCATAGAATGACAAGCTTCACTTTCTATCACTCACTCCCTCTTTCGCCCATATCACACATACAAATACTATGTAATACTATATAAATAGTATATGTAATAATGTAATACTTGTTAAAACGTGCTATATAAATAGTATACGTAATAATGTAATACTTGTTAAAACGTACTATATAAATAGTATATGTAATAATGTAATACAATATAGATAGTATATGTAATAATGTAATACTATATAAATAGTATATGTAATAATGTGATAAAAATAAATAGTATATGTAATAATGTAATACAAAATAAATAGTATATATAATAAGGTAATACTATATAAATAGTATATGTAATAATGTAATACAAAATAAATAATATATGTAATAATGTAATACAAAATAAATAGTATATGTAATAAGGTAATACTATATAAATAGTATATGTAATAATGTAATACTTGTTAAAATGTACTATATAAATAGTATAGGTAATGATGTAATACAAAATAAATAGTATATTTAATAATGTAATACTATATAAATAGTATATGGAATAATATAATACAATATAAATAATATATGTAAAAAATAATACTATATCAATACTTGTTATACTGTAAGTAAAAACAAGATTTTTCGGAAAGAAATTGACGTCTAAGCGACAAAGAAATTTGTATTAAAGTTAATTTTCTCGTAAAAATATTTGTGCGATTAGCAAGAAAGATTAGACAAAGTTTGTTTTTTTATATAAAAATTATGCGTATCCATTCTTTAGATGTGAAGATATTTGCGAAAAATAATAGCGTAAAAAGATGTTTAAATGCGATTGTTGCCTCATAATAATTTTCCGAAGAATATTTTTGGTGAAATCCACCTCGATAAAAAAATAAAAACTTAATAAAGCGATAGGCTTACGTTCATATCATGTTGAAATACAAGTCCTCGTACGACCGCGGAAGCTGAGCAACATCAAGCCTAGTCAGTACCTAGATGGGTGACCGCTTGAGAATGCTTGGATGTGCGGGTGTTGCAAGGAATAACGGCTATGGATTGGAATAGCAGAGGCGAGTTCTAACTCCAGTCTGGTTAGTAATATCATTTACGTGCAAATTGGAGAGGTATGAATCCCAAGAGCTGCTATTCTGTGAATTAGACTCCCGCGTTAGTGCTTCCCTAAACTCTACAATCTTAAGCTCTTCAATTCAAGAGTCAATGAGTATCTATACTTTTTATCATCATAATCCTCACTTTCTTCTACCTCTTTAACATTCAGATTTGTATATATAGATCTTTTAGTAATCCTCGAACTTGAGTGACCCTTGAGCCTTTCTACTGGGTGACCTTTAGTAAAGAACATTTTTAAGATAGTGTAAGGTTACTGTTTATTGATTAAATATTCATTAAATGATGTTTCTTCGAATTGTTTTATGTTATAGAATTTGGTGTACTTCGACGGGGCGTAATGGTTAGTAAGCTTGTCTGCCTAAATCATTTATGACTGAATAGGGAGGTTGTTGTATCGTCGAGGTGAATGATACACAGAGAAGAATGAGTGCTTAATATACTTATTCAGCACCAGTATCCGGAGCTAACGGATACATACAAAAAACACAGAACAATAAGTTACAAAACAATTAACAAGACAACTTACAAGGAATAGAGGAGGGTCAAATGCTGTATAGCCAAACGAAGTAAGATCAGTCCGAATATTAATCAGCTTAGTATCAAATTATTAATCAACTGATGAAGTCCTTAATCGTAGACTATATAAGGCTATGAGCCAGGCCATCTGGTAAAATACTGAAGGGGTGCTCTACAACAGAGGTCGATCTTCAATGGGTGCTCCATACTTTCGGCCTTGTGCCAATTATAAGCTAATCACTATTTTATATTATAACAGTGGCTGATGGGCAAGATTAACATTGAAGTTTACCAATTTTTTTTTACAACGGCACCGAAATTAGTGAAAGTTTGGCAAAAGGCCAAATTATTTGAACGCTTAGTGAAAATTGAACTTACAATCAATAGGGAACGATACGTGCACGCTATTCTTTGCATTATATTATTTGTTAGAATGCACAGATGCTCCTTTATCCCTTCTTTTTCGGCAGAGAATGAAAACGCGTATGACACGGAAATGGCGAGACGAAGGGAGAAGGTAACAATTCCTGCAATGTTTTGTCCATAGATCCAAGCGCCGCGCTAAGATCGTATGTGAAGTTAGCAGAAGTATTCTGGAGAATTTTACACGTTCGATTGACGCGTCTAATTTGTTTTTGTCCACGATTTCCTGGTGTTGGCTTTTCAGAACGAAACACGACAATGTGCTCGTGAAAAACGCGACAGCACGATTAGGACAAAAGAATTCCATTTTCTTCTTGCTAGTTTTTTTTTGTCCTTTACAGAAATAACACAAAATACTAATAAAAGGAAAAAAAGAATTGGAACTAAAATACGCATGCTCAAAAACACGACTATTGCAAACGAGGCAGGGTTGAATAAGTATTTTATACATTAAAAAAAACTTCTACTTCCCAATTAATATTACGGATATGAAAGAAAGTAAAAAAAAAAGAATGCTTTTGGTTTCCGTTTTCTTTGGAATTAACATATCTTTAAAAACTTATTGGTGTTTTGTAAAAATTGTATCGATTAAAAGTGTTATAGAAAAATCTTTCTTCAAAAACGCTATTTAAGTTACTGAAACAAAGGTTATATCAAATTTATTTTTAACCTTTTCAGTTTTGCCGTTTCCATGACAAATTTTTCACCGTTGCAATAAAAGTAGTTTATAACGGAATACTAAGAAGTATGTTAGAATAAAGAGGAGACTGCTAGAATATTGAGTGTCAGTTGATCGCAACGAATGAACAATATACGAATTTAAAAGAAGGAAAACTTGGAATGGATCGATTGCATGTCCGAAGATATAAAACAACATTCGAATGCCAGCCAAAGAAAAATCATCAATATTATTGGTCCTGATCTGTCATCTTACCTTCAGTCATTTTTCCAGCGCCGTAATGTTGCCTCTCTATGCCTTGTCTATTAATACTTCATCGTAATTGTTCAGATGAGCTCTTCGCTATTGCGGGTGGGCGGGGGATATTGTTTTGTATTACTAGCACTATTTTATTTAGTTCCTTGTAGATAGTTTTTGTCCATATTTGTAAATACACATTGGGGTTGAGATTTTAAATTGTTGTTATATTCTACAGACAAGAACTGTACATATGGTAACTAGTTAGGACTTTCATAGAGACAAAGAGGTATTACGGTGAATGTAGTAAGAAAGGTAAGTAAAATGCGTTGTTTTAGTGTTAGGAATATTGTGGTATGTTTGGGTCAGTGATTGTGGCTAGCCAAGTTTAACATTAAGACAGAAAAAGACAGTCCTTTTCTCTATTTCCCATCTTGGCCTTGTGTCACATTTTGTATTTTATAAACGAATAAATATCGCTCTTCGCTTTTGTACCTAGACTTTTTTAAAAATTTAAGCGCAGTACTAGACTGGCGATGAAGTCTCATTAATTTACAGTTGAGTTGGCTAGATGTAACTGTAAGTTGTATGCTAACAGTTTCCTTTCTCACACTTCACTCTTGTGGAACTCCCTTTCAGCTCCCGTTAACTTTAATCTTGAAAGATTTAAATGCAGTGTCAATCGCTATCCACTGTCCTTCTGATTACTCTTCTTCTGTACTCACTCCTTAGTAATGATTCTGTTTTCTAATTCTTCAATACCTAGTAACCTTTTGGGTCTTAGTGGCTTTGTTGCCATGCTTGGTGTGAACGCGTTTTTTAAAAATGTAAAATTTGAAAAATAATTAATTTTATAATAAAAGCAATATGGATTCTAACTGCAGAAGGTAAATCAGGAGCCGAGGTAAAAATAAAATATCTAAACTCTCATCTATACACAAAAGCGTTCTCAGATCAATGACTAAAATGTATATATATATATATATATATATATATATATATATATATATATATATATATATATATATATATATATATAAAATTGTAACTTTTGATTATTATAATTATTGTTTGTAGTATTATTCCTTCATTCCAGTAGCTACAATTAATGAATTTTCTCTTTAACTGGTCCTTTTTTGTGATTGAATAATCATTAGAGTGATTTGCATAATTTTGGGTTTCTTCATTGTAAGAAAAGAAGGAGACAAGAAAAAACTCCAAAGTTAGAAGCTGGCCAATCGCCATATTTTGTCTTCCTGTTCAGTTATTGGCCTTTCAACTCACCTCTTCTAACTGAAGGCTTCCCGTTCTCTTTCATCCCCTGTAAGCCCTTGCGTCCAAGTGGCCTTATCACCTTGCTTGGGGTGAAATGTTTTTAAAAAATAAATAAAAAGAAGCTTCTCCGTTCTCATTTCGTTCAGCCATATTCTATGGAAACGGCAGGGGACATGAAGATTTCAAAGCCATAAGAAAATCAGAACCAACTTATGTATATGAATGACTTCAGAACTTGCCCCCGCTTCAAAAGATTTTCATCCTCGACTAAAAAGAAATAAAACGACTTGCCGACATGACTTCAGACAGTCAGGATCTTCAGCCATGACATCTGAATGATGGGTAGAATTTGGAGACGTATAATCCCAGTACTGAAAGAAAGGTTTGGTTTGGTTTGTTTTATGGCATATCAACCTCAATGCCGACAAGATTTTTATTGCTGGTAATATTTTTTTTCTAAAAATGTATTACTGGTAATATTTTTTTAAGTATTTCTGGTATTAAACCTATTTTTTTTACACTTTCATAGTGTTTTGACCCCAGTTTGGAGGTTAACTATTTGCACATAGGTGTGACTCTAACAGGTGCTACCACCCCGGGTCAGGGTGGACCTGGGAACAAAAGTAATTAAGAGGTAGTTCCACGCTCCTCAAAACCTCTTGATTAGAGGCCTTGCTGTTAGACGTAGTTTATCGTCTTACCCAGGATGCAGATGTAGTTTATCCTCATACCCAGGATGGCTGAAAGAAAGGACAAACTGAAATACGAGGAATCGAAGTTGTCAGCCAAGAAATTATTCGAATGTCAAACGACAAAGAAACTTATAACTATACTCAGATTAGGCACCATGATGAGTATACTGGGCTTTGTATATTTGTACCCCAGTGTCACTTTGTTGGCGTGCCGTTCTTTCTCTCAATAATAATAATAATAATTACAAAAGCGTTGTCTGAAAAACATGTTTGTCCCGTCTAATGAAAACATCCTATGAAAAGAATTTGACCAGCTTTAGAAATATAAGGACCGAAATTAGAAAATGGAATTATGTGGACTTTAAAAACAACCACCATTCCACTAATAATAGGAGCACTAGGAAGGTTTTAAAATTATATTGATGCATTCAGTAAATAAATAGCAAGAACCCACCCCCACTATTTGAGATACAAATGATTGTACTCACGAGCTTTACACACATACTCGGAAAAAAAAGCATTGGTCACTTCGATGTGGTGTAATTATTAGTCTTGCTAGATCAATTATGACTGAGTAGTTGGGTCCTCACTGAGTGCCTCATACTTTTGGCCTTGTTCCACATCTAAGCTACGCTTAGAAAATCATTTGGGCACTTTGAAGTGGTGTAATGGTTAACAAGCTTGTCTCGCTAGATCAGTTACGACTGAATAATGAGTAGGATCCTCACTGCGTGTCTCATACTTTCGGCCTTGTGCCCCATCAAAGCTACGCTTACTAAATTGTAGGGCACTTTGACGTGGTGTAATGATTGGTAAGCTTGTCTCGCTAGATCAATTACGATTGAATAGTGAGTTCGATCCTCACTGGGCGTCCCATACTTTAGGCATTGTGCCATATGTAATAAGTTCTAAGAATCCACTTTCTTTTCCTCAAATCTCTGAGTTGCTAAAGAATTATATCAAACATGAAATGAATAAAACTTCAAATAATAATAATAATGACCACTCCTATTCGAGTATGCCTATCTGCCAGGGTAGCTAGCCAATCCCTGTTGCAGACCCCTGCTCAGGCAGGTTTGTGTTCAAATCCCCACAGAGATCATCTGTTGTTTATACTGCAACTATGTTGAGAAGACGTTGGTTAAATTTTCTGACGTTATCAACAATTTGAACGAGGCCACTACGCTCAAACCCTTGGTTACGACGACTTATGACTTCGTGCTAACAGAAACAGCGAAGAAAATTCCGTTTACCCAATTTAACTCATATAGCTGAGGTCAAACTTTCCACGTTTCCACTTTTTTCCAATTGTGATCCATGCTTGGATCGCCCTCCCTGGCCGATAATTATCAATTATTATTATGCATTCTGGATAAATCAACCATGGTGAGATTCAAACCCGGGTCTCAGGGTCGGAAAGTGAACGTTTAACTACTTGGCCAAAGAAGATGAAGATAAACAACTATAACAAGAAGAAGATTAAAAATGCAAACTCTACAGCAGGAATTTGATCAAAGGGATAAACACCTGGGCAGTTTCTATTTTTGAGATATTCAGGACACTTCTTAAACTGGTTAAGCTAAGAGTTGAAAAACCTCGACCACAACATAGGAAATATGATAACAATACATACGTCTTTGCATGGATTGGACGCCGTAGACAGAATATGTCAAGAAAAAAAGGAGGAAGAAAAGAGATCAGCCTTGAGGATTGACTTTATTTGGGATTCTGTAAAAATTACCAGCAATATATTTTCGGAAAAAATTAAAAATTTCCAGCAATATATTTTTGTAAAAAATTAAAAAAACAATTACCAGTAATATATTTTTTATAAGAAATAAAAAAAATACCAGTAATATAAAAAAAAGAAAATTTTTTATAAAAAAAAAATAAAAGAAGTAAAAATTACCAGCAATACATTTTTGTAAGATATTAAAAAAAATTAGAAATTTACCAGCAATATATTTTTGTAAAAAATTTTAAAAATTGAAAATTACCAGTAATACATTTTTATAAAAAATAAAATAAAAATAACCAGCAATACATTTTTGTAAAAAATAATAAAATAAAAATTTAAGAGAAGTACCTTTTTTAAAAAATTATAAAATTAAAAATTACCTGAAATACATTTTTATAAAAAATTAAAAAAAATTAAAAAATTACCAGCAATACCATTTTTGTAAAAAAATAAAAAATGAAAACTTATCAACAATACATTTTTGTAAAAAAAAAAAAAAAAAAAAATACCTGTTAGACGTCGGTCGAGTTTTAACAATAGATACATAGTGAGTTTAAAAAATTAAGGAAAGCTTAAAAATCTTCATTGTATGTAAACAGCAAGAAAACATTTAAACTACGAGTGGACATGAATTAATTCATTAAAAATGTAATATAATGCTTTAATTAACGAAATATTGAGAAAGCCAATAAAAATCAAAAGCACGTAGTAAGTTTACCATAGATCAAAAGAATAGAAAAACTTCTAGGTCAACAGACAATATTCTTAGTAAAGACGAAGTATTAGAGAAGTTTTCTTTTTTTCTTTTTCTTTTTTAATCTTTTCATCCCAGGCAAGGCTGGAAGCCACTAGCACGCTAGGGGTTACAGAGGATTTGGAGCGAGAGCAGATAGGAGTGTTAGAGGAAAGGATGTGGAGAAGGATAGAGGATAGATCAAGAAGCAAGTAAAAGGATTGAGGTAGGGAGTTTAAATTATTTCTTATACGAATCATATTTAAATGATACTAAACAACGTAAAATCTGGAAAAAATATGAATCAATCATTTTAATTTCTTACATGCAGAAGGACTTCAATGGACAGAAACTTTGAAATTTCACCTGGTTGTTATTAATTTCACTGTTTAAGAAAATAAGAACCAGTGTACCCACTAAAATAATGTTTATAATGATAAGAAGAAATAATTTCGGCCACAAGAATCCATTAAAATATATATATATATATATATATATATATATATATATATATATATATATATATATATGTATAAGAAGAAATAATTTCGGCCACAAGAATCCATTAAAATATATATATATATATATATGTAAATATATTTTAATGGATTCTTGTGGCCGAAATTATTTCTTCTTATCATTATAAACATTATATATATATATATATAAACATTATATATATATATATATATATATATAAATATATATATATATATATATATATATATATATATATATATATATATTGTTTATAGGTTATTTTTATTGATACAAATATTTAAGCAAATGCTCTCTTTGTAATAAACAGTATTAACAACATTTACAGGCCTAAATATTCCAGAAATCTCAAGAAAATATGTGTCCTCCGACAGGAATCGAACCTTTACCCATCACGGAACCGCCATATAGTCTGACGTGCTATACCATTTAGACACAGATGAAACAGCCGGTTAGCAAGGTTAAATTACTGTTTTTTTAACTACAAATTTCCCATTTCTCTCGAACGCTCATATCTGCTCAAAGCGTATCTTAACGTAAACAAATGACAATATCTTATGAAATGGACTAATTCAGAAATTTAAATTTTAATATATTTTTTGTTTATGCATTATTTTAATAGATACGAATATTTAAGTAAATGCTCTGTTTATAATAAACAGTATTAACAACATTTACCGACCTGAATGACCGAGAAATCTCAAAGAAAATATGTGTCCTCCGACAGGAATCGAATTTTCTTTGAGATATCTCGGACATTCAAGCCGGTAAAAGTTAATAATGTTTATTATAAACAGAGCATTTAGTTAAATATTTGTATCTATGAAAATAAAGTATAAACAAAAAATATATTAATTGTCGGGATTAGTTCATTTCATTATATATATATATATATATATATATATATATATATATATATATATATATATATTGATTTGAAAATACTTATAGTTAGACAATGTTAATATTAAAAAAGTTCAGTAAAAGTGTCTTTTCTACAAATATTTTCATAGCAACTGCTCTGACAAGCTTTTTCCTTGGTGCTCCGACCACATGAATGTAAGCGTGCTACTAGATTGGCAGCTAGGTCCCAGTCATTTACTGTTAAAATAGCTAAATGCAACCGCCACTTTTACTTTTATCGTCTCCTTGTATCCCTAATAACTACAATCTTCAAAAATGTAAATGCAACGTCTCGAATCACGTTCATCTTTTATCCTCACGTCAATCCTCCCTATACTCAGTCTTTTCTCTCACTTTCACTCCTTGAAACCCCCTTCATACTAATGGCATTTCCACCTTGCTTCGGGTGAAATGATTTTTAAAAAAAAGGTAAAATTTCTCAATACGTAAGCATGTAATTATAAAATATAAATGCTTTAACAACTTAAGTTTCATTGGTCGTAAGACTTGATTGTATTCTTGTAATAATGAATTACTCGTCTCCTCAAAGGATGATGATCCCTGGCTAGAAGCGTGAAACTTAATTTGCTAAGGTATTTATATTTATAAAGGCGAAAGACAGAAAAAGGAGGAAAAAGAATAGTGTAAGTGAGTATGAGACAAAAAAATTTATAAAGATTAACCACAACATTCTACACATGTGCATATATACACACACGTACAGGCGTGCGGGCACACACACACACACATGCACACACACACACACACACACACATGCACACACACACACACACATGCACACACACACACGCTCACCCCATACACAAAGAAGAAGTAAAAAAAAATAAAACTTACACCAGAAAAAAATTCATACATAATTATTTTTAACTTAATATAAAAATGACGAAAATGAGAAAATTGGCAAACAATTTCTGATACCTCCTGACTTGTGGACCGAACATTACAGAGACGAAACTATAACATCAATCAGCTAAGTGACAAAATCTATACGTTTATTAATCATATATATATATATATATATATATATTTGCTTGTGTCATCCACAGACTGACTGTTTCGCTGTTTCACAGCTCATCAGTGTGGCTAGATGTCCGGTTATATATATATATATATATATATATATATATATATATATATATATATAAAATAACTGGCCACTCGTATTCGAGGATACACGTCTACTAGGGCGGCAATTTCTATTGCAGACGCTCGCTCAGGCACATTTATGTTTGCCCAACACCCACAGAGCCCACTTGTGGTTTATACTGCAACTATACTGAGAAGACCTTAGTTACAGTTTCTGGGAGAGAGCGTGTTGTCTTGCGTGATCAACAATTTGAACAAGGCCAGCACGCTCAAGACCCTGGTCACGATAACTTGTGGCCTCGTGCTAGAACACCTATCGACGGCCCGCAAGTGTTCTGTCCAGACAATTTCACTCACAAGGATTGGATCTGGTATGGTTTTCCGTTACTTTCTAAAGGTGCCGCATGCTGGGATCGACCTCAATCCAATCCGATAACACCAGAAAGATTCCTTCCTCCCAAATCAACCATAGTGAGATTCCAACCAGGGTCTCATGGTAGGAAAGCGAACGTTCTAACCACTGGGTCATTTATATATATATATATATATATATATATATATATATATATATATATATATATATATAGTAGATCTTGTAAATCGTTGGCAGATAGATGTTTTTTATTGAACTTGGTTCTGATAAGTGACACGTAAGGTGTTTGCTGAAGGAAGTGGTAGTATGGTTAAGGAAGTGTTCG
>OZ038505.1:38985239-39027739 GCA_964036315.1 Acanthosepion esculentum
ATGGGACACACTTATGCTTAATATCAGAAAGAGAACGTTGAAATATTCCAGGGCACATAATAAGGAAAGAGAACCTCGAGAATTATAGACACAGGACAGATTGAAAGCAAGAGGAAAACAGCGCATAACTTACCTAGCGAGCTTGGGTAAATGGATGATGGGACAAAGTTTAGGAGAGATAACAAAAAGACAAAGTTTATTAAGAGCTACAAAGGACAGGAAATTGTGGAGAGCCATGATCGCCAACGTCCTGAAGAGACACAGTACAAAAAAGAAAAATGAGGTCGAATAAATCGATGGAGGAACAAGGTTTAGGAAAGATAACAAAAAGACAACGTTTATTAAGAGCTACAAAGAACAGGAAATTGTGGAGTGCCATGATCGCCAACGTCCTGAAGAGACCCGGTACATAGAAGAAGAAGAATGAGTACATCGATGGTGGAATAAGGTTTAGGAAAGATAACAAAAAAAAAACACAATTTACTAAGAGCTATGAAGCGTAGGAAATTGTAGAGGGCCATGATCGCAAACGCCCTGAAGGGAAACGGCGCATGGAAGAAAAATGAGCTTGAGTAAATCGATGACAGAACAAGGTTTAGGAGAAATAACAAAAAGAAACAATTTATTAAGAGCCACAAGGGCAGGAAATTGTGGAGGGCCATGATCGCAAACATTCTGAAAGGACACGGCGCATAGAAGAATGAGCTTGAGTAAATCGATGGCGGAACACGATTTAGGAGAGATAACAAAACGACATTATATATTAAGAGCTCTGAGGGGCAGGAATTTATGGAGGGCCATAATCGCCAACGTCTTGAAAGGATACGACACAGAAGACTGATGACGCTAAAATTATAGGTATCTTTAAATTTTATGATGGTATCAAGATAAATGCAGTTATTTAATGTTAAGTTCTTAAATTTTTGTGTGGTACCGTTGCCAACCAAGAAACCTTTGTATATATTCATGTAATATATTTGTTACGTTAAATGACGAGGGGTGAACGCTGCAATTGCAAATAAGTTTGAACAGAGATCACAGAACAAAACAGAAAGAAATTGCAAACATTGGAAACATAAGAATAAGGAAAAAAGAATTTTAAAAATGCCATTAAGTTGCAAGAGGCTCCTGGGAAGGAAAGAGAATGATTTTAGAAGGAACCAGAAACCCAATCCTAAACAGGAAACAAGTGCGACAACTTTACTCTCTGGACGGTAGGCGACCCTGGTGGACGAACAATTGCGTACTGGACATTTGCGTCCCGGAACTTTGCGTACCAGGCAATTGCGTACCTGGGCTGATGTGTCCCTAGACAAAATTGACAAGGTACTCTTTTATTTCGTTTATTTTTGCATCATAACAAACCTTATTGAAAATGGCTAATAGTTTAACCGATAGCGCTAGGAATAAAAAATATTTTAAACAATTTTCACATTCATTAATCCCAGAAAAGAAGACCACGACGCATACAAGAAAAACGCTAAAAAAGAGATTTTAGCGATATCTGAAAATGGAGAGGCAAAATGACAAAATTCCGTCTGATATGAATCTACTATGATGTAAATGTGCATCAGTGAATTACGAGTCCTACTCCACGCGGAAAACATTGCGTCAATTTATATTCACCAGCGCCTTTTGAAATTTTTAGGAGATCAAACAGTGGATACGAGCACAGTTAACGGTGGGTAATGTAGTTCAGTAGTAATATGACAAGTTAAGTTTATAAGCGCGGCATGTAGGCTCATCACTGTCGAAAAAGCAAACCCACCATAATGTGCCTGTGGAAAAATTGAGTTTTGCAGCTGATTTTTTTTTTGTTTTCATTTCCTGTTTTCGTTTTTAGTATTACTGGAAATAAATAGGAAACATTACTTTTGGAGTTCCTCTCGTATCTGCATGTGTCTGTGCGTAAATATATATGCATCCGTACAAGAGAATACGTTCGCGCAAAGGGTAATAATTCTCTCTCTCTCTCTCTCTCTCTCTATATATATATATATACGGATGCATATATATATATATATATATATATATATATATATATATATATATATGTTCTGACCAGTCATCCTTCTCTAATATTTGCAGGCAATATTTTCTCCTTCGAATTAATTGCTGTCACCTATTTTGAAATCGCTAACAATATCTGTTTCAGTGACCAACATGCTTTCACCTCAAAATGCCCCCCCCCCCAAACACCAACATTCATCCTCTTCACTTTATCGCCACTCCTCCAACATACGTTGTTGACCCCTAACATATCTCATATTGTTGCACCCTCTCCACTCAATCAACGATCTTCCACATCCATGTTTACTCTCCCTGCTACTTCGGCTCTCCACTTCAACGATGACGTCTTACCCTCCACACGTCCGCTGGCGCATTTTCGTCTACACAGCGCAGAGTGCCACCTTTCAAATTGTTTTCATTAAATCCACACAGCTGTAGGTTACAGCACTTTAGCTTGATTTATGTTCATGACAAAAGCAAGCAGCATCCCAACGTGACCACGCCTTTTTGTTCCACGTTTGAATATTCTGAGCTCTCCTTCTGGTCCCAGCAATAAATGTTCTTCTCCAAATAAGATGCAGTTGAAAGCATTAGGGGCTAAAGTATGCGTTTGTCTAATTTATAATCATTGTAAGAAGAATAACGTTTTCGCCCAAGGCCTAAGATGCAGTTATGACTTTTAATATTACCATGAATCATATATGTCGTTATCATCATCTTCAGCAGTATCAGAAGCCATTGTAAGTTCATTGCTGGACAAAGGCCTTTACCAGTTCCTTCCATGATTACCGTGACTGTGCTATTCTACGTCAAATCATACAAAGAAACACGTCGATCCCATCTTCCTGACTGGACTTCCCCTGCTGAGTTAGTTACCCATTAGGCACTATTCAAGCAAGTCCAACTTCATCCTGCTTTCTAGATTTGTGGGGATGTCGAGTTATGTATAACGGTTAAAGATTCGGCAAAAGATATCATCGCCCTGAGTTCGAATTTCACTCCAAACAAAGCGAAAATGCTACTAGGACGCAGGGCCTTACAGGGACTGAAAGAGAATGAGAAGACTTTAGTGAGGAGAAGTGGTGAAAGAACAATAAAGGAACAAGGTTCAGGTAGACAGAAGATGGCGATTGATGTTGCATTTAATTTTTTGAAGATTGTAGTTATCAGGGAAGAAAGAAATCGGAAAGGAGTTCCACAGGTGAGAAGTGCTAGAAAAGAAACTATTATGATAAAAGTGGTATTTTCATCTATTGAGTTCAACAGTAAAACGGTGAGAGCTAGTTGCCAATCTAGTAGCACGCTTAAATCCATGTAGTCAAGACACCAGGACAAAAAGCTCATCAGCATAGTTGCCATGGAAATATTTGTAGACTGAGGGAAGTGACGTCCCGTCGGTGAGAACATGACTGAAGTCGATCTGCCAGGTCAGAATCGAAGACATTAGGGACCCTTGTTTGAATTTTGTCAAGAATCTCAAGATATGCAGCAGGAGCACCAGACCAGACCAGACCAGGCAACTATATGCAATGCACGGACGAATGATAGATTTATAAATGTGCAGGATGGATTCTAACGAGAAACATGTTTGATGCGTTTTCTTTCGCACAAATACCATTGAGAGAGGCATGAATCCATCTCTCCTCCCACCAGCTATGTGTTAAATAGCAAAGCTGATTTGGCTCTTTTACTATGAAGTGTAAAAGAAGGAAAATTAGAATTTAAAAGTAGCTTGAAAAGTGTTGGGGAGCACCCACCTTCACAACCACAATAGACTGATCCTATTATTATAAATAGAACAGTAGTTCTAGAGACTGTGAGTAGTGTAGCAGTGTACGCAGTCTCTGACTGTGCGCTGCTCCTGTCGAACTCTCTGCTTTGGCAGAGAGGAACCCGGACGAGGCTTTGCCGCGGGGCAAAGTGTCGTCCGGGGAGGTAGACAGTCCCTGAACCCGTTTATACGGGTTCTAAATGGGCATATTTTTGGCCGAGCCTACGGGCTCGGTAAGCCCACATTAAACCGGCCTTGTGCCACATTCGACCCACGTGGGAGGGTTGTTAAATACCGTAGTGTAGCAGTGTAGTGCAGTGCAGAGTGAGACTTTTGTAGTGATCAGTTACACTTCCGTTTCTCGACCGGAAGATACCGTTGGACTTTATTACTATTACTTATTGTTACTACTAACCTACGTTTGTTCTACTACTAATCTCTCTGATGTAAATACCTCTCTGAATATACCAGTATTTTTCCCTACGATTGTGTTTGTTCGTTATTACCATATACTCACGTGGAAACACTCAACATCTCAACAAAAAGGAATAGGCTCCGCCGGGCTATATTGCCCTAGACACACCCCTATGTGCCATAGCTTCGATACAACACCTAATCGTGATAAGAAACCTCCAGCAAGACGTCCTGTGGGTAAGCAATGAACATACCAAAAGTCTCTTTTTATCTAAAGAAATGCAGTTTATAAGATGATATTAGAAAACCAAGTGATGACATTCCCGAAAACCAAGTGATTTATTCAAACAAGTATTATTTCTAATTAGACCAATTGAAAGTAGAAATATGGGAAAACGCTCGTCTAGAATTAGTCAAGAAAAAGGGAATAATATTATCATCAGCATAATTTAAATTCCGAAATGGCCAAAGCGTGTTGCTGGGGTAATGAATCTGACAAATATTTTACCCGAATATTTTTTATCGTTTCACCCCAAGCAAGGCGAAAATGCCACCAGAGATGTACGTTGGGAGCATCAGACTAGATATCGTATAGGGGAGTTATAACTCTGAGTATATAATTATAGGCCCCCTAAAATTTATAAATACGGGAATACTTGTAAAAATGAGAAACAGCCAGAAGTGGAAACAACAAAACGAGTATTATTTATTATCTGGTTAGTATGTGGTGTTGGAGAAACGAAATAAAGTAATACTGAGTAAAACTTTGAGTTCGATGTCAAATGTAGATCGAATATGGATCGGAATCCGACAGAAGGATAAGATAAAGAATTAGCAAATTGTATACAATCTTTTTCTCATGCTTTTTATAAATGTCTGCAGTGAGTTTCTAGATAATTTAATTGGAAAAATACAAGTATCTGGGGTTTTCTTACTTCGAACTTTTGTTGAGTGCTAAAAATACGTTACTAATATAGCCTGAAAAAGAAATGGAGGTTAAATTTTCGTTGACGAACGTGTTAACGACCTGCCCGTGTGAACTGCTTGTCCAATAGTGAGTGTCACACGTTTGTATGTGTGCAGAGGAGAAAAGTGGGGTCGATTCTCATTGGTTTAGAATGAGTGAATTAATGATAATTATAATTGTTATAATTATTTTATTACAGTTATTCTTTTGATACTATAATTATTATTTATTTATTTTTTTATAGACACGACAACGGTATTCAGCGCACTGAAGAATGGTAGATTTATAAAAGTGCAAGATGGATCCTGACGAGAAAAATTTCTTGCCACGACACAGCGAACCAGCGTTCCTTGCACCAGACGTAGCAATTGTAGTCTTTCTTTATGTCTGTGGAAAATGTGAGGCCAAGAAGACGTAGTGTTTTGCTTTACTGGAGTTTAGCATCGACCATGCTGGTGGCAGGCAAAAAAGGTTCTCTGTGGTGATTAAATGAAAGCAGTTTTGTTTTGGAGGCATTAAAGTTTACAAGCTATTTCTTGCCCCAGCTAACTACTGGGGTCTTTTTCAAAAGCAGTTGCCAGGTTTATTTCGTCGGGGCTATCCGATTTGTTGCTAAGACATGATTAAATAGTTGCGTCATTTGCATAAATACCTAGTTGGTAACTGATTACATTGGGAAGATCATTGATAAAGATCAGAAACAGCGTAGGTTCAAGAGTAGAGCTCTGAGGGAGCTCGCGTTAGCATGACCGTTCAGCTCGACCTTGATTATACGATTTGTTAGGAACGATTGGATCAAGCACTGTAGTCCTTGAGTTTGCATAGGAGTCTAGCATGTCAACCCTTATCGAATGTCTTCGAGATATCTAGAGCCACAACCTGACCTTCGCCATTCTTATCTAAGACTTGATAGACAAATTCAATAAATGGTAAACCTGGCGAAACGAAAGCCATATTGTTTGTTCGAAAGGAGATCGTGCGAAGTAAGATGCTTAACCAATTCTGCATTGATTAGAGCCTTGGGTACTTGCCGAAAGGTGGTAAGATACTAATAAGGCAATAATTTGAGGGGCCAGAGAGTTCCGCAGTGTTCTTATAAACAGTAGCTAGAGAGGAGGACATCCAACAAGCTGGAAAGCAGTGAGGCATTTGTTGTAAAGTTTGAAGAGAACAGGTGCAAGCTCAGGAGCATATTTCTTTAAGACGACGGCAGGCAACCCGTCAAACCCGCTTGTTTCTTGGCGATCTAATTAAGAGATTATATCAGAAACCACTAACGAGGTTATGCGCATCCAAAAATGCTTCAAATTCTCTTTTCTTGAAACGTAGACTAGATGAGTCATTCGGTGCTGAGTCGTAGCAGAAATTGATCTTGTACTGTTCGCGGAAAACGAGTGAAAGGAATCTGGAACAGGGGATTAACACCAAGTTTTCTGTGAAGATTGGTAAATCTAAGTGCTAGCATTATTAGAAATGGTGAACATGCTTTGCAGATACCAAGTGTTTTTGAGGGACACATGGGATTCAAAGAAAGGCGAGTTGTGCACGATGACGCAAGAGGTAGAAAGTAGGGGAGGTTGATTTTTCACTTTCTTTAGAAAATCAACACTGCACTTGATCTGAAAGCTGGGGTTTTATATGCTAAGTATGGACACCAAAAGTAAGATTTATTGCTTTTACCAATTTTTGAGCATTTAATTTTTAAAGATCGTTTGAAAAAAATGTACAAAAATACCCGATTTATATTACTATTTCAAGAATAAATCCAAATAAAGTTGATATATTTTGTATGAGATACATTGAATGGAAAATGTATTCCAACCAGAATTCTCAAAATGAATCACCACAAGCAAAATATGCAACAGTAAAAACTGTAAAAAAAATTGTAAAAGATTACAAAAAACTACTCAATGAATAGGATTTGTTAGATCATTTGTTAGATCATAATTAATAGAAACAAACGATAGATAAAGGTTTATATAACACCATAATACTACTTGGCACAAATTATAAAACAAAATGTTTTAAATTTGCGTTGTTTATTGAAAATTGCATTAAAACTAATCTTACATCATAATACAGCTAAATTGTTCAGTATAATTTCCCTTTGATGTAAAGTCTTATTTGATGTCAAAATAATTTAGTAATAATCTTCTCGTGCCTTGCATCTTGTCCATATAAAATTTGTAAAGCTTCAATAAATTACAAATTTTATAGGGCTATACAATAAGGCTTTCAGCGGAAGGAAATTCCAACGCTATGATTTTGACCATAAACTTAATCTTTAAACTTGTTTCCTAAACAAAACGGTAACGATTTGAAGAAAAAAAATAATTATATCCTTATTTATCATATTAAACCCGAAAATCCAAATCGTGTGCATTACCAGGATTCCAAAATCGACCCGAACTAGTGGGCAGCCCAAAACTCAAAGAAGTGTGAACCTTAGTCCGTTCAAATTGAGGATTAAATCTGCGAATATAAAATATGACTTGAATATAAATAGAGAAACATCTGTGAGTATCAGATTTTCCAAGCCCTCATTCCACATTACGTACTCCAGAAAATTTCATTTTTGATTCAGTTCTCTCCAAAAACCTCGTTCTTGCTCACATGTTCAGTCTATGGTACCCTCAGCATCTTTCTGTAGAAGCCCATTTCTGTTGCTTCAAGTCTCTTCTTTATCTTTGAGGAGATTATCCAGCATTGGATAGATATCACGGAACAGTTCAGTACACTTTGTTTCTAACGAAATATTTCGGTCTCTTAACACTTTGCTTAGCTTTTGGAATCCATATTTGACCATCCCAATACGTATTCGGATCACAGTGTCACACATTCCATCCTCTGTTAAAGCACTTCCCAGTTATTTGAATTTCTGCACATGCGTGATTTTAGTATCTCTAATTAGCAATTTGCATTTGGGGTTCACCCTTTTGATGTCTTGTTGTTTATACTTTAGTTCATTCATCTCGCTTTTTTCGCGACCTTCTGTAGTTTCAACAAAAAATACAATAAACGAAGAAAACATTTAATGACTAGTTTCAGAAAGCAGTTAAACTAGACAATGTTTTGTGTGTGAAGTTTGTGTAGGCCTACGTGATAGGCACGTGTGTGAAAAAATGCAAAAAGTCACGACAGAAAAGTAGGACATTTAAAAGGAATGTGCCCCAGTGGGGGACACTTTTTTCCCAGGGGCGACTACGTCTTATAGCTAGAGCTGTAAAAGAGGAGTATTATTGTCTATTATAATATTTTATAAGCTGACGGAGCGCCCCCTAGCGACGTTTTTCTTTCAAGAAAGTCAAGTTGGATAAACCACAGAGTTAATCATTGCCAGTCTTACTCACTTTTGTATCGTTTGTTCGTTTTTTCCACTAAAATAGAGTAAGTGACTTTTCGACGATTAAATTAAGTGTCAAATGGCCTAATAATTTGCTTCATGGAAAAATTAAGTTATTTTTTTATTCCTCATTAATATTTTATTTATTGGTCTTATTTAATTTACCTACAGTATATAATTATGAAAATTCCTTATCTTAGAAATACAAAAAGTAAAAAGTGAAGATGTTTGCTTCAACAAATTTATGATTTGGTGTCTAAGGTATTGTGGGAAAATGAAATAAAATCAAATAATAAAAAAAATAATAAAGAAGGAAAAGAAGAAATACATTTTCCCATGATACCAATAATAAAGAAACTGGAAAGGGTTTTGGTTATCCGCGCAGTTTTATGACCCCACTTCCGAAAAGGACTGAACCTTTCTCTCTCTCTTTCTCTTCCACTTTCCAACGGATAGCGTTCAGGCGTGTTTTGAGGATCTCCACCGATGAAGTAAGTACAACATTTACTTTGGTCGTTCCAACTCAGCGCAAAGCTGACTTGAGCTCGACCATTCTTATCAATTCTTCTTCAGGACGTAGGCGATCATGGTTCTCCATTTCTTCCTCTTCCTTGTAGCTTTCAATAAGTTTTATTTTTTTGTTATTTCTCCCAGACCCCGTTCTGCTTTCCACTTACTTACGCTGTTGAGTATGACAGGTTTTGCTTTTCCTTGTCCATCTTTCCCTCTATCCGCCCTCTTTGTTTGCATCCTCTCCAAAATCTCACCGTTGCTCACATATTCCGTCCATGGTATCCTTAGCATCCTTCTGTAGAACCATACCTCTGCTGTCTCGAGTCTCTTCTTCATCTTTGAGGAGACTATCAAACATTTGCTGTCGTAAAGGAGGACAGATACCACGTAGCAGTTCAGTACTCTTTTCTTTGTTACACAACGAAAGCCTTCTGCCTCGTAATACTCTGCCTAGCTTTTAGAATGCGTCTTTGGCCCTCCCAATACGTCTTCGGGTCTCAGCGTCGCACTTACCGTCCTCTGTCAGAATATTTCCCAGATATTTAAATTTCTGCAGCTGCTTGATTTTAGTGTCCCCTACCTGTAAATTGCATTTCAGGCTCATCTTTTTGCTAATGACCATGCATTCTTTCTTCTTGTAGTTTATGCTTAGTCCCTTCTTCTCGCTCTCTTTCGCTACCTTCTGTAGGGGGTTTATAGTTTCTTTTCTGTGTCTGCTATTAGCACTGTGCCATCTGCGAATCTTAATATTGTGGCTGCCAATGATGAATCCTGGTAGGATTTCCAGTTTTCTCAGAATTGCCTCGATGTATAGGTTGAATAAGTCCGGTGAGAAGACACATCCTTGCCTTACTCCAGTTTCTCTTTTGGAATATCTGCTGAACTCCTTTTGCGTGTCTTCTTTCTTCCTTTAGAGAGGAAGAGTGAGAGAGATAGAAAAAAAAGACTACCAACTTTTTCAAAGCATGTTAACGCTGCTGGGCCAATGGGCCGAAAACGATAAAAATCACAGTAGATGGTACGACACGGGAGAATAAATTAAGACTGTCTTAGTACAGAAATTAGTAAAAACAAGTTAAATTTCATAGCAGAGACGACAAAATATAAGAAATGTCAAATTAACATGAAAACATACATTACATTCGGAAGAAAAGAGTATGGAGCCGCCTATTTACGGTCGGCAAGATTCCTTTCATTGTCATCAGCCATTTAGTACTTACCCTAATTTACTTCCGGACTAGAAAAAGAAAACGGATATACCCAAGAGAAACTGAGAACTTTGTTCCCCTAAAATTTCTTCTAAAAAGAACCAACGGTCCGTAGTAAAAACCTAAGTTTTTGCTGCTTCTTTAATTACTTATAAGTGGATATGTACACACTTGTAATACACCAACACACAACCTTAACTATCATAGTATTTTCATACATTTTCATTAGTTCTCATTCGTTATAGAATCATACCTCGTTATCCACGGAATATTCCAATACCCTCATTAGGCCTACTGATACAGACTGTTTTCTAGTCTGTCCGTATGCTTGGCTGGCTAACTAATAACTTTTGCAGACACCTGGTCAGGCACATTTGAACAAGGTAAGTCCAAAGCCTCGGTCACGATTACTTGTGATTTCGTGTTTCTGAGCAGTTTCGTCTCTACAAGCCTTGGTTCAACATCCCAACGAAGCTGCGTGATGGGATGGTCTGTAGACAGGAAAACAAATTTTTACTATATTACCTAAAAATCTGAAATTGAAAACGAATACCTTGTAAAATACTACCACGAAAAATTCAAATATAGGCGCTATATACAACGCGGATAATACAACAGAGTTTAGACAAAGCCAATATGAATAAGATAAGAAATAAAAAAATTAAATAAATTAAGTAAATAATAACCAAATTAACAAACTATGAATGTACATATAAACACAAGTAAATATAAAAAATAATAATCAACAAAAAGTAATTAAGTAATCAATATTTTTTTGTTTTTTTCATATGTTTATATAAACATCTACAGATCTGCTTTTCATTAGCTCGCAGCCTGGTTGAAAGCTTTCTGATTGGCTGATTGAAATATATATTGAGATCGTGAAATTTTGTCTCCTTGTTATTAATTGTTTATTTCTTTTAATACATCCTGGTTGTGAATGCTTTCCGATAGTTGGTCAAACTATGGTATTGTTTGCTTGGTGATTTTTATTATCCGTCTATTTTAAAGATATTGTGGATTTTTTGTGTTTTTGTAATTTATTTATTTATTTCTCTATCTCCACAAGCAACTGATGCATTGTCATTAATTTTCCTCGCGTCATTCGAGCATATACAAATTTATATATCATTTTCTGATATATATATATATATATATATATATATATATATATATATATATATATATATATATATATATATAAGGTTATATATTATCTGGAATTTTACGATATGCATGCAATGGATGGTTAACGAGAATGACTATATAGAGAGTTTTGGGCGATTTGCGGTTTCAGCCCCCAACCCGCTGTAGGTAGTGGGATATGACACTACTCTATTACTAATGAGACACATTGAAAATGTATGTATTTATGGGATGGAAACGACAGTGTTAATTTGGTACAGCAAACATCTTTTTATGACTGGAATTCTCTGATCTGATTAATACACTGTCTTTTGCCCCATGTGAAAAGAAAGGAGAGTGAAAGATCTCGTTAATATTTAGTCCTCGGGGTTGATAGTTGGCCTGACCCTAATGGGATTGAGAAGAATGTATCTTTGTTCACCCCGAGGGTCTCAAGCAATGAATGTCAAACAGTCTAGTTTTATTAAATTATCTCCCTTTGAGGATAAACGTATTTTCAATAAAATAAAATGACTGTTCCTTTTAGTTTTATCTCTTTAGTTTTTTATGGTTTAAACGCTAAGAATAAACAACAAACAAGCAGCATTTTTAACCTCACATTTGAAAAAAAAACTTTAAAAAATAACAATAGTGCTTATAGCTTTTTGTGATTGGAGAAAAATATATCATGAGAAAATCTTTTGGGAACAAAAGGCATTATTGAAAATGAAATAATACTTACATTGCCTTCAGATAGGTAACCCTTTGTCTATCTATTTCATGGTATACAAATCTTTGATTCTAGCATAAAAACGAAGAATAAATACACGCACACACACACACACACACACACACACACACACACATATATATATATATATATATATATATATATTTGCGTATTTAGGCAGCAATCCTTATTTCATGCACATTTCATTAAAAACGACTGACAAGGTGCTTTTATTTTGTTTTTTATATAATTTCTCGTGCGATCTAATAATGTTTTTCTTTTCAGATGATAAATTATATAAAAACTGTCCGAATGTTCTTTTTATCCGAGCGCTTTCGGCTATACATTTAGCCATTTTCAAGGATTATATTTCAACTGTTAAAATTAGAAATAGTTTGTTATATATATGTTTCATAAAATGTTTCATTTTTTTGTTTTAAAACACGGTCAAGATATTATGTCCATGTTCAAAGTTAATATTATTAATGTTGGTTTGTTTGTTTTTATTAATAAGGCTTCCATTATTTTTAGCCTTTTTTTGCATGTGGATGATGCTATTAGTGTTGTCGACAAGTATGTTCCGAATATATATATATATATATATATATATATATATATATATATATATATATATATATATATATATATATATATATATGAAATGGATTGAATCCGACTAATATATTTAGATATTTCCTGTTTATACGTTATTTATATGGATACAACTTATTTGAGAAAATTTTCAGTTTTTAATTAAACACTATTGATTACATTTACCGGTCTAAATGTTCGAAAATTTCGTAGAAAACATGCATACTCCAAAAGAAATCGAACTTGTATCGCATACGTAAACCGTATAAATTCAGTCACAGAGAACTTCCGGTTAGCAAAGTTCAAATTACTGCTTATAAACACACAAATTCGACGATCCTTCTCGATATATCATTTCTGCTCTGAAACGTAACTCATATATATATATATATATATATATATATATATATATATATATATATATATATATATATATATATATATGGGATAACGATATATGAGGTTTTATAGAATTTTTCATATATCAAGAACAATTTTGAAAGAAAAGATGCATGACAATTCGGAAAAAGTTTTTGTGACGCGTTTCATCCGTTCGGACTTCATATATATATATATATATATATATATATATATATATATATATATATATATATATATATATATATATATGTATCTTTAAAAATATGTTTCCAACGCGACACAGAAATTACTATGTTTCGAAACAAAACTTGAATCTTAAAATTAAAATTAAACTTAAAATTGTAAGTTTCGTTCAATTTTCAAGCGATGCTGAGAATAAACTACGAAAAAATTGATTTCATCCAATATAATATAATATATGCCAAATAGTATTTTATATTTAAGCTGCTGGGATAACGAGAATTCAGATTTTTTATTAAAAAAATATTATGTTCTACTGCGTATTGAGCACTGATTTTTTAAGCATTTAATAGTTATTATAACCTTACTTCGTTGTCAATTTTTTTTAATTCCAGTATACTTGTATTTTGATTGGTCATTCCAACTTATGTAACAGCGTTTCCCATTGCGAGGAGTGGTTAATTAATTTGAATCTTTTAAAACACTTTATTTTACATTAAACATCATCACTTGAAAAGACACCAGAGGTGTTGAAACAAAATGGCTATTTTTGTAGTGATTTTATAACATATTTATGTTATAATTTTCAAATAAATAATTATATATACATATATATATATATATATATATATATATATATATATATATATATATATATATATATATAGGGTGCGGTGGGTAAATTATCGCCATTTCATATTTGTTTTCATTTCGCGCATGCGCGTTGTTTATTTTTTTATTTGTCTACTGCACAGTATAATAGCATTAGTTGGGCACCGTCTGTGAGAAAAAGTGCACCATGAAGCAGCTCAATCCACCATAAATATATATACGTAGCGGCAACAGTCTGTTTCGTGCTTATATGTAATTGTCAGGCTTGAAGCCAGCGTATAACCATGAAACAGACTGTCGCCGCTGGGTCTAGACTTCAATGTCTACTTTTAAATTAACATTCGCTCTATCCCTGATATTAAGAATTTTAACTCATAAATATAGCTAACATTAAAACTATATTTTATCACGCACACACACACACAGACACACACACACACACACATACACACATATATATTATATAATGGCAAACACTTAAAAAACATAGGTGATATTTATTTCATTGAAATCGATAAAAAAGCGGCTTCAAATCTTCAGACCTGTAAACCAAATGAAAATTCGAAAAATTTACTTTAACTTTAAAAATTGAAATTAAAAATGTTTGCACTGTCTTTTGACATAGTGTTCTCAACGGATCTATGCCCTCTTGGAAATTCCATACGGATTACCAATAATTTTATTATATATATATATATATATATATATATATATATATATATATATATATATATATACCATTATTTAGGATTCCAAATTCAAGACGTCACTTCTATGAACTATTAAATTCATCTTCGCCAACTGACGCAGACGGGTTGTCTTTTTCCTTTCCGTTTTTTCTATTTACAACTAGACTAAAAACTAAGATCCACCCAGCAAGCATAGAATACACTTATTTTTATTTGTGTTTTTTTTCGACATAGAACTCATAAACCACGTTGTCTTGATCGAAGCGAAAAAATTCTGTTATCTGCCTGAATGAGAAAAATTAGTATTCTCTAAGTGATCATCAGAATGAATTGCAAACTACATTACATTCTACTTGTAATATGAGGCCAATTAAAAAAAGAAAAGAAAAAAATTTAATATGAGATATCAGTTTATTAAGAGCACAGATGTTTCCTACGTTTCAAATGATTGAAAGATGTAAAAAGACAAAAAATCGCGGATAGCCCACTGGAAAGTTTAAACCAAAATAATTTTGTTCAGTTGCTCTCTCGTTGCAAAATAGCCTACAAACAAAACCTCAAACGAAAATCATCTCAGGCTTTTATCAAATTAAGAAGTGAATTTAATAAGATCTCAGTTGCTGCTCAAATATACTTAACAGAAAACACAAATATCCGAAGAAACTTAGTATTTATTAAATGGATAATTCTGGACATCTTTGATTTTGTACAGCGAGAAATGCGTCAGTTTAATTATTAAATTAGTGCTATAAGAGCCCAACTAGATGGGATTTATTTGTTGTTTGGCCCAAGGCATCACGTCACACTCATCTCAGAAAGATAGACAGACCCATAGTGGTTTTGATATGCCGCTAAATAAAAACAACTAAACCAATCAGTAAATACAAACATATATATCTCCACTTGATGGGATCACCAATTAGCTTTATCTAAGTTTTGTTAACCTACAACTAATATACAATGGCGTTCGAACCGCAAACACCCTCTGTTTCCTGACTTAATTCGAAAGAGCAGTATTAAAACAAGTACTAGCTCAGTGGCCATCACACTAAATCACAAAATACGTTTCCTTCTACTTGTAGTATGGAATCAGTTAAAAGATGGAGGCCATATCAATTTAATAAGAACGCAGATGTTTTCTACGTTTGACATAACTGAAAGATATTAAAGCAAAAACTCTGAAAGCCCACTGGAAAGTTTAAACCAAAATAATTTTATTCAGTTGCTGTCTCGTTGCAAAATAGCCTACAAACAAAACCTCAAACGAATATCATCTCAGGATTTTATCAAATTAAGAAGTGAATTTAATAAGATCTCAGTTGCTGCGCAAATATACTTAACAGAAAACACAAATATCCGAAGAAACGTAGTATTTATTAAATGGATAATTCTGGACATCTTTGATTTTGTACAGCGAGAAATGCGTCAGTTTAATTATTAAATTAGTGCTATAAGAGCCCAACTAGATGGGATTTATTTTTCAGTTCACCCAAGGCATCTTGGCAAACACTTTTAGTGATAATCCCCCCCCCCCAGATAATGTGTATATATTTTTTTACCATTTAATATTTTTGTCAATGCTGTGAAACATTTACAAAAGGATGATAAAGTTTATTGGGAATTCTACATTACATAGGCTTAAGGGATGGCATCAAATGAGTTTTTATCATTTTACTATTTCTCTTGCCAATCAAAGTCTAGCATTGAAAACTACATATTCTAACCAATCAGATTTATTACGTTCAACTCCTCCTTGAATATACTTTATTATTACAAAAGGGTACCAAAATTAATGCTTACCGATTATTACATCACTGAACAACTAAAAGATCATATATCTTTACCAGTATTTTTCCTGCTCGACTCAAACGCCTCTGTCTACATCAGTTGCCAGTTGAAATTCCCTTCTTTCTATTTTTCAGTAATCCACAACTTCTGATTGCGATGACCTCTAAAAGAATACACATTAACTTCAACCGCATTAACCTGATATACGAATTAAACTATCCTAACTCTAGTAAAATGGTTGTCAAAACTAGATTGTTTTTGCCAATTAATCTATTCCTTCATCATTGCTGATATTTCTTCTTCTCTTTACATTAATCCATGTCTAGGATTATCGCTTCTTATTCTTTTAAGTACTGTACAATTCTTTCTTTTTATGTGACATTTCCTTTCAGGGCGTAGGCGATCATGGCTCTCCATCTCCCTCTATCTCTTGCGGCTCTCAACAAGTTCCTTCCCTCTGCCACCTGCCTCAGACTACGTTCTGTCAAACAACACATGACATACCCGCTAGGTATGTCATGTGTTGTTTTCCCTTGTCTCTCTTCCCCTTTATTCGACCCGTGAGTATCAGATTCTCCAGGCCCTCCTTCCTCATTATGTGTCACAGAAACTTCAGCTGCCTCTTCCTGATGTTAAGTATACGCCTCCTCCTTGTTTGCATCCTCTCTAACTCATCGTTGCTCACAGGCTCGGTCCATGATATCCTTAGCATCCTTCTGTAGAACCACATCTCCGTCGCCTCGTGTCTCTTCTTCATCTTTGAGGAAATCGTCCAAAAGAAAGACAGATGTCGCGTAACAGCTCAGCATTCTAGTCTTTGTTACCAAAGAAATCCTCCCGTCTCGCAATACTCTGCCCAGCTTTTGGAATGCGTCCTTGGCCATCCCAATACGTCTACGCATCTCAGTGTTGCACTTACCGTCTTCGTCACGTACTCGATTACCCAGCACTGAATATGTACCCAGTACTGTACATATTATGGGTTATCGTTTCTTATTCTTTTTAGTATTGTACAGTTATTGATCGCTATAGATATCCCTAGGCAGGGAGAGTGGGACGAGAACAATCTGCCCTGCTAGACTAAATAAAAGGATCAGTTTGAAATTACCTGAAACCTTACCAGGATCGACAAATTAGGACGGGTGGTGCAACGGTTGAAACACTGTCAAAACAAAGATGGAGATATTAGATTGAATGTAAATAATATAAAATAATAGTTCGTCATACCAGAAATTCAGACAGAAATTACAGGTTTCCTGACGAATATTAAAGCATCCTGGGTATGACGATAAACTACATCCGGCAGCAAGACCTCTGATCAAAAGGTTTTGAGGAGCGTGGAACAACGTTTTCATTGCTGTTAAGGTCCCAGTACTGTACATGTTATGGGTTATCGTTTCTTATTCTTTTTAATACTCAAAACTCAACCCGGAACTCAAGTGGAACTCGTACATACGATCCATCATTAAAGGTGCAGGAAAAATGGTCGATTCCCCGTACCGCTCCAGAAAGTACCTAACTTCACGTGCCATCCTCTAACTTTACCAGATCCAGATCAGGCCTAAAATGGTATGCTCCTGCCATATTCGGAGAGGAACTGTCCAGTCCTCATTTTCCAGTCTCCATAGAGTCCAAAACCCCTCCACGTCCTTCTGGGTGACAAATTATTTTCCACCCTGCGAACACCTCTCTCAGAGACGAGATATCGCAATCCTCTCACTGCTTTATGGCTACTTCCAAGCTGCATTCCTCAGTTCTGCTAGTTCTAATCTTCACGGGTAGGACCTGCCATGCTACGTGCATTGTAGCAAACCACACTTATTCCCTCCATATTTCAGTGGTGAGAATTAGGTTCCACTCAGGCAGCTTCTTCTTGCGAACCATTGCTCTGTGGAACAGGGATGTTTTCCTGATCACAAAAGTCTTCACCTATTGCATAAATTTTCCCTCTTATTCTGTAACCCTCTAACTCGAGTGACTCCCGAGCCTTGTATAGAGTAAAACTCACTGTAATAAAATAGTCATCCCTAAGCATGGAGAGTGGAACGAGAACAACCCTGAAACCTTGCCAGAATCAACAGATAAGGACGGATGGTGCAACGGCTGAAACAAGGATGGTGATATTAGTTTGAATGCAAGTAATATAAATAATATTTCCTCATCCCAGAAATTCAGACAGAAATTACCGCTTTCCTGGGTATGACGATAAACTACATCCGGCAGCAAGGCCTCTCATTGTGAAGTTTTGAGGAAGACGGAACCACCTCTTAAATGTTGCTGTTCCCAGGCGTGGTAGCACCTGGTAGAGACCTAACTATGGGCAAATAGTTAACTGGGGTCAAAATATTATGAAAGTATAAAAATACATTTTTATAGTAAACATACCAACAATACATTTTCACAGTAAAAAAAAATTACCAACAATACATTTTTGAAAATAAAATTACCAGATTTTTGGAAAAGAAATTACTAATGCTCCCAAGAAAATTAAATTTCTGCATTAAATGACCCAAAAAACAAACAAACGAAAGTATATTAAGATTTCTTATAAATTATGACCATTCACAAGAAGTTAAAGAATTATCTTTCAATAGCCATTTTTCTGCACGTGTAAGCAAGAAGTTTACCCACGAACTTCATCTTGTATGTACTGTGTACCTTCGGGATCGTTAAGTTCATGGTTCTCCACATAGTCCCGTTGTGCGAATCTATTACGCACTTACATGCATGCATACATACATACATACATACAAAAATACAAAACACATACAACGCCAAGCTTTCATTGGTTAATTAATCATCACTTCGTTATTATAGACAATTTACAAGTCTCCCCAAAGCTTGTTAGAATCCCAACCTAGGGTTAAGTCATTATGAAAGTATAAAAATAGATTTTATAGTAAAAATACAAGCGGTTACCCGTCCTTGCAATGACCAGGCTCGGCGTTGCTTAACTTTAGTGATGGTACGGGAACCGATTTTTCAACGTGATATGGTCGTAAGACTCAGAATCAGGAAAGGAAAGCTGAAATTACTTGGACACATAATGATGAAGGAGGGCTTGAAAAACTTAAACCTTCATGGGGCTTATTGAGGACAGGAGAAACGGGAAGCCTAAGAGGGCTGAGAAAAAAAGGGATAAAACTGCTAAGCGCCACATGAGATAAGAAGTTCTGTAGAGACATGATCGTATATGTACGTGGTAAGAAGAAGAAGAAGAAGAAGAAGAAGAAGAAGAAGAAGAAGAAGAAGAAGAAGGAGGAGGAGGAGGAGGAGAAGAAGAAGAAGGAGGAGGAGAAGAAGGAGGAGAAGAAGAAGAAGATCATCATTTTCAATGCAAAACCCAGTGGATGGACAAGGATAAATATCCACGACCAAAAGCTTCACTTCACGGAAGAAAGTTCTGTGGTTGGTAGGATCACAAAGATGAAATGTACATTTATACGTCGAGCAGCTGCGACGTGCCCATAATTTAGAGTCTGGAGGTGCCTTGTGCTCGATAATCGAAAAAAGAATGTTCTTCTCCCCAAGGCCAGATGCAACAGGAAAAAAAAAACAAGGGGAAATATTGGAACTTGGTTGGTCTCTTCTGCCCAATCTGTGATATTGATCTGAACCTTGCAAAAAAACGATTCATTTTTCGATCACTGTAAAACATTTTGATGGGAAAAAATTCTGTAATGAAAACCAGATTCAAGAGTTCGTCGAATTTCTGTTCACGTCAGAAAAGCGCAGAATTTTACTCAAAGCGAATCGAATAGCTCAGTAAATTCCCAACCGGCGTCCATATGGACCCCGAGATCTATGTAACATTACTGGGGTAAACAGGGGTCCATATTGAAAATGGTTTATTATGAGTTATTTAACTAGAGTATATAAATGTTCCATAGAATTTAGTTGTTAAATACAAGTTTATTTTCATTAAATTAGTTTTACTTCAAAATAAAGCTTATACATTTAATATTTCTATAATACAATTCCTAAAGTTATCTATTAGTAAAAAATAAAATAAACTTTTTTTTTCATCGAATGGGTACTGGGGTTCACCAAACAAAAATTGTGTAAAAAAAAAAAAGTTTGAGAAACTGGAACGTTTACTTGATGAGCGGGAACAAGTCATCGCAGAGAAAGCTGACTATATAATTGGCACATCAGGATACTTACCTGTTGTAGGGATCCGTCCCTGTGCTGTTGGCATCACGGCTACGACTAGCTTAGACCATCTGTGACCAGCTTGGACAAGCTATGACCAGCTATGACCAGCTATGACCAGCTAAGACCAGCTTAGACCAGCGGCCCGAGTGAAAACACTCGGGTCCCCACGTTAAAAACTGACCTTGTGTCACAACCTAACTCAGTGGGGGGAGGGGGGTCAAGTAAATATCTATAATTGACACATCAGCAAACGTGAGATTCGAACCCGGCTCTCATTATCGGAAGGCTATTTTCGTAATCACACGGACATAGTTCAATATTAATGCTGTAGTAAACGAGCACAATCTTTACTTTCACTTATTTCTAGAATTTCTGGAATTATACTCATAACAATCGCTGTGCAATATTAAAACTTCTTTGCAATTTTCATCTGCAACGTATTTAGATTTTCAAACGGCCATTCTGTTGTTAGATATTAAATGGAAATTATTGCTTCCAAATCATTACATATGACCAGTTACTCGATTATTAAAAACAAATTATTTTATGAAAAATCAGTTAATTTATTATTATATGCAAATTACTACATGCAAATTGTTAGATGCAAAAATCGATTAAAATAAACAAGGATTTTCCAACTGAGATAAAAATATGCGTTTTAGACGGAATCGAAGAAGCTCGTTCCGAATTCTTACCAAAAATTGTTGCAGCACGAAAGGATTCTGTGTGATATGCATTTGCATGATGGGAGAGATCATAAAAACTACCGGAGGCAAAAAAAAATCTGCTGCTCAGATACGGAACGCTACTAAATCGAGTTTCCTGATTCCGAATCAGTAGCCAGAATTGTTCGAGCGTGACAGGATTTTATAAGACATGCAATCAAATAATCGGCAGACACTTGCGGGGACGGTGAAAGTTCCACTTGAGGTCAAGCTTTAGTTTGGGGCCCAATTATCACTCATGGCACGAGATGCTTCCTTAAGAGCAACTATTGAACTCAAAACTCAACCCGAACCTCAAGCGGAACTCGTACATACGATCCATCGCTAAAAATTCAAGAAAAATGATCGGTTCCCTGTACCGCTCCAGAAAGTACCTGACTCCTCGTGCTATCCTTTTACTTTACAAGAGCCAGACAAGGTCTAAAATGGTGAACCCCTGTCATATTTGGGGAGGAACTGCCAAGTTTTCATTTTCCAGTCTCCACAGAGTCCCAAATCCTTCTGGGTGACAAATTATTTTCCATCCTGCGAACCCCTCCTCTCAGAGACAAGATGATGCAAGCCTCTCATTGCTCTATTGCTACTTCCATGGAAAGTGCTCGGACGAACTGCATTCCTTGGTCCCGTCATTTCTAACCTTCATGGCTAGGACCCGCCATGCTACGTAGATTGTAGCTTCTTCCTGCGAACCAGTGCGCTGTGGAACAGACTCCCAAGGTGATGGTTTCTCGATCACTGCTATCTTAACCTGTTAAATTCTAGGGATATCCCTTATCTTCACCACCTACCGCATAAACTCTGTCTCTTATTCAGTAATCCTCTACCTCGAGTGGTTCCCGGGTCAGGGATAGGGTGAATACCACTGTAAAAAAGATCTTGTCTTATAGTGATTACCATATGTAACCAAAAAGCTGCTACTCGGAAAAAATCGATGCTGTATGCTTAGAAATCGAGTCCTCTGATTCCGAATCCGTATCCAAAATTGTTCTAACATTTCAGGATTTTGCGTGATAGTAATTCAAATGATGGGCTGACTTTGTTTTATAGTAATTATAAGATGTTGACGATAGGACGTTGATGATAATGCTCTCCACAACTTCCATACCTTTGTACGTCTTAGTATTTTTTTGCTATTTCCCCTAAACCCTGTTCTGTCTTCCTATTTACACAAACTCGTAGTTTACTTGACATTTCCCTTTGTCCCTCTTGCCTTCAGTATGTCCTGTGAGTGTCAGTTTTTTCCAAACCTTCTTTCCTCATTATGTGCTCTAGAAATTTTCTAATATTAAGTATAAATGTGCCTTTTTTTCTATTTTCTCTTTTTCGTTGCTCACATAATCGGGCTATGGTATTCTCACTATCCTTCTGTAGAACACAATTTAAGTTGCTTCAAGTCTGTTCTTCAACTGAGGATATTGTCCAGCATTCACTTCTATATAGGAGGACTGATATGGCATAACAGTTCAGTTTTCTTTGTTTCTAATTACTTTTTCCTTTTTCTTAATATTTTGCTTAGCTTTTTGAAGGCATTTTTCACTATAAGTTTAGTAAATTTAAAAATGCCTTGCCATGGAATACATTTTTAAGATGCTAGCTTAGCAGTCCGTGGTTACTAACATTTGGTTCTCATTGACGACTTCAAGCAAACACGACATTCATGATGTGAGATCAATAATCCATAGTATGACAGTTGAATTTGGAGCTTAAATTTACAATACATAATGTTCTATTGATAATTAATGGTGAAACAGTGGATTAAGTGCATTGACAAGGAAGGAGATTATGTTGAAAAATATATATTTACTGAAAAGGATTGGGAGCATTGACAAGAAAGGGGTATATGTTAAACACAAAATATTTGCCATTGGATATAAATGCTTTTTTGCAGTAGGATTGGGTTAAGTGCATTGACAAGGAAGAGGTATATGTTAAACACTAAATATTTGCTATTGGATATAAATGCTTTTATGCAGTAGGATTGGGTTAAGTGCATTGACAAGGAAGAGGTATATGTTAAACACTAAATATTTGCTATTGGATATAAATGCTTTTATACAGTAGGATTGGGTTAAGTGCATTGACAAGGAAGAGGTATATGTTAAACACTAAATATTTGCTATTGGATATAAATGCTTTTATGCAGTAGGATTGGGTTAAGTGCATTGACAAGGAAGAGGTATATGTTAAACACTAAATATTTGCTGATGGATATAAATGCTTTTATGCAGTAGGATTGGGTTAAGTGCATTTACAAGGAAGAGGTATATGTTAAACACTAAATATTTGCTATTGGATATAAATGCTTTTATACAGTACGATTGGGTTAAGTGCATTGACAAGGAAGAGGTATATGTTAAACACTAAATATTTGCTATTGGATATAAATGCTTTTATACAGTAGGATTGGGTTAAGTGCATTGACAAGGAAGAGGTATATGTTAAACACTAAATATTTGCTATTGGATATAAATGCTTTTATGCAGTAGGATTGGGTTAAGTGCATTGACAAGGAAGAGGTATATGTTAAACACTAAATATTTGCTGATGGATATAAATGCTTTTATGCAGTAGGATTGGGTTAAGTGCATTTACAAGGAAGAGGTATATGTTAAACACTAAATATTTGCTATTGGATATAAATGCTTTTATACAGTAGGATTGGGTTAAGTGCATTGACAAGGAAGAGGTATATGTTAAACACTAAATATTTGCTATTGGATATAAATGCTTTTATGCAGTAGGATTGGGTTAAGTGCATTGACAAGGAAGAGGTATATGTTAAACACTAAATATTTGCTATTGGATATAAATGCTTTTATACAGTAGGATTGGGTTAAGTGCATTGACAAGGAAGAGGTATATGTTAAACACTAAATATTTGCTATTGGATATAAATGCTTTTATGCAGTAGGATTGGGTTAAGTGCATTGACAAGGAAGAGGTATATGTTAAACACTAAATATTTGCTATTGGATATAAATGCTTTTATGCAGTAGGATTGGGTTAATTGCATTGACAAGGAAGAGGTATATGTTAAACACTAAATATTTGCTATTGGATATAAATGCTTTTATGCAGTAGGATTGGGTTAAGTGCATTGACAAGGAAGGGGTATATGTTAAACACTAAATATTTGCTGATGGATATAAATGCTTTTATGCAGTAGGATTGGGTTAAGTGCATTGACAAGGAAGAGGTATATGTTAAACACTAAATATTTGCTGATGGATATAAATGCTTTTATGCAGTAGGATTGGGTTAAGTGCATTGACAAGGAAGAGGTATATGTTAAACACTAAATATTTGCTGATGGATATAAATGCTTTTATGCAGTAGGATTGGGTTAAGTGCATTGACAAGGAAGGGGTATATGTTAAATACTAAATATTTGCTGTTGGATATAAATGCTTTTATGTAGTAGGATTGGGTTAAGTGCATTGTCAAGAAAGTATTATATGTTGAAAAATAAACATTTGCTGTTTAAGAGGCTTTTATGAGAATGGATTGGACTGGCTGGTTTAACAATGAAGAAGATTTTGTTGTAAAATAGTTGCTGTTTAAGATAAATGCTTTAAGTGACTGGTTTATTGATAAAGCTATGGAAGCTCAACAAAGTAAATATTTTACAACTGATATTTTCTTTCCAGAACATGTACTTTCAATAATGTCATTTTTTAAATAAATGTAATTATAATGTGAAAATTTAGAATAAAATTGTCTTAATTGGTTTAGACATTCTGAGATGAAGTGCTTTTCCCTTATTACTTTTGACTAATATTTTTATCTTTTTTTGAAAATGCAGGAAAACGTCACAAGCAATAAAGTGCTTAATTTACTAAACTTGAGAAAATACATCTCTATATTTATAGGACAATTTTAGTGTCTATATTATATAGTCTCTATGCTATAGTGTGAATATATTATATAGTGTCTCTACTATACTATCTATATATTATATAGTGTCTAGTCTATAGTATCTACTGTGTGCAATGGATTAATTGTCGTGTAAATTATGCAAAAATGAAAATAATATTGTCATCTCATTTTAACAGATATATTTACCAAAATTACACAAAAATATCTTGAAATACTAAAGAGTAGATTTATTCAATAAAATCACCATTGGCTTCAACCACGGCCTCCAGACGACTTCGGAATCTCCTGCATTTCTTCTGGACAGTTTCCTTGTTTAAGTTGGTGAATACTGCCATAATCCTTGCCTTCAGTTCATCTTTGGTGTTACAAGGAGTTTTGTTGGTCTCTCACTCAACTATTACCTAGACGTGATAATCAAGGGGGTTGCAGTCTGGGCAGTTAGATGGTCAGATGTAAGGAGTAATGTGGTCTCAGAAATTGTCTGACAGCCATGATTGGGTTCACCTGCTTGTGTGGCATGGTGCAGAGTCCTGTTACCAGTCATAGGGTCTTCCAGTAGCCATCGACTTGACGCAGGGCAGTACTACCTCCTCAAGGCACCTGATGTAGGCCTCCATGTTTAAAACAATGACAGGTGTAACAACAGCAATAACAACAACGACAATAATAATAATAATAATAATAATAATAATAATAATAATAAGAAGAAGAAGAAGAAGAAGAAGAAGAAGAAGAAGAAGAAGAAGAAGAAGAAGAAAACTAGAAAAATAGCAGGACCTCGCCCTGAAGTTGGGGAAATTGTATAATGCAAATGTTGTCGTTAGGGTTGTGCCCATAATACTTGGCGTACTTGGAACAGTTTTTAAAACACTAGAAGCAAAATTGGGGGTACTGGAGATTCAATTGATAGTGATGGGTTTGGGAAAAAGGTGCTGGATACATAAGAATGCTTAACACTTGATAGTGGCAACCATTATACTTGGTTTGAAGAACATACAAATGAATAAATAAAGAATAGCACTCATCATTCACTTACTTGACCAAGCTTCAAGTTGAGTTTGAGGCCCTGTGAGAAGATGAATGGAGGCATAATGTTGCCATCGCTAGTGATGACGCCAAACACCAAGATGCTGACTGTATATATCATCCAACTTTTTCCGGGATCCTCTGCACAGTCCTCAGTGTGAATGTCAAGCTTTGCAGCATGTCCTTTCCAAATTTCGGGTGGAGTGAATTGTGTCATAGGGCTCTTCTTCCCACAGACAGTGCTCAATTGACACTAATATACAGTGTAGTCAGCAAAATTAAAAAACAATGTGCATGAACAGAATTAAAAATAATGACAACAATTTACCTATCGCACCCTGTATATATTATATAGTGCCTATACTATAATATCTATGTATTATATAGAATCTACATATATAGTGTCTGTACTATAGTATCTATATATTATATAGTGTCTATACTATAGTTTCTATATAATATATATTGTCTTTATTATAGTATTGTACGTGTTATATAATATCTACATATTATATAGTGTCTATATGTTGGTGTCTACATATTATATAGTGTCTATTCTATGGTATCTATGTATTATATGGTATCAATTCTATACTGTCTATATATTATATCGTGAATATGCCATCCTCTATATATTATATAGTGTCTATGCTATAGTGTTTATATATTATATAATGTATACAGTGTAACCCGGATATAAGAGAAACACGGATATAAGAGAGATTTTCTCTGGTCCCAAATTAGAGCCTGTGTTAATGTATATAAAATAGACCAAACCCGGATATAAGAGAAACCCTGATATAAGAGACTTCTTATATGGTCCCGACAACTCTCTTATATCCGGGTTACACTGTATATTATAGTATCTATGTATTATATATTGTCTATAGTATCTATATATTATATAGTGATTATACTATAGTGCCATTATATTATTCAGTGTCTCTTCTATAGACGATATAATTTCTATGTTATAGTACATATACTATAGATGTATTATATATCTATCTCTGCAGTATATTATATAAACAGTTGTTTGGCTGATTTATTGCCATGTCATATCTTGCTGAGTTGTCTAATGTTGGATATTGTTTATGTGGTTCCCAGGGACAATCAAACTTACTACTCAGCAGTAATTGTCTTCCAAATTAGCTTTGCTAATCATTACCACATGGTAAGGTGTGGTAATATATAGCATGAATATCATATTAAATGATGTCTGTATTATACAGTACTTTTATAATAGCATTATCTCACTGATACATAACAGCTGTTGACAAAAACAAATTAAACTGATCACTTACTAAAATACCCGAAAACCTCCAGCATGATTGCCATCAACAATACAACAAAAATTTTAAAAAATCAACAAAGTTATACTGTCTATGAATTCACATGACCACTTGGAGAATGTCTCTCTCTAATAATAATAATTCAAACAATATATACGTTTGTTACATGATCAATATATTATCACATCAGTAACCTGACATGCATTTGATAATACTTCAATTAAATCACAGATCACCAACCAACAAAAAACAAGAAAATCCAAAATACTCTAGAAGCAAACCAACTTTTACCAAACACATTATAGGGTTAATCATATTGCATCATGGTGACCAGTTAATGGAGACTAAATAATATCATGTCACATCGTGTAAGACACCGCACCTGATAATGGGAGGAAGAAAGGAATATTCTCCCATTTTTTATTTTGCCCATTATAGGCATTATTATATGCATAAAACATTTGCCCCCAGTTTCATCAGATGATGTATGGTTTCAAGCCTGAAACATCATTACCACCAACCTAAGGCCCTTATCATCAGAATTTGTACGTACACAGATATACGAAGAGAATTATTTATTACCATCAGAGATAAGGTTTTCAAATTATTTTCATTATCAAAATTAGTCAGTTTGAAAAATTTAATTAAAAATGAATTAGAAATTAATCATTTCAAGTCAATAATTGAGTTTTAAAATGTAACTTTTTTTAACAATAAATTTAATAAAAAGAAATGAAAATTGTTCCAATTTTTATATTCTCAGATAAATGCTATTGGTTGTTTATTTTTGTCTAAAAGACGCTGTCCCCAGTAGTGCACACAATTTGAATGTCTACAGACTGTCTTGAAAACTTCAGCATCAAATATTTAATAATTTGTTATCGTATTTATATTGTAGATATAACCTTATGCCCTTCTACCAAGCACCAGAGTGCAGCAAAATTTTATGGGAATGCCTTCAGAAATCAAGATGATCCAACAGCTTATGGGAGCACCTTAAAAAATGAATATGATCCAACAGTTTATGGCAGGACCCCTAAAAATCAAGAGCCAACAGTTATACGAGGAACTCCAAAAATCAGGATACAACAATTAATTTAATAACAATAAATGTGAATCTTTCCGAATTTTATATTCTTTCCTTATTAATTATCTACTGGTTATAGTTATCTAAAAACAAAACCCTGTTGAAAAATAAGTTAGCTTATATTTATAGCTTCTATAAATATAAAAGTGGAGACTGAGGTCAACAGCAAGTGGCAACAGTCTGTTTGATGGTTGAATGCAATCTTCGGGCCTGAAGACTGCATTCAAGCATGAAAGCAATTGTTGGCGTTTTGTGTTGCCCTCAATCTCCATATTTATATTCAATGCCCACATTGGAAGCACAGGATCAAAGTAAAGATCAAAAAGTTTGATGTTTTCTGAATAGTGGCAACAACACAAATTATACTAACATTTGTTTAACAAGTCGGATACGCATGAAACCTGAATAACCAATGGAAATTAACAGAAAAGTAAAAAATACCAGAATTTCTTTCTTCTTTTTTGCCACATCTTATTCTCTGATGAAACATTAATAAAAGTGAAACATGTTAGATTGATAAACATTTTCTATTTGTTCTTTATCTCATCATTCTGTTACATTCTGATGCATATTTGTTCTATATCTGTTATTCAACTTATCATATATATATATATATATATATATATATATATAGGATGAAATATAGTTTTAATGTATTCTATATTTATGGATTAAAGTGCTCAATATCAGGGATATAGCATATGTAAATATAAAAGTGAACATTGAAGTCAACAGCCGGAGTTGACATCCTTTCCATGCTAGAACACATGCTTGAACACATGGTCTGATGATTGCATTCAAGTATGAAACAGACCATCACCTCTGGGTGTTGATTTCAATACCCACTTACTTATATATATATATATATATATATATATATATATATATATATATATATATATATTTATATATATATATATATATATATTAATAAATATACATATACCTATGTTTGTACTGTAACTTGAATTTTCATGGTTTTACAAGTTGTCAGGCACATATATCAAAATGAACCACATATTACAGTTGTTTTTAAAAAAAACACTGTAATAAGTGGCTTATTTACCACATTTCTGCAGTCTTTAGATTTTTTTACTCATCCACAGGGAGATTTTCTAGTATTCACTGTCATATATGAAGATGCACATCAGATAGCATATAATTTACATCATTCGGACTGTTGTCCTCATCTTTATTGCCATATTCACAATATTTCTGCCTTTGTATGCTCAGGCCTTCTTCAGATGATATATGTTGAATTTCAAATCAGATCCTTTATTTAGCCCATAGTTTTACATATTTTTCTAATTCCATGAACCATGCCTTTTTTTAATATCTCAGTATCAGTTAATTTCCACATAGACTAAATAATTTGTTCGGTTCAAGATTCCAAAATATATCACTTGAAGAAGTTCTGTGTGTACAATGGCCGAAAAATTGTGAATATGACAATGAAGATAAGAACAACAGCCCAAACAATGTAAATAGTGTAAATAATATATATTTAATATATGTATATTTTTCCCACATATATCTATTTTAACACACATGGAAACCTACCAAACTCTGTCCGCAGCATAGTCGTAGAAGATGCAACCAATAATAGACTCATCCACATGTAAAAATCAGCTAAATTAATGGAAGCATTAACAATAAAAAAGAAAAAGATAACCTTGAATAATATCAACTATGAGCATGGGCACAACATGTTGACCATGTTTGAAAATTAAAAAATATACATATTTAATTAAAAAAAAAAAAAAATCCTTGAAAATGGCTAACAGAACAGCCAAAAGCACTCAGATATATAGAATATTTGGATGGTTTTTACACACTTTATGCCCAGAAAAGATAAAACTTGCATAATGCTAGAAAAAAACGATTTAAAAACTTAATTGAAGTAGCTTGTCAGATGTATTTAATGAAACTTGTCTAAAAAAGTGATTGCTATCCAAAAACGCAATTCTATATATATATATATATATATATATATCCGATGAGAATGAAAGTAATATATAAATTCTAACATTCACAGCATTAATTCAAAAAAGAGCTTGATACAGATAGTAGAGCGATAATTACCAAAGATATGAGGCTACCGTTTTCTGTAGACATACTAATGATCTAACACTACAATCTTGCTAAATTCTCAATTCCATAACTATAAACTTTTTATAATTATATATCACCTCCTTCGATGTAATCCCTATCCTCTTATGTACCTCTCCACTAATATATTTATGATCCTTAATTTTTTTTCCATATATATTACAGGTAATAATTTCATTTAAATCGTTTTACATCCATACTTATTCTACACACTCTACGATCCAGGAATATTCCAAAAAGTTGATTATAAAAGGTTATATTAGCATCCCTTTTTTTTTCTTAGAGGAGATCACCACTCCTAAATTTTAATCCACAAAACACATTCATTGATTACAAAATAAATAGTGATAACCCCAACATAAATAAATGCAATTCAACTTTAGAAATCTTATAGAAAAACCAAAAAATAACATTCCCAATTACTACTAAAGCTAACTCTACAATTTTTAACTACTCAAATGTAATATTATCCCCCATCTCTATCTTCCCTCCCCTACCTCTCAATCTTAGGTCGCTTGTGAGATGATGTGCCTAAACTCTTGACCGATGTTTATCAGCGAAAAAATTTCCACAGACCAATCAACATTAAACACCCGGTCCAAACTGCTATCAACAAGCACTATTGTTTCACTCAGATACTTATATATATTTTTTGTATGTATATTTTTCTTCTCAAACAAATGGAAGTGACGTTTCACATCTGGCTTGCCTACAAGCAGGATTGTTCATAACCATTTTCGAGCCTCACCCGTCGATGTGCAGTTGAAATGCACTGAAACCAAATTGCATCTTTGTAGTGAGTAAAATGGTTTTGTCTATATGATAAAATTATAATAAATAAATAAATATATATATATATATATATATATATATATATATATATATCAGGCTAATCTTATCTGATCAAATTAGCCTTACATTAAGACATGTCTCATTAAATAGTTTAGTTTTGCCTATTTATTCTTAATAGGATCCTCTCATATTTACAGACGAGTTAGTTAGTATCCTTATTAAAGGAAGAAAGATAATTACCACGTTGATGTATAACCATTTTATTCTCAAGTACTTTTGACATTAGCACAATGTTTTATCTTCAGGGTCTTGTTTTCACTAAGACAAAATTGCTGTGTTCATCTGAAAATTAAATTTTTTACAGGTGAATTGAAAAATGCTAAACTTATGTACTGTACAATATTTATATTATTCGGACTATTGTCCTCATCTTTGTCGCCATGTTTATCACAATGTTTCACAGTGGATAAAGGTGTTAGTTAAATCCAGTTATAGGACCCAAAGAGTGTGAGTTCAATACCTGGTTAAGGCAGTGGAGAACTTTCAGAGGGGAATTAACAGGAAATAACTGACATCCATTAGACATGGCATGTGGAACTAGAACAGTCTACCTCAGTGAGTGAAATAAAGGGTTCTGTTAGACATTCAAACTACCTGAAGAGGGCCAGAGTGTACAACAGCTGAAACGTTGTGATAAATATGGCGACAAAGATGAGAACAATAGTCCGAATAATGTAAATAGTATACATAGTACCTCATCTCAGAAATATAGCCAGATACTTATATACTGTATAAGTTATTAAGATGTCTAAGTATTTTTAAAAATTGTTTAAAGCGATTAGTTATAAAGTAAATATTTTATAATATCTACTGTAAATATTTTAAAACATTTGTGCAGTATTAAAATTTGTCTTTCTTTTATTTCTCCCAAAACCTGTTCTGCCATTCAATTCTTCAAGCCCATTAAGCATGTTACACACTGCTTTCCTCTGTCCCTCTTTCCCTCAATCTGTCTTATGAGTATCAGGTTTTCCAAGCCCTCTTTCCTCATTAAGCACCTCAGAAATTGCAGCTGCCTCACCCTGAGGTTAAGTATAAGTTTCCTTTTTGTTTCCATTCTCTCCAAAACCTCATCACTGCTCACATGTTTAGTCCATGCTATCCTCAGCATCTTTCTCTAGAACCAAATTTATGTTGCTTCAAGTTACATCTTCATCTTTGAGGAGATTGTCCAGCATTTGCTGCCATACAGGAAGACAGATATCACATAAAAGTTCTGTATTGGTTTGGTATTGTTTAAAATCAGAATCAGTAAAATGATTTCATCGAGATCTCATTTTGTGTTTGTGTCATTGGAAAAGGCATGAATTTACTGTCCCTTGACTTAAATCTTTCACTTTATAGCTTAAGAAAAAATTCTATTATCTAACATGCTACAATAATTGACAAAGAAATGGTGCAATCGCATTTGAAGAAACCACACTCCTATAAATACCGGGGTAACGAGGAATGGCTATCTGTGTTGTCAAGCTTCTGTTGTGTCAATTACAGTCTTCATGCACATTTTTTTAAAAATGGAATTCACACAATTCAGATATTACAAATTCTTTATTTTATCATTTCAGACAATTTTTAAATTAATCATCTTTATAGAATTTTATTTCTTAATATAATTCATATATTAATTTTTTCCAATTAATACTGATTATATAATTCATATTTTAAAAATAACTTTACAAAAAGGTATTTAATTCATATATTAATTTTTTCCAATTAATACTGATTATATAATTCATATTTTAAAAATAACTTTACAAAAAGGTATTTAATTCATATATTAATTTTTTCCAATTAATACTGATTATATAATTCATATTTCAAAAATAACTTTACAAAAAGTTATTTAATTCATATATTAATTTTTTCCAATTAATACTGATTATATAATTCATATTTCAAAAATAACTTTACAAAAAGTTATTTAATTCATATATTAATTTTTTCCAATTAATACTGATTATATAATTCATATTTTAAAAATAACTTTACAAAAAGGTATTTAATTCATATATTAATTTTTTCCAATTAATACTGATTATATAATTCATATTTCAAAAATAACTTTACAAAAAGTTATTTAATTCATATATTAATTTTTTCCAATTAATACTGATTATATAATTCATATTTCAAAAATAACTTTACAAAAAGTTATTTAATTCATATATTAATTTTTTCCAATTAATACTGATTATATAATTCATATTTTAAAAATAACTTTACAAAAAGGTATTTAATTCATATATGCTATAATTAATTAAAATAATTCATATTTTAAATATAAGTTTTCAACAATGTATTTAATAAATTTATCGAATTTATACTGATAATTTAAAATAATTTATATTTTAAATATAACTACAAAAATGTATTTAATTAACATATTAAATTTAATTTATTTTATTTAATTTGTATATTAAATTTATCTTTATAAAAATGAATTTCTTTAACATATTAACATATATATATTAAATTTATCTTTATAAAAATGAATTTCTTTAACATATTAACATATATATATTAAAATTAGATTTACAAAAATGTATTTATTTAATTTACATATTAAATTTATATAATTTTTTAATTCATACATTAAATGCAGTTTCATAAAAATGTATTTACTTAACTTATACAGTGTGTAGCAGAAATACCTCATACATTTTAAACTGTTACCTCTCGTGCTGATGGTGAACTTAGATGTGTGGCAATGTTGTCTTCCTCTAGGTAATGTCTCTCATTTTTTTAATATACATCAGTTACCATTATGATTTGGATGAGAGCACACATTGGGTTTGTTTTTGAAATGACAAAATTAAAATGTGGAAGGTATTTTTGCTGCAGCCTTTATATAAAGATGTATTCATTTAATTCAAATCTATGCATTTAACTTAAGTATTAAATTTACCTTTATAAAAAATATTTTTAATCCATATATTAAATTTATCTTTATAAAAAAGTATTTATTTAATTTATATATTAATTTTACTTTTATGAAATATATTTCTTTAATTCATATTAAATTTATCTTTTTAAGTTTTTTATTTAGTTAATAAATTAAATTTATCTTTATAAAAATGTATTTTTAATTGATATATTAAATCCATCTGTATAAAAATATTTTTAATTCATAAATTAAATCTATCTACTTTATGAATATTTATTTCTTTTGTAATGTTTTATTAATTTATATATTCTTATAAAATATATATTATAAAATATATATTATGAAATATATAAAATATATATTATAAAATATATAAAATATATATTTTAAAATATATATTATGAAATATATAAAATATATATTATAAAATATATAAAATATATATTTTAAAATATATAAAATATATTCTTTATAAAAATATATTTATTTCATTTATACAATAACTTTGTCTTCTTTATAAAAATTCAGTCTGTATACAGTATTTGATAAACATGGCCACCAGCCTCTCTAATATTTTATAACCAGCACAATAGGAATAAAGATCTGTCCACTATCTGATTGCCTGTCAATGGTTTTTTAATATTGTTCGTTTGCATAACTGCTGGTTTGAAGGAAATTAAAGAAATGGTCAAGAAATGGATGGTTCTTGGATTCCACAAACACAACCGTTTTGCAAAATCGACAATTGGATTCACAATGCTTTCAGAACATTGTTCATAACACCTGTCCTTTCTTTATCTGAGTACTAAGTCGTCACCTCTTCCTAAATGTTAGAAAGAAAAAAAATTGTGTCTGTTCAGACTTGAATTGTTGGGTAAATAACACTTAGTTGAAACATTTTTTTTAACTCCCAACCTCATTTCCCGACATGAAAAATAATAAGGTTTCAGTGGCACATTTTGGAGAGAAAAATGCAAGAAATATAAAGAAAGAAAAAACAAACTTTTGGCAATGTATTCATTCCTGCAAAATCTGAACAATGAAGAACAGGACCTTGTCTTTGACAATGGCTTGGCACAGGTGGAGGAAGTTGCAATGAAACCTACCCAAAATCCTGTCGGTTCTATGTTGCCAATATTGCCATTTCCTGCCTGACTTCTTTTCACTCTCTTTCAATTTTCTTCTGTATGAATAGAGTTGGAGAAAATTTTTATCAAGGAGATTCCATCTAGCTCTTCACCCAACAAATTAATTTTTGTAATTCAGACATACAGCTGTTTTTGACAAATCCAGATGTTTCTGCGGAGATTTCCTCTTCATTATAGACTTCTAGAATCTTCCGTCTGCTCAGCAAGCAGGATATATATCCAATTTCTGATGTTCCGACAACCCCAAGATTTGTAATTATGGCTTTCCTGTCTGTGTCTGTAGAGAGAAAAGAATAAAACATTATAATTGACGGATGGGGAGTGAGGAACTGAAATAAGTTTGGGGAAAACGGTAGGAGATTGCCGAAAATGATTCCTTTCTGTGATGTGCTACAAATATTAAATAGTTTCATTTTTTTTTCCAAAGCATGTTTTTCAGTCAGAAAAAGGAAATCTTGAAAACTTCAGAAAGATTATAGTGAAAACACAAAATATATAAAAAGTTATAGGCAGTAGAGCAATAATTTTTTGGGGATGGAAGCACTCAAAAATATTCGAAGAGTATGTAAAATTCTTCCTATTGAACTGAAATAAATGTCTAACATAATTCCTGACCACTGACAATCCCTTACAGTTCATTTCTATAGTAGAATCATTAATCGATGAATTTACATTTCTCATTTAATAACCCTTATTCAAACACATTTGATAAAGTACATTACAAAGAACTGTTGGAACTGCTAAGTAACCTTGACATATATGGAAAGAATAGTAGAATAATCCAGAACTTATACCGGCAGCAACCCACCTGCATATGGATAGAAAATGAATTAAGTAAATATACAAAAATGGAAAGGAGCCATAAGACAAGGAGATGTCTTCTCACCAGACTTATTCAACCTAAACAGTGAGGCAATTCTGAGAGAAATAAAAGTCCTACTAGGATTAATTAATAGTCGTCACAATCTTAACAGAATAAGATAAACCAGCATGCATCTATTTATTTTTTACCATCAAGTCATGTGATACAATTTTCCAGCCATACAGATTACGTTTTACAATGACACACCCTATAAAGTAGCGGCCAAACACTTGAGACATTTGTTTATAAGAAAAAAGATCTTACGTAGTGTTAGTAGAGCTACATCTTCATGTCTATTCTTTATCTGTAAAGAAATTGTTTAGCATATAAGTTATTACATAGCAGTCCAGTACTTTGTCCACGGTCACTAAGGACATTTTTAACACTTAATAAGAATCCAGGTGCAAACAAATATGAACTCCATTGGTCAATCAGCCTAATGAGTCATATAACAAAACTTATCATCCAAATTCTGATGAATAAAGCATGCAGCGGAAATAGACTGGAAATAGGATGAGAACAGTACAGGTTCCTTAAAGACACTGGAACAAGGAATGTAATGTTTATTCTCAGATGATATCAGAAAGAACAATACAAAAGCTGAAGGATGTGTACCTTTGTTTTATAAATTATGCAAACACTTTTGATAAAGTACATCACAAAGAACTGTTGGAACTGCTAAGTAACCTTGACATATATGGAAAGAATAGTAGAATAATCCAGAACTTATACCGGCAGCAACCCACCTGCATATGGATAGAAAATGAATTAAGTAAATATAAAAAATGGAAAGGAGCCATAAGACAAGGAGATGTCTTCTCACCAGACTTATTCAACGTATACAGTGAAGCAATTCTGAAAGTATTAGAAGTTTTACAAGGATTCATTTACAGTGTTGACAGCAGACACAGAAAGGAAACTACAATACCTCCCACAGAAGGTAGAAAAGGAAAGCTAGAAGAAAGGACTAAACATCAATTGCAAGAAAGCAGAATATATTGTTGTTAGGAAAAGGAATAGTCCGACATGCAAATTACAAATTGGAAGTACCAAAATAAAGAAAATGCAACAATTTTTTAATATCTGGGAAGTGTTAACAGAGGACAGAATGTGCAACACCACAATCGAAAGGCACATTGGGAGAGCAAAAATGTCTTCCAAAATCTAAGCAAAGTATTAAGAAACAGGAAAATTTCATTAGGAACAAAGAGAAAACTACTGAATTGTGATGTAATATCAGTTCTCCTATATGGAAGTTGGAAAAATTCCTTGCTGATGAAGAAAAGACTTGAAGCAACAGAAATGTAGTTCTACAGAATGATGTTGAGAATATCATGGATTGAACATGTGTGCAATGATGAAGTTTTAAAGAAAATGGAAACAAAAAGGAGATATACTTATTACCAGGAAGAGATAGTTGAAATTTCTAGGACACATAATGAGGAAAGAGGGCTTGGAAAAATTGACACTCACTGGACATACTGATGACAAGAGAGACAAAGGAAAATAGTGCATAATTACCTCAAGTAATGAGGTTGGGTAAATGGTTGAAAGAACAGGGTTAATGAGAGAAAAAAGACAGATTGTGTCAGTATGTCTGGATTAATTCTGATACACTGACAATCTTTTTCTTCCTACTTTTCAATGCATTACTATTGTACAATCATTATCAATATATTTATATGCTTAGCATTAATTTCTGAAGATTTAAAAAAAATTAATTTAAACAATCTTTGTCATTTCATTAGGATCGAACCAAATCTTATACAGGGTGTAACAGCAAAATTGTCCAAGTCATGTAACTGCAAAATTGTCCATTTGTTAGATTAAGCTCTGAACCATTGTATCTTAGAAATGATTAAATATATCTTACTGGAATTCTACACAGCTTTTATAGCCCTATTGGATTTTACATTGATCAATAACAATGTTGAATCAATGATTCTTCTGTTAAGCTTGGAGTCTATCCAAGCTTAACAGAAGAATCATTGATGAAAATGACATGTTCATAATTAATTAATCATAGCTAAGGATCAGAATCTCATGAAGTATTGAAATAAAGTTCAAATATATATATATTTTTCCAGGATCTTTTTCCAACTCATTCAAGATCATCTTCGCCCTCTCTAATCTTCTAGCTTTCTCTCCTGTGTCCTGTACAATTTCATTTTCAAGTCTTTTTTCACTGCTCCTTGAACTGTCATTGTTGAAACTCCTCTCTCATGTGCCAAATGTCTCATGGATTGTTGGATCTTTTTTAATTGATCTCTTTCGCTCTAAATTGAAACGATGATCCAACTTCCATTTGTGACCTCCTGATCCAGTTTCCCCTCTGCTGTTCCCTCTTTTTTAAACCTATTTGCTGTTCTTTTGATGGTTCTTGAATAGACTTTAGATTATGGAAGCCAGAGTGTAAATGCTGGTACCACTACTGAAGGCCTGAATGATTTTTTCCTCTCACTATTGCTCAGTTGGGAAGACAGTGGGCCTGACATAAAACAATTTTAACCTGTTCTCTTTCTAGCTGAATAATTCAAAGGGTTTTTCAGTGATTCTTATGACAAATGGTTTCAAGATGGCTAAATGTCTTATCTGAAAACCTGGCAAAAAAGTAACTTATTTAATTCAGTGGTTTCTTAGATATTAAAATTTTTGTGGGATGGACACAGTAGTAGTGCTAGTATACAATTTGGACAATTTTATTGTTACAATCAGTGTATGTATAGTCCCGTAAGATAAACCTGATCTTTACCTTGGTCCACTGTGCATTGATGATATGTTCTCTTTGCAGATATGATCAAGAAATGGAAAATATCTATGACATTTTCTGTGACAATGGGTATCCTGGGAATATCATCAAATGTATAGTTAAATGTAAAAATAAAATGCTTTAAGGTAGTTTTTGTTCCTACCTTGTGTCCCATATATTTAAAATTGCTTTGGCTCGGCAAGAAAAGTCAGACACGAGCCAACAAAGTGTCAGCTTGTGTCACATCAGGTTATTCAGCAGTCAGTTGTTGTTTTCGGGACCAATTTGGTTTTCCTTATGTTTGTCAAACATGGTTTGTCCTACCTTTAAAATAGTTGTATTGTCTATGTATTTAAATGTCAGTGCGAGGCTGAATATGTAAGACAAACCAATCGATAACTTGAGACCCGGATTAGTCAACACATTCCTGCTAATATAGGACAGGGTTCTTCTGATTGTAGTTTGCGAGATACCCTATCTGCACATGACTTGGCTATCAACGAACACTTGCTGGATAATCAAAATTGTGCAGGAAAATATGTGAACGATTCGTTCACTGTTTTGTACAGAGCCCGGACTGCTCAACATTTATGTTTACTCAAAGTGGTCCATATTAAATTACATCAACTGGCTCTGTGCAAACAGAAAGTGCATTTTATTCATTATCTTTTAGGAGGTGTATAAGCAACGATTTCTCTGTTTTACACTCACCTGGAACCATTCGTATATGTATGTATGTATAGTTCAGCAGCAATCCATCTTTCATACATGTTTTTCGAAACTAATGCCATGCTCATTTAGGTCATATTAGATCAAAGCCCTACACATTTTCATTTACTTTTTTATTGACTCCTTGGTAAATATAACTGAGTGGTTTCCAGTTAACATCAAAACAGTGTTAACTTTGGTGATGTTCTTCTCCTAGACTGGCTGACAAGAGTGGCGATCAGAAGATACCCTAATATTTAACCTATAACAGGAAGAAGAAGAAATAGATCCATGTCTTTCTCAATGGTATTTGTGCGAGAGTGAATGCAGAATATGTTGAAAAAATTATAATGAAAATAACAATGGATTTCTCTATAAAAATGGCACTTCCAAACTAACTGATATTCTAACAGATGTCAAACCCTACTGGGAAATTCCTTTTCCAAAGACAGACTTATTTTAGAATGTGATATAAATACTTTCCTGGGCATATTTCATGTCTTTCCACGAAGAAAGCCTCTCTTTCCTTCTAGCCAAGACTTCATAGCAAATAACCTTTGAGTGCGGAAAAATAGACTGTATTAATTTAGCTGGCATTGTATCGGGGAAGATGGCCTGCAGATATTTCCTGTGTTATAACGAGAATGCAAATGAGTGCTTAATTAGACCAGGAATCGTTTTAATTGATACATAAATGAAGCAGAAATCGATAATTTAGCAAGACATGGACAGGCATTAGATAGATTTGTTTACAGATATATTTGTACACATATTTTTCCTTCCTCCAAAACCTAGGTGACTTCATACATAAATATGAAACTACTTGCATACTTATATATATATATATATATATATATATATATATATATATATATATATATATATATATATGTATGCAACTAAATAACACACACACTAAACTAAATAACACAAACACACACACAAACACACTTACCATCCCCTCTCTAGACACCAATAAAACTGCTGAACTGACCGAGGAAAAGGGAACATAGCTCTTATCTCAAATGACAACTTAAAAGAGACTGTTTGACCAACACAAGGAATGTTAATAAACTCATGTTAAAAAGATTAAAAAACAAATAAAAAACAAATGAAAACTACAGACAAAAGTTCATTTTCTCCATCAAGACATTCATTTCTGTAGTTTACTGCTACAGCGAGCAGAAACATTTTTTCTCCCGATGATGGCCATGTTGGCCGAAACTAGTCGAGGAATCTAAATGAAATAATAATAATAAAAACATAAGAATATTAATCTACAACCCAGTATGTCTGAAGATTTTAATTAATTTTTTTAATAATTTTTATCGTTCAAAATATATATATATATAATAACAAATTGTAATTGGTAGGTATTATTCCAAAGACGACTTTTTTTATAAAATGTAGTTGGTCTGATGAGATGAATAGGCTTATATTCATCGAAATAAATATACTACTGACTAGAGATTTTTAAGATTTTTCCCTAATAATTATTCTTATATATATACACTACCAGTCAAAAGTATTTGGCCACCCTCAAAAATTTTTATTTCTCATCCTAAAAGTGTTATTTTTAATGAAACAAGAACTGAAACCCTGACAGTTAGGTTATCAAGCAAACGTCATACCAACTGTTCAACAGGCCTCGGTGACGAAGAGGTAGCAAATCAGACTCAGTATAGCGCCGCTTGCTCATAAATTTCTATCATATATATATACATATATATATATATATATATATATATATATATATATATATATATATATATATATATGATCTTTAGAAAATGGATCATATTTTATTAATAAAACAGGATACAAAAGTATCACAGTGATTAAAATTTTAGGTACCTTTCAGCTGACACATCTTATATATTATATATTTTAAGTATTAGAAAGATTTCAATTTAACTAAAATTTTTAAAAAAATATTTTCATATATGTCAGCTTGGGAAAGCATTATTTCTTTTAGGAAAGGAGATATTGTAAAAAACTTCAGATTTAGATTTTGTTAAGATTTGATAGCAGCCACACTAAGACATAAAATTCTTGGGGAAATATATATGTTTCAATTAAAAATTCATACCTAAATGTATACTTTATATATATATATATATATATATATACAGTGTAACCCGGATATAAGAGAAACCCGGATATAAGAGAGATTCTCTCTGGTCCCAAATTAGAGCCTGTGTTAATGTATATATAATAGATCAAACCCGGATATAAGAGAAACCCGGATATAAGAGAGATTTTCTCTGGTCCCAAATTAGAGCCTGTGTTAATGTATATATAATAGACCAAACCCTGATATAAGAGAAACCCTGATATAAGAGACTTCTTCTCCAGTCCCGACAACTCTCTTTTAATTCCGGGTTAAATTCTAAAAGTATATATATATATATATATAATCATTAATTTTTTAGGGTCAAGCATCAGTTGCCTTGGTTTCATTTTTTGTTCCACATTTATCTTATGTTTTATAGGCTCTACAATGTATTTAACATTTTTAATTGCCAACTTTATCACACTTGAAGTTTCTCCAACTACAACTGTGTTTCCCTACATGTATATATATATATATATATATATATATATTACAGCAAAAAAATAAAAATTATCTCAACATAGAGATAGTCTATTTCAAGCCATTTTTACATGACTATCTTGGAGCATTGTTTTAAATTTATTTTCAATAT
>OZ038505.1:39032739-39040239 GCA_964036315.1 Acanthosepion esculentum
TATTTCCTTTTCTAAAGGCATGGTGGAGTAATGGATAGCGGCTCAGATTGAGGAATCGGAAAGCTGAGTTTGAATTCCAAATGAATCCATTACATTCACTTATGTGCTAATCCCCCTGGGAAAGGTATGAATCTTCTTCTCCCCCCAGCTATTGGTAAATAGCAGGGCAGACCGGGTTCTATAGCCTAGGGTGGCAACTTGTCTACCGCAGAAAGAAATGGCAACCTACTGTGGGAAAAAATCTGTCTCGTCAGTCATGTATCAAAAGATACATGATTGCTAAGCATGTATCATGCATGGCATATAACTGACTGAATGGATAGAGGCTCGGAGTGAGAAATATGTCCTTGCCACAGCAGATGAAACAAGCTTGCTTGAACCTGGAATCCTAAATATGGCTTCTCCAAAAACATAGAAGAATCTCCAGCAGCTCTAGTTTCCACTGAGAATTATTATATGTCAGAGTCTTTTTTTCATCTCCTTTTCCCTTTGCTTGTTGTTGCATACATATTATAATTTCTCTCTGTAAAATACATGTAAATATGTATATATAATTTTGTGTATGAGTTAGTGGTATAAAAGTCTCTCTGAGAACAAAGCATGTTTGTCATTCCTTTTTCTTTCAGACATTTTTTGTTTTTTGATCATTTTATCTGAAGCAAGGTGATAAAGCCACTGCAACTCAAGGGGGTTATTGAAAGTGAAAGAAACTAAGAAAACTTTATTGAGGAGAGACAACAATAAAAGAACAGGGTTAAAGCAGACAGAAGGTGACAATTGACAATGAAGGAGGTGTTGCTTTCAGGCAAATTGAAACCCTTTTGGTTATGTGGCTCTCCATAACTGAATGGTCTAAAGCACTCCAGATCATACAGTCGTTCTTCCTACAAAGAGGGATGCAGGTTAGAACCCTGACAGTGGGCAGACTCTTTATTAAGTTTTCTTGAATGCAAGGGTGGTAACCAAAAAAAAACACTGTTTAAAAATGGAGTGTTCTATTCAAATATGCATATCCACTAAAAATAACATTTGAGGTATTATATATCTATATATATATATATATATATATATGTATATATATATATATATATATTACATTACATGAATCATTCATACAAAAAAAGATATTGAAGTGAATGATATAAATGACGAGAATACATCTTTGCAAACAAATTTAATAAATGACATTAACCCCGAACCTGTAGATGAATGTTATAATCCCTGTTTATAAATTCCAGTTGCATAAGTTTCATCTGAAAGCTTGTAAAAAAATAAAAAAAGACCTTATGCAACTGGAATTTATAAATAGGGATCATAACATTCATCTACAGGTTCGGTGTTAATGTCATTTATTAAATTTGTATGCATAGATGTATTCTCGCCATTTATATCATTAACTTCAATATCTGTTTTTTGTATGAATGATTCATGTAATGTAAATTGAACTGCACCACATACTTGATATTAAAATAACTGATCCGACATGCAACTATCGGATAATAACTGTGACATTCCTCTATTTATTGAACAATTTAGTTCATGCCACATTGACTGAAAAACCTACCAGTACAAAAGAATTCTCCTATTACCATATTAGTACAAAAACGCACAATCTTAAAATTTAAAAATTCAACCTCAGCGTTGCGACCGCACACTCCAAAATTTCTTACAATTAACAATAACACATTTCTTAAAACATCTTTCGGATTACACCTATTCTTTCATTGTCCTTTTATTACCTGGATGTAAAAAACAAATATATTTTCATAACTGATGATATCTGTATGCACAGATGAAAGCTTGTAAAAAAATAAAAAAAGACCTTATGCAACTGGAATTTATAAACAGGGATCAAAACATTCATCTACAGGTTTGGGGTTAATGTCATTTATTAAATTTGTTTGCGAAGATGTATTCTCACCATTTATATCATTAACTTCAATATCTGCTTTTTGTATGAATGATTCATGTAATGTAAATTGAACTGCACCACATATTTGATATATATACATATATATATATATGAAAGGAAGAGGTTATAGTAGTTACAACGAGAGAAAAGTGTGTATATTAAAAAGAAGAGAGAAACTACAATCATTTTGGGTTATAATGTGGACTTTTTAAAAAATGTCATGATTTATTTTCCATAATTTTGCTACACGGGTTTCTGGTCTCGCAACTGTCATCAGGCGAAGAGTGGAGATTTCCACATACTATTAAAAATAATTAATTTTTTTCTTATGTTTTCGATGTTAAATACTCTTGATATGAGACATTCTCTTTTTTGTGTGTTAGGGAGCCAAATGTCTTTCTTGAACTGGCAGTGAAAAGTTCTGCATGAAGGGTTATAAAACAATTAAAAATGGTCCGAGAAATGGTGAAGGAGTTATCAGCATTCTTATTTTTTAATGACCACTGTGTGTTCTTAGATCTATATCTATTTTCATGTTTTTTTGTCAGCAAGTGTGTATATATGTATATTCCCTCTCCATACATACACACTGTCTCACTAAAAGGAATTACTAAACACATTTCTACATATACATATAATATACATATATATATATATATATATATATATATATATATATATATATATATATAAAAAAGCACATATATAAATATATACATATATGTATGAGAGTAGACACTGAGGTCAACAGCGAGTGGTGACAGTCTGTTTCAATTAAAATATCACTCTTATATGTACACACCCTCCTTCACTGATATTGAACACTTTCCATAAATATATAACATACCTTAAAACTATATTTTTTATCATATATATATATATATATATATATATATATATATATATTTACAGACAGGATTGATTAAAAAAAATCAACAGTGTCAGTATGGTTAATTATTTATTGTATATTTCCAATTTTTGAAAAAGATGTTGAGTACTGTGATCAAAGTTATGGACAAAATGTACAAAGTTCACATGTGTTGTTTCAAGAACCAAACTGAGGTCTGAATGGTTGAATTCCTTTGTCTACATCCTGGTATTCTTTGGAAAACTTAAAGTAATTTGACATGATATGTAATGGTTAATATATATATATATATATATATATATATATATATATATATATATATATATATATATATATATACTAAATTCACATACGAACATATATGTTTACAATCATATTAAAGTTATATATATATATATATATATATATGACTGATAAATAGATATCCTATACTCTCTTCTCAAACAAAAGCATTTACATTTGCAATGGTTCATTAAAATCATATACCTACATATATATATATATATGTATACTGTAGACTCTTAACACACAGAAATACATTAACAATAGTTCATTTAAAAATGTTCTACAAGTGTGTGTGTGTATATATATATATATATATATACACACACATATATATATATATATATATATATATATATACATATATTATAATCTCTTTATGTATGAAACACATTTTACAAAGGTTCATTTATAATTTTCATTCACTCACATGCACACGCAACATATATATATATATATATACTTGCTTTTCAGACAAAAGACATATATTTACAATGGTTTCCATTAGAAGTTACACACACACGCACACACACACACATATATATATATATATATATATATATATATATATATATATATATATATATATATATATATACCAGAGTCATGTCAAACCACATACATGTAAAATGGGTCATTTATAAAAGTGTTTCTTTTTTCTTTTTCGTCTTTTTTGCTGCATTCTTTTGATTAAATTTCCATCCAGGTATCTGGGTATGTAATTTTCAAAGGTTTCATTAATTAATTTCTGAGGTGCAAACTTGTGAGTTTCCAATTGTCTCCAAGAAAGTCTTTTACACAATTAATTTCATCAAGGGAGACATTAGTCTTACATCAGTTAGTTTAATCAAAGACTGTAACATTTTAGTCAAGTACCAGAATGTCATTTATAATAAAACTGTTTCTTGCTTCGAAAGAGAAGTATGTGAATGTCTACTGGTTTTGTTGTAACTTGGTAATGTCTCTTCTTTTATGCATATCTGACTTTAATGGATCAATTTTTCATCGCACAATGTAAGAATCTCTGTGGGAAATGAATGATTTTCTCTGAGAGTCATTTTTTTTTACTAAATTTCATCCATTTTAAGGCTTGATAACCACGCAAGTGGTAATAGGAAGAACTGAACCCTTTATTTTGCTCACTGGGGTAGACTGTTCTAGGTTCAAATATATATCTATATATATATATATATATATATATATAAAAAGAAGAGGTTATAGTTGTTCCAGCGAGAGAGAAAAGTGTGTATATTAAAAAGAAGAGTGAAACTGCAAACGTTTTTGGTTGTAATGTGGATTTAAAAAAAAAAATGTTTTTAAATCCACATTACAAACAAAAACGTTTGTGGTTTCTTTCTTCTTTTAATATATATATATATATGTAATTAAGTAATTCATCGAGTCTGAAACCTCAACAGAATGCTGAAAGCACTGTCACAGAATGCAGAAAGCACTGGACAGCCATTTCGTCCTATATTTGGGACTCATCAGCAGTGCTCATCCACTACCGAGAATTGAAACCCTGACAGTTAGGCTGTCAAGCGAACACCCTACCAACTGTTCTACGGGCCTCGGTGACGAAGAGGTAGCAAATCAGACTCAATATAGCATTATTCCGTGGTGGAACCCAACTGTCAGGGTTTCAATTCTCGGTAGTGGATGCGCACTGCTGATGAGTCCCAAATATAGGACGAAACAGCCGTCCAGTGCTTTCTGCATTCTGTGACAGTGCTTTCAGCATTCTGTTGAGGTTTCAGACTCGATGAATTACTTAATTACATTTATCAAATCCTCCTAATTATTACTTATATATATATATATATATTATTCCAGGATCATTTTCTAACTTAGTCAATATGATCTTCACCCTCTCAAAACTTCTAACTTTCTGCCCTGGAGTAACAAGTTGCCTCACACGTTTCACATACAATTTCATTTTCAAGTCTTTTTTTCACTACTCTTTGAACTGTCATATCTGAAACTCCTCTCTCATGTGCCAAACATTTTATGAACTGAGTTGGATCTTTTCTCACTGGTCTCTGAAATGATGATCCCTCTTGCTGTTGTGACCAACTGATCCAATTTTCCTCTCTACTGTTCCCTCTTTTTTAAACTTTTTCACTCTTCTCTTGATGGTTCTAGAATGGACTTTGAAAATGGAAGCCAGAGTATGAATGCTGGTACCATTGCTGAAGGCCTGAATCATATTTTTCCTCTCACCATTGCTTAGTGGGTCTGACACAAAACAATTTTAACCTGCTTTTTTTTCAGTGATTCTCATGATAAATTATGTCAAGATGGCTACATGTCTTATCTAAAAAATCTGGAAAAAAGTATCTCAATTTTTTTAGTAGTTTTTAGATATTAAACATTTTTTGGGATGGATAATTATGCTGTAACATGATTTGGAGAATTTTTCTGTTACACCTGGTATATCCGAATTCAACTTGAGATTTGGAATGAGCTTGAGACATCCAAATCATCGAGCCTCATTGAGAGTAGACTGTTTGTCATGACTGAAGAAAGTTGGACGGCGATGAAACAATTTTTAAAGTATTGAAAGTAACAAAGTTATTTCACCATTGAGCTGTTAGAGCACAAGCAGAAGTTAGATCAGTTGCAAGTCACTGATCATCAGGGCTTCCAGAAGTGTATCCGTAGTTAATGAGAAAACGCAGTAGTATACGAATTGTGTCTATGAACATAAAGAGTAATAAGTAGATGAGTTGTGGGCCCAAGAGCCTGTATGAATGTTTAACAAATCAGAACAGTCAAATCAATCTGCTCCTCTGTGTTTCCCATGTCTTTAAATTTCTAATGGGAAATAAAAAAGTCTTTTTCTCAATGTTTTGGCTGACCATTATGGAATTTGAATTATAATATATTATAATTCAAATTGCATAACAGTCACTCCATACACAACACCTGAATATTGTGTTGTGCAGGAAATGCCATGTCATGCTAGTATATATATATATATATATATATATATATATATATATATATTTATATATATATATGTGTGTGTGTGTGTGTGTGTGTGTGTGTGTGTGTGTTTGTGTGTGTGCGTGTGTTATGAAATTGATTAAGTCCAACAATTAATTTAATATATTTTCTGTTTATGTTATTTTTATAGATATTATTGGTATTGATCAATTGTTGATGATTTTATTACCTTATTATTGAAGTAAATAGTGATTTTCTGTCTTCGCATAATTTCAAACTGCATTTTTATAATAATACCAATAACTTTAATAAAACATGTTGAAACTACTTAAAAATTTAGCTCAAACATTATTTTGATGTCTAACATTTGACGAAAATGATGTGTAACATTTGTCAAAATTTTGTCAAAGCAAATTTGAGTTATTAATGTTTATATGATTTACAGATGGATTGTATATGAAACAGGGTTTTGAGTAAAATGCAACCTGAAAAACAAATACAGAATTCATTTCCACATGGCCCCTGAGTTTTAAGCTCTACTGTCAAAAATAAATCTATGCATTGAGAGTTTAGTTGCCAAAAAAGAGCATATCCACCTTTCTCATTAATTTTATAATATTACATTCTTAACACTTCCACTGCTAACTACAGAGATCTTCATTTTTCTTATCTTGCTCCAGCTGGCTAAGTATGGAAACCTACGTTTTTTGCATACCGCTGATGTGAGTGTCCCGTTATGCCATCTTTCGTAAAATATGGAAAATTCTAACTGTTCTATCATGCAAATTATTAGTCAGCCTTGATTTTTCTCTACGTCATGGTAGTTTCGTATCTAATTGCACTGGGAAAATGAGTAACAGTGAAAATATTAATTAATGTTACCACTTCTAATTATCATTAAATAATATATATGACTGTAGCATTATTGTTGTAAGGGCTGATAAAAACCTGAGACAAAATCTCAAAAGTAAAATCATTGTTTATTTACTTCTGGATTTAATGCCGGCTTGAGGTGTAAAATTTTGGAAACTTTCTTCAAACACTGACCTTCTTGTAAGGATGTGAGAATCTCATTTTTCTCTCTCAAGTTATGTAGTTTCATGGCATCTGGTAGTCCCACTTGGGCACATTGTAAGCACAGCTAGGTTAGCCTCCTCTTTACATATGCGAGGATCTTTTCTGCACCTGGAAGATAGCTTCTGGGTCAACTTTCTGATACACCTGGCTCCTTTAAATCTCTTAGTGTGTACTCAGTATATAGTGAAATCACCACAGATCAACTGCTCTATATATTATTGACATTAAATTCATTTCAGACCTTAACAGTTCCTGACATTAGTCACATACTACATAATACATTAGTGAGTTTTAGTTACTTTTTTCATTAAGTAGTGAATAGGACAGGTAGGTCTATATTTTTTTGGTACTGTGAGCCATCTTCAGCAGATGTAAATTTACAGAAGTGAAAAAGTTTGCAAACCCTTACTCTATA
>OZ038505.1:39045239-39062739 GCA_964036315.1 Acanthosepion esculentum
TTTTTAATCAATTTTTTCTAAAATTTTTACTTAACTTTTGGAAGGCATTTTTTCTATCCCAATGTGCCTTCGGATTATGGTGTTTCACTTTCTATCCTCTGTTAAAACACTACTCAGATATTTAAATTGTTGTACTTGCTTGATTTTTGTATCTCCAATTTGTTATTTGTATGTTGGGCTGTTCCTTTTGCTAACGACCATGCATTCTGTCTTCTTTAGTCCTCTTTCTTTGCATTCCTTCACTACCTTATGTAGGAGTTCTTGCTGTTTCTTTTTTATGTCTGCTATTAACATTGTGTCATCTGCATATCTTATGTTGTTAAGATTGTGACTGCCAATAAGCAATCCTGGTAGGAATTCTAATTCTCTCAGAATTGCCTCATTCTTTACTAGTTATTTATTAATTTGTAAGAAAACTTGCAGCAAAATTTTCTTACTCATTTTTATTTAATTTTGTTCTAGACACAGCTTATCAAATGTAAAATTTGGTTTCCAAAAATGGAAATCACTTACGACTCAATCTAATTGTGATAGTTACATGCATTTTGGTTGTTTCTGAAAATATCTTAGTGATTTGAATCACCTAAAATCAGTAATGCTATCTGACCAAGAAACCACGTGATGTGCTTATACCGACACAGCTATTGAGTACATCATAGATCAAACAAAGTTGAATAGTGTCTTGTAAAAAGACAAATCTTTCTCTGATTCATGAAATTAATAAATAATAAACAAATAAGGATAAACAAATCATCCTTGGACTCTTGTATTAATAAATAAGAATCCATTACTTCTTTAGAAATTACTTTGATTACATAAGGATATGAAACTGAGCACATATGAAGATTTGGGGAGTTGAAGAGAGATATGCATTTATAAGGCGTATGCTGACGATTCCCAAATATAGGACGAAACGGACGTCCCGTGCTCTCTGCATTCTGTTGAGGATTCTTCTAGACTTTATGAATTAATTTGAATTGTTTATTCAAATCCCACCAATAATTTCTATGTCTGTATATCACTGCTTGGACCAGCTTCTAATGCTCTGAGAGGGAGCAGCTGGGGAAAGAAGACGTTGCTCGTGGGGAGCACAATTCTATGGGAAAAGTATACTTGGGTGAGTTAAACCATGGAAAGTGAGAGCAGCGCTATGTTGACTCTAATTAGTTACCTCTTTGTCACCGAGGCCTGTTGGTATAACGTCTGCGCCATTTCGTAACTGTCCAGGTTCGATTCTCGCTAGTGGATGCGCACTGCTGATGAGTCCCATAAATAGGACGAAACGGCCGTCCAGTGCTTTCTGCATTCTGTTGGGGATTCTTCTAGACTCAATGAATTAATTTGATATATATATATATATATATATATATATATATATGTGTGTGTGTGTGTGTGTGTGTGTGTGTGTGTGTGTGTGTGTGTGATGTCTAAAGAATTATGGGATTTATTTTCCATACAACATTTCTATTACGTCAATCATGTTTTCATTCAAGCCGACAGAAAAGGTATTGTGATTAAGCTTTTTATTCAATTTTACTTGTGTTCTCATAAGAGTTTTCTTGTCTGGACACAAAGTGCTTAAAAACTGACCAGAACTAGAAAATTAAACTAATTATCTATTATGAAAAATTTTAAACAGCTAACCTCATCGTCAACAACAACAACTCACCTGCAAGGTCCAAATTACGAAGGACCAATATTATTTATGAATTTACATATCCTTTAAGGAACTGCGCTTCTGATCAAACCAAATTCATGTTACATCTCTCTGACCATAGCTCAATTAGGACCCATTTAAACACTCACCGAAACCTACTAAACTCCGTCCGAAACATACTTGTAAAAAATACTATCGTAGCCAACACTCAATAATATCAACTATGAACACAACTACAACTTGCTGACCGTGTTTGGAAAAAATATTCACATCATTATAGATACGCATATATAAAAATCATACTCAGTTAAAAAAAATTTTAAATAAAAGAAAAACGTCTTTGATAATGGCTAAGAGAATAGTCGAAGGGGCTCAGATATATAACATTTGAACTGTTTATACACACTTTAGGCTCAGAAAAGAAAGCACTTATGATAACACGAGAAAAATTGAATAAAATGCGAAATCACAGTACCTTGTCAGTCGTCGTTAACGAAACTTGTATAAAAGAAGGATTGCTGCCAAAATTAATGTGTGTATAGAAAAAAATGGACACTTCAGTATAAACTTCAGGCGATGAAGAAGCGTCGAAGCATGAAACAGTCTGTTGCCTCTTAGTGTTGGTCTCAATGTATACTTTTATATTTACATAGGATATATCTCTGTTATTTAGCACTTTTACTAATAAATATAACATTTATAACTATAACTATAACTAAATATATATATATATATATATATATATATATATATATATATATATATATATATATATACCAGATTCCAATTTCCATGCAGAAGCCCGCTAATCTACCCACACATCTATGAATAGAATACTCATTCAAATAATTCATAGAATAATTACAATACATCATTTTCACGCTTCACGAAATTTCTCTTTTCCCTACGTGCCTTCCATCAGAATAACAAATATAATTGGCATTTTGTTTGGAGAAGAAAACCAAAGAATACTCACAAAAAAAAATATTTTATTTGTGATTCTGCGAGATAAGCTCGTGAATAAAACCTGGATTTTCATTCTAGTCAAACGATTTAAATACTTTAATATATTTGCATACGATCATTTGCTCTCCGGGCGAGAAAAATCCCCCGTCCGAATAGATAAATGGTCTGTTCTGACATTAGAGCGTCAGGAATACGACAAAATCTCCACTCGAAAGCTTATTGATACTAATTGTCTTTGTTTAAAATATATCCTGACGAATGAATGATTACTCTCTTTGAAGAGAGAAGGCAGAGGCAGGAAAAGGTACAGTTGTTGTCGTCTGCATAAAGATCGTTTATGAGTTATTCGAGAAAGTGTATGAGAAGGAGATTTCCCAATGACTTGACCATTTGGTCGTCTCCTTTCTTCCGGCCACGGATTAATATACAATTTGTATGACTTTGTTGTATAAAGAAGACAAACAGTTTGTGAAGTGACCTTTGGTGATGGGGAAACATTCGGAAATAATGGATTCGTGTCACTCTTTTGTTCTGTCGTTCGTTTTCATGTTGCTTTCTTTTTAAATAGCTAGACGTTCACTTGATATTAAACCAATCGAATTATTCTAATCGAAAGATGAAACAGATCCAAAATCGATCAGCTAATTTTTTAGTTTACTAGTGAAGCGAATGTAACCTAGCAAGAAAATAAAATAGTATTCTAAACCCTTTATACACTGAGCGCACTGAAGGAATATTTGTTCAGTAAGTGCAATATTTTAAAGCAGCAGAAAAACGTATTTTGTAAAGAGCCTGCGTATGCGCGTTTCGTATTTTGAAAAGAAAAGGCATGAACACCTGAAGGAATTAGAATGAGGGATAAAAGTTTCTTTAATCATTCCACCCCAAGCATGTCAATGAAGTCACTAAAACGCAATGGATTACTGAGTGTGATAGAATATGAGAAAAAGAAAAACATTTATAAAGGCGAGAGAACAATGAAAGACAGGAATCAAGAAGACAGACGATAACGATTAACATTGCATCTAAAGTTTGAAAGATCAAAATTAACTGGAAAGCAAGAAGCCAGAAGAGAGTTCTACCAACAAGAAATGCAAGAGAAAAAACTGTTAGCATAGGACTTACGGTTTCGTCTAGAAATGTCAACTGTAAAATGATGAGACCTATCTGCCAATCTAGTAATGTGTTTAAATTCGTAAAGTTGAGGTACCAAAATGGAAAGCTTTCCAGAACAATTACCAAGAAAATATTTATAGAAAATTACAATAACAATAAATACAACTGGAACAAATATGCAGTGACTCTTAGTGTTTTTTATTATTATTTCGTTGGCATGCGGGACAATAATGCTGAGAGACAGACCCGTGTGGGGAAGAATGGCGAAGAGGCAATAACATTTTTTATCAGGTTCCACGACTAAACAATGGGTGATTCATTAACGTCCGCAAGATTTGCCATTTAGTCTCGTTAAAAAAAAAACGCAATTTAGTATCAAGCACTGACGAAGGCATTAGGAAACCGAAACTTTGGGGATTTCTTAACTTTGTTTTGCTCCCATATGTTAACTAAATAAAAAATCTTTGACATCACTTTACATACATACATATATATATATATATATATATATATATATATATATATATATATATATATATATATGTGTGTGTGTGTGTGTGTGTGTGTGTGTATGTGTGTGTGTGTGTGTGTGTAATATCGCACATTGAGTACTGTTGTTAATAAAATGGTGCTCGATACAATATAACAAAGCTGTATTTCACATACAAACATTATAATGTTTTTCCTCTTTATTTATATACCGGGTGTAACAGTAAAGTAGTTCAAATCGTGTAATACCATAGTTGTCCATCCCACAAAATTTTTAATATCTAAAAAATCACTAAACTAATTGAGTTTCTTTTTTCCAGGTTTTCATATGAGATATTTAGCCATCTTTGTGGCAAGAATCACTGAAAAACGCTTTGAGATAGCTAAAAAAAGTACAGGTTAAAATCGTTTTGTATCAGCCCCATTGTCTTCCCAATTGATCAATCGTGAGACGAAAAAGATCATTAAGGCCTTCAATAATGGTACCAACATTTATAAGCTCGCTTCCACCTTCAAAGTCCATTCAATAACCATCAAGAGAACGGTGAATAATTATAAAAAAGAGGGAATAGTAAAGAGGAAAAGTGGATCAGGAGGTCACAACAGGAAAAGGGATCATCATTTCAGCTTAGAGCTAAAGCGATCAATGAGAAAAGATCCAGCGCAATCAAATTACTCCAAACCACAAAACTGAGTTGATTCAAGGGGCCCTATTGGGAACATATTTAATACACGTCTGTTCGCTTTTCCAAATGCATGGTTGTTAGCAAAAGGACGAGCCCAAAGTTCGAATTGCAAATCGGACGTACCAAAATCGAACAAGCGCGGAAATTTAAATATCTGGAAAGTGTTTTAACAGATAGCCATATGAGCAACACTGAACTTCGAAGGCGTATCTGGATAGCCAAGGAAGAACCCCAAAAGCTAAGCAGAGTACTAAGAAAGAGGAACATTGCGCTAGAAACAAAGAACGAATACCTAACTGCTATATGATATCAGTCCTCTTGTATGGCAGTGAGAGCAAGACAATCACTTCAGGGATGAAAAGGAGACATGAAGCAACAAAAATGTGGTTCTATCGAAGGGCGATGAGAATACAGTGGGCTGAACATGCGAGCAACAACCAAGTTTTGGAGAAATTGGAAACGAAAATGAAACTAATAGTTAACATCAGGAAGAGGCAGTTGAAGTCTCTGGTGAATATAATGAGGAAGGCGGACTTGGAAAATCTGATACGTGATAGACAGATGACAAGATGAACAGAAGAAAACAAAACATTGATCTGAGAAAACAGTTTTATATCGCTGATAGTATAGACATTTCATTTCTTTTCAAGCACTTCACCCCAAGCAAGGCAATTAAGTCACTAAGATGCAAGAGATTGCTGAATGTGAGAGAAAATGAGAGAAAGATAACATTATTAAAGAGACAGGACGATAAAAGAACAGGAATTAAGAAGATAACGATTTACATTGCATTTAAATTTTAGAAGTTGGCTGGAAAGCAAGAAGCCGGAAGAGAATTCCTTAACTGAGAAATACGAGAAAAGAAACGTTAGCATAGATTTCACGGCTATAAGATGATGAGACTTAGCTGCCACACGGTCTCTGATGGGGAGATTGAAGGTTTTGACGAGAGTGGAACCACCTTTTAATTGCTGTTGTTCCCAGATCTACCCTGACCTAGAGTGGTAGCTCCTGTTCTAGCTTTGAACGGTCAAACAAAAAACAAAACTTTGTACAAGTATAAAAATACATTTTTATATTAAAATTCCCAACAATACCTATTTATAGTAAAATTATACCTATTTATCGCAAAACGACCAACAATACCTATTTATATCAAAATGACCAGGAATTAATTTTATAGTAGAATTGCCAACAATACATTTTATAGCAAATTGACCAACAATACATTTTATCTGTAGTTGAAAGCATATAATTTTGTTCAAAGTATTTAGATTCCGGCATTAAATAACCGATAGTCTTTAATGTGCCTCTAAACATAATCAACCAAACCAAACCTAACTGCCAATCTAGTACTGCGTTTAAATTCATAAAATCTAGGTAGCAAAGAGGAAAGCTCATCAAAACAACTATGATGAAAATATTTTTAGAAAAATTCGAGTTGCATGACATGTCTATAAGAGTCTGGCTCTAAGGGGGATGGACTCGAATTCTTTGGTTAATATTTTGATTTTGTATTATTTTTTGGTGTTGTGTAATCAATCTGCATGATTCCAATGCTTATTTTTGTGATCATTGAGCAATGTATTTGGATTTGTGTGGGATTTTCAAGCGTGAACCGCCATGAAAATCATTGATTCGACAGAAGAAAAGACCAAATGAAATCCTTGTGTGTATTATGCAAAAATCAGGTGATAATGCCCACCATGCTCAACTTAATGACGTGCCAACTTGCAGCTTGGAGATTTTGAGATCCAAGATGAAACATAGCCCGGAATGCCTTGAACGGTGACAACTCCTGAAATAGTTGATCATATTCATAACTTAATTTTGGTCGATCGACGAATCGCAGCCGAAAGAATTGCTGAAATACGTGAGATATCCAGGAAATGCATTAGGTTTATAATTCATGAGTCGTTAGATATGCAGAAACTGTCAGCCAATTGGGTGCCAAAAAGTATGAATGCCGACGACAAACGGTAACGATTGGACACCTCCACATCTATCTCGCAGCATTTCTAGCGATCTCGCGAGACTTTCTTTTTTGGAACGACCTGTCACTTTTGATGAAATATCGTTACATTTCTATGATTCAGAGACAATCGTCTATATAGTGGCATCATCCAAGTTCCCCAGGGCTGGAGAAATTCAAGACCCAAAATTCAGCCATGGAAGTCAATGGAACGTATTTCAATGACAGATTAACTTCACCAGAGAAAAACAGTATATGCAAAATACAAACAAAATAAAACTTTAGCCTGTCTTTCTTGTTTTATGTGCTGTGTCCCTTCAGGACGTAGGCGATCTTATTTCTCCCAGACCCTGTTCTGCTATCTATTTGCTAAAGCCTATTAAATACGTTACGCATTGCTTTCCCCTGTCCCTATATCCGTCATGTGTGTATCAGATTTTCCAAGCCCCTCTTCCTCATTACTTGTTTCAGAAATTTCAACTGCCTCTTCCTGATGTTAATTATAAGTTTCCTCTTTGTTTCTATTCTCTCCACAACTTCGTCGTTCCATATATGTCGGGCCCATGGTATCTTTAGCATCCTTCTGTAGAACCACATTTCTTTTGTTTCAATTCTCTTCTCAATCTTTGATGAGATTGTCCAGTATTCGTTGCCATAGATTTTTGAGAAAAATATATAGGCTTGAGGGCTTTACCTTGATCCACCAATCGAAAATGACCTACGTTGATTTTTTTTAGAAATGGGTCATGACAGGAAGTTTTCTGCAAACAGATCGCAGACATTAGATGACAACTGATACAGATGGTTACGTTAATTCGTAAAGTGTATACAAATTAGACAATCAACAAAAGAAATAAAAGCGGAGGGGGTAATATTTCGCACTACTCTGTACTGGGCCCTCTTTTAAATTAAGTCTTACAAACGTTGGAATTGTACTCCATTCGTTCTCATATTACCTGAATATATATATATTTCTAAATTTACTAAAGAGAGCACAAGAGAATTCATTCTCTCGCCCACTTTTCGTTAAAGAACCCAGTAATGTAAAACAGATACTAGTTAACAACGGTTTTCCTAACTACCTTATCGAACACCAGATTATACTATTTCTTTCTAAATTAACTAATAATGATACTAAACATACAGATAAATACCATAAGATTAACATCTACAAAAGCCAAATATATGTCAACTATAAGCAAGATGAATTGTCTCTTAAAATATCATAAAGAATTGCACAACCCCAATCGCCATGAACAAGAAAATTATATTATCTATTACAAAAAATTCTAAACAACTAAGCATATCAAAATAAAAACACACCAGCAAAATCAAAACTACAAAGAACCAAAATTATTTACCAGTTCAAATTCCTCTCAAGGAACTGCTTTCCTCATTAAACCAAACTCATAATTACATTGGTCACACTACTACATTCCTATCTAGATGACTTACGTTACACCTACCCGAACACAGCTCTATTAGTACTCATTTAAACACACACAAAATTCTATCAGACTCCACCCGAAACATATTTGTATTACATACAAGTATAATAGCCATAACACACGTAAAATTGATTTATAAAGCCTCAGTAATAAAAAAAGGAAAGGCCAACACACGGTAACATTAACTATGAACACGGCCACAATGTGCTGACCGTGTTTGGAAAATAAAACATTCCTATAACTTTAGACACATACATCAAAATATCGACATATTTAGTAAAAATTTTTAAAAATTACAATCGCCCTTGTTAATGGCTAAATGTATAGATGAAAGTACTCGGATATGCAGAACCTTTGAACAGTTTTTTACACACTTTGTATCCAGAAAAGAAAACACGTGTACGAACACAACAAAAATTAAATAAAAAGATTAATCACAGTACCTTGTCGGTCGTCTTTAACGAATCATGTATAAAAGAGGGATTGCTGATGGCTGCCTAAATACACAATTATTTATATATATTATATATATATATATATATATATATATATATATATATATATATGTATATATATGTGTGTGTGTGTGTGTGTGTGTGTGTGAAAATTTCAGTTGGATATAAATAAAATATAAATAAAGACAAAAGGAAAACTTAGCCGGTGCATTGAATGGCAATCCGATGACGGACTTGCCTTGATAAATTCTGTCAGTGGACGAAACGCGTCAGCTAAGATAAGTTTTCCTTTTGTCTTTATCCATATAATATATATATATATATATATATATATATATATATATATATATATATATATGTATGTATGTATGTATGTATGTATGTATAATAAAATATAGTTTTAAGGTATGCTATACTTACGTGTTAAACGGATAGAGCGTATGTAAATATCAAATATAAAAGTGGACATTGAAGTCAACACAACAGGACAATTTTGAATAGATTTACTTTGACATGCTTCCCCGGCAGATTATCCGGTGTCATCATGCAAATTTTGAAAATAAAATTCCTTTTTCAGCCGCTTAATGGGAATTACACGAAGCGGTAAAATTTTCATTTAATATGTACAGCTATAGAAAATAGTTTTTAAACAATTCAAAATCAGTTTTTATTTATTTATTGAATTATACATACTGAACTTTTATTTACCTATTCATTATCTTTCACTATCCTCTCTCTCACTCTCTCTCTCTCTTTCTCTCTCTCTCTTTCTCTCTCTCTCATTATCTCTCTCACTCTCTGTCTCTGTCTCTCTCTCTCTCTCTCTCTCTCTCTATATATATATATATATATATATATATAAGTATTCAAATAATAGGAAAGAACTGTCAGATTTATAATCCAGAGTTCTTCAGCAATTATTTCTATTTAGAAAAAGAAACAGTTCTAGATACAAAGCAGATCATAATATTGTAATTATTTTGTCTAAATATGTCTCCATCGCGAGACAGAAATTACCATGTTTCGAAACCGAAGTTCAAATCTTAAAAATTACCTTTAAAATTTAAACTTAAAATTCAGAGCTCGGTTCCATTCACAAAACGATACAAAGAATAACTTGTTATTTTTAACATCGCTTAAAAGTTAAATTTTAACATTTGAGCTTCCGTTTCGATACAGAAATGTCTGTCTTGCGATGGAAGCATTTTTTTAAAAATAATTATAAAACATATATATATATATATATATATATATATATATATATATATATATATACATATATATATAGAATATAAAATTGGACATTATTGTCAGCACACAGAGGCGATAGTCTGTTTCATGATAAACGCAATCGTCAGGTCTGTCAGATTCTCATCCAACTCTACCCGTATATATTGCAAATGAGTTGTATCTGTAGGGAACTAAGCTTTCCTATTAGTAAAGTCTCTTTATAAGGAAAAACGATTTTCTGATTTAAATAGCATCAATTTTATTATATTTTTGTTGTTCTGGGATTAAGTACACGCCAACACCGAACTAGTGATCTTGGAATGAACGAATCAGGAAATCTCCAAGAAATATCATGATGTATTCGGCCAGTCGATAGGAATTGTGTCCATGTTCATTTAATTACCAATGTGATCAGCTTTGTCGAAATAACAATGATATGGCTTTGGGGAGCCTTGGGGGACATATTTTTCAATTCAATGAATGGCAGGTGTATAATATTCCAGTATGTCCTCCGTGTTTTGTGTGTGGGTTGCATTTAGTGGTTTATTAGGTTAGGGGGGAAAAAGACCGCAATGAGCAGAAAAGAAGGAGACATTTAAGAGGAGAAGGAAGCGAAAATCGATTATAGAAGAAAAAACAAAGAGACAATAATGAGATAGAGTGAGTGTGAGAGAGAGGTTAGAGAAAGAATGGAAAGATTTGATATATATATATATATATATATATATATATATATATATATATATATCAAAGACAGAGAAACAGAAATCAGAATTAAGAAAGCGAGGGAAAGGTTGATGAGGAGAAAATAAAAAATGGGATAGAAAGACATGAAAAGAAGAAAGAATTAAAAGTGAAAAAAGAGAAGGAAGCGATGAAGCATTGAAAAAGATATGAAGAGAGAGAAAGTGCGCTAAGAGAGAACAGTAGTTCAGAGAATGTGGGGAAGAGAAGTAAGAAAGACAGCAAAGGAGAAGAGACGGAACAGAGAGGGAGAGGGGGAGAGGTAGAGAGAAAGGATTTATAAAGAGAGAAAAGCAGTAAAGAGAGAGAGAGAGAGAGAGAGAGAGAGCTGTTTAGAAAGAAAAGAAAGTAGAAGAAAAGGAAATAACGCGTGGAGAAAGAAAGAAACAAACAAACAGAAAGAATTCTTAGCAAAGAAAGAGTTAAGAAAGTGAGAGAAATGAAAAGACCGAGAGAGAAATAGAGAGTTATAAAATATCTTGAGGGGGTCACAGTGATATAAGGAAAGCTGAGAATGAGCGGAAAATAGGGAAAAAGAGGGGAAAGACTTATGAAGGAGAGGGGACGAAGAAAGAGTTCAGAAAAAACGAAAAATAATAGCAGCGAAAGTCGGATTGAGAAGCAGAGAGACGGAAATGCGAGAAATGGAAGAAGCGCGGAGAAAAAGAGAAAGAGAGAAAAAATACAACGTGGCAAATGGCTGAATTTGACAGAAAGAAAGGAAACAGAAAACAAGGGTTGAGGCAAAAAGAGAAACATGTAAAACATTATAAGAGAGTAGTTAAGTAAAAGTCAGCAGATGAGCGAACAAAAAAGAAAATGATAGAAGGACGGGAGTGGAAGGAAATGAAGTGAAGATGAGTGGAAGGAATGTCAGAAAATGGCTGCACAGAAAACTGACAGCGGGAAGAAAATGGGAAATTGAACAGAAAATAATAATGACAAGAAAAAAATCGGGCGTAACAATTATGTTTGAAAAAGAGAAGGAAATAGAATACATATTTACTAATCGTAGTTTAGACTAGTGCAAGGCCAAATGAGGTAAGGTATCCAGTAAGAATACACTTTCTACAGAAGTAATATTTATTAAGTTTAGATTAGTCAGATACAAGGTCAGCGAAAAGATTCATAGTAGTGGACTTGAGAAACCTTTTTCCCTTAAAAATTGTTTCACTGGAAAAAGTTTGTAAATTTCAACCGACAATACTACAGGCTGTCCGGTCAATGAAATCCGAACCTTTCTTTAAAAGAAATAATATTCTTCTTCTTTATGTCCCCCTCCAGGAAGTAAGCAATCACAGCTCTCCACAACTTCCTCTGCCTTGTAGCTCTTAATAAACTTTGTCTTTCTGTTATTTTTCTTAAACCCTGTTTTGCCACCCATTTACTCAAGCTCAAGTATGTTATGCGTTGTTTTCCTCTGTCCCTCTTGCCTTCAATCTGTCCTGTGAGTATCAGATTTTCCAAGTCCTCTTTCCTCATTGTCTTTCCTAGGAACCTTAACTGTCTCTTCCTGATGTTAAGTATAAATTTATCAATATAGTTTAATTTTAAGACGATATTAAAGATAAATAAACAATAGACAGAAAGTTGTGGGGAGGCAAGCCTCGATCACCCACGTCTTGAAAAAATAGAGGAAATGAAAATTGAGATAGTTAATTGTGCAGTTTATGGATAAGGTACTGTACATAAACAAACATGTCAAAAGTGGCTTGCAAATTTTCATACTAAAAATTTCTTGCTCAACGATGTCCAACGGTCGAGAAGATGAGCTGCAGCTCGCAACGATTAATTCATTGGGAACATTATACGACAGAGCAGGAGTTAACTAACCTGTTGAAAATATCCAAATGAAGCGCTAAAAATCATTTTTACCTGTATGGTTATGTTAATCGCTTTGACGTGTAGCATCCGCATAAGTCAAGCAAAATAAAATTACGGGACACTAGACCGTGTTTAAAGGCTCTTTTTTAAACAAAATTTTTTTTTTATGGATAAAATGTAAATACGTTGCAAATTAATCGGCAAAAGATGCAAAAGAGTGGCCTTTCTCCAAACAAAGTTGTACGGTGTAAGTTGTGTGATTAGGAGGGTTCTTTTGCTATGAAATCATTTTAGAGATTCAAAAGATTAAATCGAACAAGTTAGCGGCTCGGAATGAAGAATCGGGGAGCCGAGTTCGAATTCCAGTCGAATCCATTACATTCACTTACGTGCTAATAACCTTTGGAAAGGTATGAATCCTCGTGTTCTCTCCCCAGCTTTGGGTAAATAGCAGGACGGACCGGGTTCTGTAGCCTTAGATGGTCTACTGCAGAAAGAAATGGCAACCTACTTACGGGAAAAATCTGCCTCGTCAGTCATGTATCGAAAGATACATGATCGCCTAAGCGTGTATAACGCATGGTACATAGCTAACTGAGTGAATGCTAACAACAAGAGAAAATGAAAGCAGCAGCTGATAAAAAGTAGGAGAAAAAAATGGGGATAACGTCTGAGTACACGTTTCTTTTATAACTAGAAAGATCGTTCGAATATGGCAGTGAAACGCTTTCTCGTCCATCGTATTTGGCAGATATTATATCATCGGATTGCCATCCTATTTATTCTTGTCTTTACAGAATTCCCTTGGTGAAAAACAAGTTCTAACAACAATTAAAATTGAGCCATTCTCCGCCCGCCCTAAACACACACAGAAGATTATAATTCTGAACATAATTTTTAGAAGGCTTATATCAATTTATTTTACAAATTAAACAATCATTTTTTAAACTCAAATCACTCTCCTGGGAGCTGGAAAAGAAATCCATGCTTATCAAAATGAGTAAGGTGATAAGAAATTCTTTGAAGTGGGTTCACACATCTCGATCCACTGTATTGTCATATCTATCTATCTATCTATCTATCTATCTATCTATCTATCTATCTATCTAATACTAAAAGTCTGTGATCGCGTGAGTACTTGCGTGGTCCGTCTGTCCGGCCGGCCGGCTGTCGCATAATGATTTAAGTTAATCTGATTTAAGGGAATAAGATTTAAAAATACGAGTTGTTTATACAGTTAGTATGTTTATTTTAACTTTCTTCAAACACAGTTTTTATAATTAAAATATGTTTAATTTAAAGACAAATTGTTTCATCCAGTTGTTTGTAGAATAATTATTTATATTTCGGGTTTCTTTAAACAAACAATATTTTAAATATTAAAAAAAATTTGGGGGCATATTTAAGAAATTAACATTAAAAGTTTATCCCGGAAGTTCTATTCCTATAAAATGCTATAAACAATCAGTAAAACGTTAAACATGAACTTGTAAACCAGACCAATGATGGCATGAACGAATTGAAATATTTAATTGAATTATAATAAAATTAACTTTCATTTGAAAATGAATGTTGAAATCAACTTTAATGTTTTAAAACCTGAACCGTCAGTGACCCAACGCGTTACGCGTAGTCTAGCTGTTCATAAATAGAAAGTGATTGACACTGTATCGATGTTTTCAAGATGGTGTCTCTTAAAGGAAAATTTCAGAAAGAGCGTAGGTCAAATCTCAAGAGAAGTTTTAGCTACCCGAAATCAAGAACGCGGGAACAGATACACACATTTCAACAATTTGTAGAACATTGAACCAAGAAAGATTTCATGGACACAAAAATATTGCATTTCACGCATAAAAGACTCGTTTAGCATTCGTTAAATGCTTTCAAGAATAATCGAAATTTTAGATATTTTACTATAATAAATGGTATTAACTTTTTTACGTTAGCCAATAGAAATGAACCTTTTGCGTGTTTAGAGTTTCCTCGCTACCGTTTCTTCCAGATTGAAAATGAAGATGATGGCAACTTGATTTGGTTTGTCTTCCTAAAGTCAATAAGAAAAGAAAGTGAAAAACTCTTCTTTCTTTCTTGCAATGATAAAATTCCTCATGTAAATATCTATAACGGGGTACTTTATGATGGGGTACTTTACCCGATAGCACAAAAATATTCCAAAAATAATAATCTATTTCTGCGTAATGATACAAGTTGGGCCTAAAGATTTGGGAATTTCGATTTTATCTTAAAATTTAGTTAACTTCCCTGTGCCGTTCTATAAATATTTTCATGGCAATTGTTCTGTTAAGCTTTCCTCTTTCGTTCCACGCCTTTACACATTTAAGCGCAGTACTAGACTGGTGGCAAGGTCTCATCATTTTACTGTTGCAATGGCGAGATGTAATCGTAAGTTCTATGCTAACACTTTCTTCTTCTCTCGCAATGTTATCATCCCTGACCTGGTATCACGGCTTCAGTCATTTTTCCTCCGCTATATCGTAGCTTCCCTCTGCCTTTTCGAGAAATATTTTCATTGTAATTGTTCGGGTGAATAGCGAGAATAGGACAGTACTAAGCTGCAAGATTTCATCATTTTACAGTTGAATATGACTAGATGTGACTGTAAGTTCCATATTAACATTGTCTTCTCTCGCATTTCTCGCTTGTGGAATTCTCTTCCGGACGCTTGCTTTCAAGTCATCTTTTACAGTCACCTTCAAAAATTTAAATGCAATGTCAATCGTTATCTTTCGTCTTATTCATTTCTATTCATTTATTGTTCTCCCGCCTTAATGTTTTTTGTTTCTTTTTTTCATATTCTTTCCCTCTCAATAAACCTTTGTGCCTTAGTGGCCTTCATCTTGAGAAATAATTAAAACAAATAGAAATGGTCACTGTTAGCAAAATCCTACATTGGAAGTTCTTGTTTTGTAACAGTTTAAAAAGTTTTGTTTTATTACGAATTTATGTGACTGAATTAATAGTTGTAGAAAAAAATGGATGTTAAATAACGGGAGCCGTAACAGCAGAGAGAGTGTTTAGGGAGGTGATTCCTAAATGTTTTTTACCCCCCCCCTTGCTCCTCAGGTCATGTTCCTAGGTCTATGACGTATAAGCATACATTTCTTTCTTGATATTATGTATAACATACATTCAGAACAACTACCAATTTAAACCTGTAAACACATGCACACATTTCGGCTTTTCTCAAAGGCGATTACATAAGATGATGCCAGATAGACATCCATGGTTATATCGCTACACCTGCCGCAATGGCCGCTTCAGACGTCGAAAAGATCCAGACAAACGTTTGGATTTTTACCTTTTGATAATAAAATGCAATAAAAACCATACGATTCTCTATAATTCATTTTATTCTTCGTATGTTCTCCTTAAGTGTAACTAACTTTGATTCTGTAATATAGATTTTATTAAACAAAATGACTTGGTTCTAATACTAAACTACCTCTCCGCACCACGCCATTTTCTGGCTGCCCCCTCCTCCTTTTATGTGCCGAGTCCTTTCAGGCGATCATGTAGCTCTTAATAATTTTTACTTTTTGCCTCCTCTCCCAAACTTTGCTCTACCATCCATTTATTATCAATTATGTTTCGCGGTACTTTCCTCTGTCCCTCTTTCCTTCAATCCCGTCCTGTGAATATCAAGTTCTCCAAGGCCTTCTACCTCATTACATATCCCAGAAATTTCAACTGCCTCTTCTTAATGTGAAGTATAAGTTCCCTTTTTGTTTCCTTTTTGTTTCCATTTTCTCCAAAACCGCGTCGTTGCTCAGATGTCCAGTCCATGATATCCTCAGCATCTTTCTGCAGAACCACTTTTCTTTTGCTTCAAGTCTCTTCTTCGTCTCTGAGGAGAATATGCAGCATTCGCTGCCACACAGGAGGACAAATAGCATATAACAGTTCAGTAGTGTTTTCTTTGTTTCCAACAAAATTTTTTCTGTCTCTTAATACTCTGCTTAGCTTTTGGAATGCATCTTTGGCCATCTCAATAGAACTTCGGATCTCAGTATCACACTTTCCGTCCTCTGTTAAAACACTTCCCAGATATTTGAATTTCTGTACTTGTTTGATTTTAGTATCCCCAATTTGCAATTTTCATTTTGGGCTCACCATGTATTCTGTTTTCTTGTAATTTGTACTTAGTCCTTCTTCTCACTTTTCTCTACTGCCTTCGGTAGGAGCTTTTGTAGTTTCCTTTCCATGTCTGCTATCAACAGTCTGCATATCTTATGTTGGTAAGATTGTGGCCGCCAATAAAGAATCCTGGTAGGACTTCTAATTCTCTCATAATAGCCTCGCTGTATTGGTTGAATAAATTCGATTAGAAGACACATTTTTGCCTTACACCACTTTTTCTATTTTTGTATATCTGCTGAACTAATTTTCTCACTCTATTCAGGCGGTTAGCTGCCAGTATAAGTTCCTGGTCATTCTATTCGCTAAACCGCCCTCTTTTCCTCAGCGCCTCCTTTAAAAATCCACTTTAGCAGGTCTAGGTCAAGATAATCAGACAGAGCCCATTCCTCCCCGGGGCTGATTTTCAGTTCAGAGTTGTGTTTTCAGAACGGTTGCCCTACCATATCTAAAGAGCCCAGTCTGCTCTAATATTTACGCGCTATGGAATTCAAAGTTTTCCTTCTCGACTGAGCGCCACACAAAGCAAAATAATCCATTCTACTGTTAAATTAAAGCAATAATATAAAAAGATGGGTTCATGCCTTTTGAAAGAGCATTAGTGTCATGTGAACGAAACAGACTCGGTTAGAATTTGAACCCTACTTGCAAGCGCCATTTTCCGCGCTGATAACCTTTACACTTCCTGTACATCCAACGCTGAAACTCGTCAAAAATAAAGAATTAATTGATGCAACTCAGACTATTTTATATTATTA
>OZ038505.1:39067739-39125239 GCA_964036315.1 Acanthosepion esculentum
AAAACAGAGCACTTTAAGGTTCCATATAATAAATTATTTCACCACAGCCCTTTTAAAGGACCGCGGATCATCAGATTTTACTTCCAAAGTTTGAAACGAAAAATTAAAAGAAATATATATATATATATATATATATATATATATATATATATATATGTGTGTGTGTGTGTGCGTGTGTGTGTGTGTGTGTGTGTGGTATATATATGTATGTGTGGTATATATATGTATATGATAAAACAAAATCTTTAATATTGCCTTCAAATATTACACCATCTTAACTTAAAACCTAAACTTTAAGTAAAAAAGATTACCGATCTAAAAATAGTCACAAATTACATTCATGAATTAGATTCAAAATTATAAAGATGTTACCTTAACAATCATTTACAATATTAAAAGATTACTATCGTTAAACTGTTATATTTTAAATACATTTCTTTTAATGTACTTTCTATGAATGTGTTTTAAATATACTATTTAACTCATATTAAAACCCTAAATTATCTCTTTTTTTACATAAATTGCTAAAAACTACCACTCCTCCTCTCTTCGTAAAGCCTAATTACAGCTTCTTTCTGTTTAATTCCCCCTTCTTTCTTTCTTTTTTCTTTTTTTTTCTTTTCTCCCCCTTCCCTTTCAATATATCACTTCTATTAAGTTAACCGATTAAATAGGTCAATGCCTGGTCCCTCCTCCCCTAATACTAAGTATGATAGATAGAAATATTAGAATAAACCCTCTCTAAACTCGATCATGTCTATCACACCACTCCTCAATACACTCTCTGTTAAATTACATCAACTTAATACTACCCGTCAAAAGTGTCAATGTTCATTTCATTTTTCTTTTCACCTTGTGGAAGTGTAGTCTGATAATCCAGCGTCCTTTAAAAGGGCTATGGTGAAATAAATTATCACATGGAGCCTTAAAGTGATCTGTTTTTCTTTAATATATATATATATATATATATATATATATATATATACATATATATATTCGCGTAGAATAAACAAGGACATTGAATTACGCTTCAGAAGTAACGTGCAGAGGTTTGGTGATACCCGGGCCAACTCCATGATTGTATGCCCCTAATACTCAAGTAGTTGTCGGGTGGCTGTAGGGCCTAGTACTAAGAAATGTGAGAGAAAAAAATTTAAGTATGTAAAACAGATGAAATGTGAAATCCAAATTAAATATAAACTAGATTTTTATTTCACTCTTTGGTAGGATGCCTTCCCGATATAGATGCCCGGGGGTGGCCATGTACCACATCTAAGCTACGCTTGGAAAATCTCTATAGATACCCTCTGCACCCCCACTTCGGCACGCTACAGCTCTTTAGGGATTAATAAATCATTGATTATTAGTTTTGATTGCTGAGAAAAGATTCAGAAGTCCATTGTTTGTTTCCTTCACTCTGTTTTGTTTCACCCTCAGTAACGCCTTAATCTTGGTAGCTTTATTACCTTCCTTGGGGAGAAATGGTTAACAAAAAGCGTTAGAATCACCCATCAATACTAGAAAGCGCGATAACTCTTAGCGAACTTTAGAAATCTAATTTTCCAAAGACTGTTTTATGGGAAAGATTTTATAAATTTCAAAGATTGGTAACGCTGTCTATATTTCTGAGACGAGGTATTGTGCTTATTTGCATTGTTCGGACTGTTGGCACGTGGAACTAGAACAATCTACGCCAGGCCCAGTTCGAAATTCCAATCACCTGAAGTAGACAGAAGCGTACAACGGCCGAAACGTCGTGAATATGACAATAAAGATGAGGACAACAGTCCGAACAATGTAAATAATTGGTAAAGCTATTTGTTCTGACAATGAATGTCAAATGTTTCCTGCATGGAAACGTCAATAATCATCTTCTGTCACCTTGAAACCTGTTCTTTTTTTGTCGTCTGTTTCTTTCCATTTCAGTAACCCTTTGCGTCTTAGTGGGTTTATTTCCTTGCTTGGGGTGAAATGCTAAAAATATAAGAATGGATTAATAGATCAGTAGAATGACAAATCATTTTAGCAGAATATATATATATATATATATATATATATATATATATATATATATATATATATATATAGATATTATTTCATATGAATATATTTCATACTTGAGGCAAAAGTCACGAATTGCAGGGGTTAATTAATTAATCATTTTTTAAATGTCTGTGTTGATAGGCACTGTTGAGTGACCACCGAGGTAACCAGACCTCACCTTTTTGAAATTTTATATAGTTTTATAGAGGCACGGGGTAAAATGACAGAGGGAACTGAGTTTTTGAATGCAGTAAAATGACAGAGGAAACACTCCGACGGGTTAATAAATCAGGCAGGCACAAAACTGAAATGTTTAAAAAAGATATAGGACATTTTCAACAGCTCATATAACAATTAAATAACTAGTTAATAAAATTTTCAATTTGATTATACTTTTAATTAATTATCTCTGTGGTACGCGACTTTTGCCTCACATTATATATATATATATATATATATATATATATATATATATATATATATATATATATATATATATATATACATATATATATATATATAAAATACCAAATTGTAATTCGTCGGGATTATTCCAAAGAGGACATTTAGTTTATATGATAGTTCAATTTATGATACAGAGCAAATTATATATGTGCATATGTGTGTGTGTGTGTGTGTGTGTGTGTGTGTGTGTGTGTGTGTACACGGTGTCCCTAAAGTTTGGACACAACGGCTAAAATGCGCATTTTCACAAAATTAAATTTTCAACAAAATTTTATTGACTTGGAATATTAAATATTCACGTGAACTCGATGCAATAACTCAACATTGCCGTCAATTTTAGAACCTTCACTCTGTATGCATTCAATCAAGTGTGTTGCATCTGTGATTTTCATTGAGTACACCTTCTCCTTTAGCATACCCCAGAAAAAGAATTTTGTTCTTCTTCTAGACAAAATCATGTTTAATCTGGGGAGATAAAAATATAGCTAATGAGATTTATTTATTTATTTAAAATTATTTTTCCCCGTGTACTTACAAATGATCCTACATTCGTTTTCACGGATTGTGTCTTGTGTATATTTATACAGTTGTTTTTCTTTAATTTACTATCATCAATTTCCATAACCAAGTGTGATCGAAGATCCGTTGTAGCGAGTCTTCGGCAAAGTATACCTTGCAGAGCTCATTCCTCTGCAACCTTCTATACAGTTTTTGTCTTTCATCCTGACTTGAAGAAGCCGAATACAAAAATCTTCCTCTTTGACTCATCATCTCAACTTTGGTTTCGAACACACACACACACACACACACACACACCCATACATATATATATATATATATATATATATATATATATATATATATATATATATATATATATGTATATATATATATATTTGTCATCCACAATATATATATATATATATATATATATATATATATATATATATATATATATATATAACGTAAATCATTCATACGAAAAACAAATAATGAAGTTAATTATATGGCAAGAATCACTCTCGCAAACAATATTTAATAATAAAATACAATCAACTTCGAATCCGTTAATGAATGGTATGATTCTTGTTTATAAATTCCTTGTTTTTCGTATGAATGATTTACGTTATATAAATTGAACACGCACTACATAATTGATATTAAAATAACTGATCCTAAGTGCGAATTCCTGATAATAACTGTGACATTACTCTAATTATTGAACAATTTAGTTCATGCCACCTTTACTACAAAAAAAGCCTACTTCTACAGTACAAGAACGCACAATTTTAAAATTAAAAAAAAAATTCAACCTTAGCGTCGTGACTGCACGCTCCAAAATTATTCTTACAGTTAACAATATCACATTTCTAAAAACACTTCTTTTGGTCTGCACTATCTTTCGATGTCTCATTATTACCTGGATTTAAAAAACTTACCTAATTTTCTACCTGATGATGGTCGTATGAAACGATTGAAAGCCGAGCTAGTAGCAAAAATAAGACCTAATAAAACCGGAATTTATAAACAAGGATTATAACATTCATTAACGGATTCGAGGTTGGTTGTATTTTATTATTAAATATAGTTTGCGAGAGTGATTCTGGCCATATAATTAACTTCATAATTTGTTTTTCGTATGAATGATTTACGTTATATAAATTGAACACGCACTACATAATTGATACATATATATATATATATATATATATATATATATATATATATATATATATATATATAAAAATTTACCAATGACTGAAGTAACTCTTGCCGCACTTAAAGAAGAGCACAATTGAAAAAAGAAGAAGAAGCTGTTTAATAATACTTAATATTTTAGACATAACTTGAAGAAGAAAGACAATCTATCAAAATATTGTAAAATATTATTAAACACTGTATCTTTCCTTTTTCATTTCTTAAATCGCGCTCTTCTCTAAGTGTTGAAAAATGCAGGAAGCGTTTAAAGTAGAAGTGGCAATTACATCTAAACTCGTTCAACATTTAAACGGCGAGACCTATCTGCCAATCCATTAGCACGCTTCAATTCATATCGTCAGGGCCGCAGAAAAAAAAAAATGATTATCCGAGCAGTTGCCATGAAAATATTTCTAGAACAGACAGAGGGAAGCCACGTCACTTCGGGGAGAATAAAATATATTAATATTGATGTTGCCGCTGTGGTTTCTGCTGCTGCTGCTGATGATGATGAGGATGACCATGATGATGATGATGTAGATGATGTATCAGAATTTGTGCAAACACAATGCATATGTTTACTATGTTTCCTTAACCTATGGCTCAGGTAATGATCAGTTATGGAATTATACTAAAAAAAAAAAAAAACGATTATGATTATTTAGATAATAATAATAATAATAATAATAATAATAATAATAATAATAATAATAATAATAATAATGCATATATTAAAAGTGAGAAAATAGAAAATGTTACCTTATCGCTCAGCACCGAAAAAGCGGTTATTCTTTGTTAAATAAAACAAAATATTTGACCTTACTTTCCTTGGGGAAAATCTGACTCCATTTTTTGCGAGTAGCGAGTGAAACGCACAGCAGAAAAAGAGAAATATGGCGGGAAATGAAGACTTCGTACAAATCAAGGGAAAAATTTTGTCAGATGGATAATTTCTTTTTTATCTACCCATCCTTGCAGGATTATCTTCCAAAATGTTCTCTTCTATCAGGTGATTTTTTCACAAGAAATACTTTTTCACCTGATACGATTTTTACTTCGGCAGCGAATATGGTTATCCCAATGTTTATCCCAACGGACCACAGAACACTGAACGAGAGTATATATAAATATTACGTTTTTGTTTCTATTTTGGTTATCATAAGATTATGGAATATAAAAGCAACTCTTGTGATGGCTAACAACGTTTTTCCACCCTTTCTTTACATTCTGTCCCTTGCATATATATATATATATATATATATATATATATATATATATATATATATGTGTGTGTGTGTGTGTGTTTGTGTGTATCAATATTTATTTATTTATATATATATATATGTGTGTGTATGTGTGTGTGTGTGCAAGAATCAATCGAAGTAAATCAATATTTGATTAAATATTTAAATATGAAAAATACTTAGAAATAGTGTTCGACATTTGTTTCACAACGGCTTGACAATATATTAAACAATTGTCAACGGATCTATGTAAAGGCATCCGATGGGAAGGTCTTGAGGAGCATGGGACCACCTCTTAATTGCTGTTGTTCCCAGTCCATCCTGACCCAAATACGGGCAAATAGGTAACCCACAGATTGAGGTCAAAGCACAATGATAGTAAAATTACCAGTAGTACATTTTCATAGTAAAATCAATTACCAAACAATAATAAAATAACCCATAAGGAGTTGATGTGCCGCTAAACAAACATCTACCTTCATATTTTCTCATGTCTGATGAAACAATCATGTCAACGTGCTGACAAGCATTTTTTATTTTTTTTTGTTAATGATACTCCGGGATTATTTTGTTTTTTGAGGTATTTTTGTTTTCTTTAGCGGCATATCAATCTCAATCGGTTATTTAATGCCAAAATTTAAATATTTTGTACGCAATTTTATTTATTTTTGGATAATAATAGTTTTAGTGATATAAGTCTTACTAATTAACCCATAGCTGGGGTTGAGAATAGCGTGATTCGTACTTTTCCCAAGGGTATTTACGCGTAAGTGAAAATAAAGAATCCAACTTGAATTGGAACTCGACTCTTTTTTTCCCAAAATCTATTGCTGGTAATATTTTTTCCCTTACAGAAATGTATTGCTTGTAATTTTTATAACTAGGAAAATGTATTGCTGGTATTTTTACTATAAATTGTTTTATACTTTCATAGTATTTTGACCCCAATTTGGGAGTTAACCATTTGCCTATAGCTGGGACCCTAACAGGTCATGGAGGACCTGAAAACAACAGCGTAATTGCTGTTGTTCCCAAGTCCTCCCTGGTACACGCTTCTCAAAACCTCACGATCAGAGGCTATGCTGCCGGAGGTAGTCAATCGTCATTCCCAGGATGGTATTCTATTGAGAAGCATTGAGTTGTAAATTATTGCTGCAATGGAGGCGTGTGTAATTCCCCGATATTTATTTTACCAATTCGCGATTTCCTTTCTTTGGGAAAAAAAGTAGCATTCAGCTTTCTGTCCACCTTTCTATTTACTTCTATGTCATTTAAGTCAACCGTCTCTAATAATTTCAGGAAAGTATTATTGTGTAAATCATTCCTTTAATTTTCGTTTAATATTGCTATGTGCACGATTCCTTTAATATTAAGTTAATATTTAGTAATTTAACAGGTAAAACACGAACACGTTAGCATCATCTGACGTTGAAAGTGTTAAAGTCCAGAATATTTTTGTCCATTTCTTTATTTCTTAATACTTAGATATTCAGATCTAAATTTGCCTCCAAATTTAAGCCTGCACGAGGGCTAAATATGAACTTGATTCTCGTTACGTGTGTTGCCATATACCGGATAGTATGACCGAAAGCAATTTATATCTCTGGTCCAAACAAAGGAAGTGTTTGAATCGCTAACCAAATACTGAATTTCTCTTTTTAAAAATATGCAAAATGCAATAAAGCACATTTTAATCACCTAAACTTCCGTCCATGTGAAACATCTATAGATAGAACCCGGGATATAATATTAAACATACGTCTAATTTGGGTAAGATTTCGCTGGGAATTATACACGGGTTTCAATAGAGGTGCGTATTATGCACGAGTATATATATATATTATTCACAAGTAATTACGGTATTATTGGTATTAGTGACATGTTCACATCGAATATATCAGATGGAATGACAGTAAATCCCAAATATACAAAATACTCTCTCGACTAGATTGGCGTCAAGGTCTCATCATTTTACAGTTGAAATGGCTAGATGTAACCGCAAGTTCTATGCTAACAGTTTCTTCTATCGCATTTCGTGCCTTCCAGTCTAATCCCGTAGATAAAACAAAGGGCTCAATTGAGGATTACCCGTATATTACCCAGATTAATATACATCTGAGGAAGGTTGAAGGCCACAACGGCCGAAAGGCTGTGATAAAAAAGATGAGGACAATAATCCGAATGCAAATAGCGTAAACAATAACATCTCAACATAGGAATGTGTTAAAACTAGTTTCCCGCCAATTTCACATGTAGTCTTTTGAGAATGGTTTACGTGTTTCCGCTTATTAGAAATATGACTTTAAAATTGTTTATTCTGCTCTCGAGCGAAGTCCTGTTATTTTCTTATTTGTTTGTTGGACGACGCCCTGTTATTTTTCCATATCTAGCGCTTCATTTATTCTTCACTACATTTTCTGGTGAAATAGCAATATCTACAAATTGCCATATTCTTTCTCCTTGTTCCCTATTGACGGAATAGACCATATAGATCAAAATATCCCAGAGTATCGTATCTTTATTCTGTAGCGATTACTAAGTTTTATATTCGTAACTCTTGTTTACATGTGTTAACCGACAATGTCTGAACAATTCTGAAGGTATGGCTATTCCTACACATTCGTGTACGCTCTCAAAATAACTAAAAATGTAATGTTTTCGAATAGGGTTAATTCAAGCAAGACGGTGCTAATGCCATCTCAGAAGAGAACAAATATTTTGGTCAACATAGAGATCATTGCATATTAAAACTGCTATTCAGTTCCCGATATATCTGAGATGCTATCAAAATATTTGGGGACGATTACCATCTATCATTAACCAGAGTCTGATTGCCTGTTTATAGGTTCCGTAGATTCTGTTCAACCTGGATGTTTGGGTCATTTTCTTGCACATTGCTATTTTGATAGATTTAAATTTCAAATTATGAATAAAAAACATGCTTTAATTCCCAGGACACTCATGAATTTATTTTCGACGTTTTTTTTTTTCTTTTTTTTTTCTTTTTTGTCAGTGTGAAATTTTTTCATTAGATGTTGAGGATATTTAATCGTCCTTACGCGACAAATTTTAACGTGGGAAACACTGAACTTTTGGATGTGTATTGCGGAAAAAGCTGTTCAGTTCTTTTGCGATAAAGTTACAAAAGAATTATGCATCGAGACAAGATCGTTAGAGGAACACCACGACTGTTCAAAATTGTTCACAGATTTAATTACATTCTGAGTCATATGTAAATATGGAGTACTGTCTAAAATTTCGAGAGAATAATCTGCAATGTCATTGGTCCTGACATGGCATCTCGGCTTCAGTCACTTTCCCACCACCGTAATCAAGCTTCCTTGTGCATTTTCCATAAATTATTTCATGGTAATTCTTCTGATGAACTTTCTTCTATGGTACCTAGACCCTATGAATTTAGGCGCAGTACTTGATTGGCGGCAAGGTCTCATCATTTTACAGTTGAAATGGCTAGATGTAACCGAAAGTTCTATGCTAACAGTTTCTTCTTTCACATTTCATGCCTTCCAGTCTAATCCCGTAGATAAAATAAAGGGCTCAGTTCAGAATTACCCGTATATTACCCAGATCAATAAACACCTGAGGAAACTTGAAGGACACAACGGTAAACGGCTGTGATAGAAACAAGAAAGATGAGGACAATAATCCGAATATAAATAGTGTAAAAAATGATAACATCTCAACCTAGAAATTAAGACAGAAATCAGCAAGAGAGTAGTCAATGAAAAAGTGGATGAGAATTAGTTAAGAGAATGGATGTAAGACAAGGATGAGTCTTCTCACCAGACTTATTCCACCTATAGAGTGAGGCGGTTTTGAGAAAACTAGAAGTCCTATCAGGATTCATTATTGGCGACCACAATCTTGACAGCATAAGACATGCAGATGACACAGTACTGGTAGCAGACACCGAAAGAAAGATACAAAAACCCCTACAGAAAGTAGTGAAGCAAAGCGAGAAGTAAAGATTAAACATCAACTTCAAGATGCATGGGTGTTAGCAAAAGGATGGGCCCAAACTGCGAATTGCAAATCGGAGATACAAACATAAAACAAGTGCAGAAATTTAAATATCTAGGAAGTGTTTTAACAGAGAAAGGAAAGTGTGATACTGTAATCCGAAGGCGTAATGTGTTAGGCAAAGAGGCATTCCAAATGCTAAGCAGAGTACTAAGAAATAGGAACAAAATCGCAAGAAACAAGGAACAGAGTAATGAAATGCTATGTAATATATATCCTCCTGTATGGCAGTGAGTGCCGGACAATCCCTTCAAAAAGGAAGAGGAGACTTGAAGCAATAGAAAAGTGGTTCTATAGAAAGATGTTGGCGATACCATGAACCGTTGACGTGAGTAAGGAGGAAGTTTTAGAGAAAATAGAACAAAAAAGGAAACATATTTAATATCAGATGACGTTTCTGGTGCACAGAATGAGGAAGGAGAACTTGGAAAATCTGATACTCACAGGGCAGATTGAGGGCAAGAGGGACCGAGGAAAACAACGCATAACACACTTAGAGATCTTGAATAAATGAAGGGCAGTACAGGTATTAAGAGAAATAAAGAAGTTTATTTAGCGCTATAAAGAGATGAAGATTTCGTACATTTAAGTTTATCGTTTACTAGCTTAAAAGCCGCACTCCCGTGGATGGCTAACTGGTCCTCCAGCCCCAAACTAAAGGACCATCTAGTCCAGCATAGTAAACAGCAATGATAATTTGGAAGAAATAACTTTGAATTCCTCAATTCACTCTATGGATCTTCAAAACCTCACTCTAACACTGATTCGAGCTATAAGTTCAATTCCGGCCAAAATACCGATTTGGGCGAAATTCCGATTTGAGCCGAAATTCCAATTGAGGTCGAGAATTGAGTTCTTCATATCACAAACTCCATGGAATTTCAATTGATTTCAGTTCTTGCAATCACAAACTGCCGAACTTCAAAACTTCACGTCACGAAACATCTCACTTTAACTCTGATTCCTTGACATTTTAAAGAAATAAAATTGATTTCCTTAATTCATAAAAGTTTAGAGATAATTTAAACTGAATTTAAAACATTTTTTTTTTAATCTACAAAATTTTTGTGTTACCTTAAAGTCAATATAAATTATAAACTTTTAAAATCACTAAATTTTTTTCAGGCATTTTAAAATTTGATTTTTTAACATTTTCCTCCTCATTTGGACACAAATCCCAATGCTGGGTGTTCAAGCACCAGATAAAGGACAGATTTTCAATTCGGGGATCATCCTGATTTCAAAAAGGTATAATATGTTTATGTAGGTGTGGCCCGAGATAGAGGGGTTTCAGACACACGGACGGGCAAAAAGAATCAGTCGTTTCTTTATTTAGATTGCTGTTTTAGAATTACCTTAATGGAAATAAATCCAGTCCGGTTTCTTTTTCTTTCTATTCTTATTTATTTCTATCTCTCTTTCATTTCTTCTCTTTTCTTTTTTTTCTTTTCCTTCCATCATCCTATCGCATTTCTTTCTGTTTTCTTTCTTTTTTTTCTCTTCTCACTTCAATTCATTCACCTTTTCTTATTCTTGTTTTATCGTTTTCTGGTCTTTTTCTCGTTCCGTTTCTCATGTTACTCTCTTCTCTCTTCCTTTTTTTCTCTTTCCATTTGTTTTCTATTACATTTTTCTCATTTCCCTTTTCTCCTTTTCCTTCACCCCACCTCCTTTCTCTTTTTATTTCTTTCTCTTTACTCGATTTGTTTGTCTTCTAGCATTCTTCTATTCAGTGACCATTTTCTTCTTTCTTTTTTAGTTGGTCGATTACTTGTGTTTTTTTTCTTTTTATTCCCCTGGGGGGTCTCATCGCTAGCGTCCCATAATTTCCGTAGTCTCCATGGTCACTATTCTAACTACCTAAGCTAACCCAATCTGACCCGACCTGACCCGACATGACCTGATATGACCTGATATGACCTGACCTGATATAGAATGATTCACTGGGTTATTTCATTCCTTGGTGCTGACCTATAACCAACCATTGTTGTTTGTATTAATCATACAACAAAGAACAAGATCACTAACAATAATATAAAAAATAACAACCCACCAAAAGAAATAGGATCAGATAATAATAAGCTTTTGCAAATCAAGGACATTAATTCAGTTCTCCAAATCTCACCAAGGCCTCATTCATCATTGTCACGACTACGGTCCAAGTCCAATCGCCCCAGCAACTAACCATCTTCTAGCAGACACGCGCAGGAAATATACAGCCCTTTCAAAAACCATTGCACAACCTTCACCTTGCAGATCATATATACGAGAATCGTGCCGAAAAGTTCTCGCCTCGACCCACTTCCCAAAATCTGACCAAACTTGGCAGAATTTTCGGTGAGAATCCCTTCTTGATCGAACCGAGAAATTTCAGCACCTACCATATGTAGTTCAACCTGCACTTAGTTGATCAAACTAGTTCGGCTGAAGTGGCAAACAATGGAAAAGAAGTACTACATTAAACTCACCTACTGAATGATTACCCACGGACCCATTAATTGTTCAGTGTACATAACGCTTCAAGTGCTTCTCAGGAATAATGATTGTCAGAAAACATTAAGGACGATTTTTCTCCCCCAAATATACATTGCCTCTAATAACATTTATGATTTTGTTAAGGATGCACACTATATTTTCAAATCCTTTTTTAAATATTTTTTCTTGAAATATATATTAAGATATGTATTAAATCAAACTATTCTTATGTAAAGAGATCTGATGTCGCCAGAGCTTTACATTCTTCTCTATCTATTCTATTGTTTTCTATTGTTTATCCAAATTGTCGGATAAGTTCTCGTACTTATGTTGTTATGCGTCAGAGAGAAAAAGACACTAATTACGAGATGCTTATAATCTTTCCAGTTCGAAGTTATTTTAACTGGGCAACGACATAGAACGCTTTGAGTGAAAAACGGACGCTTATGTAACTTCATAGCAAGTCGCCGACATTCTATTTGATATTCTCTACTATTTAATGGTTAAAATGCTCAGCAGACTAATTTCGATAAAATTATAATGAAAATAATATTTAACCGTAGACAACTTTATACAATGATGTTGTGCATATAGTTGGATTGGAAATGTGTTCTTCACTACGGTAATATTTCCGTTAATAATCCAATGTGGCCGATTGGTTAGAATGTTTGTATTCTGACTATAAGACCCGGGTTCGAATCTCACCATAGTCGATTTGTCAGGAAGGCGACTTCCTGATGTTATCGGAGTGGAGGGGTCGATCTCAGCGTGCGGCATCTTTGGAAAGTGCCTGAAAACCATAGCCACGCCTTGTGAGTGAAATTGGGTAGACAGAACCCTTGGGGATGTCGATAGGCCTACTAGCACAAAGTTACAAATCAATCGTGGTCGAAGGCTTGATCGTGCTGGTCTTGTTGAAATTGTCGATCACGCCAGATAACATGCTTTTTCCCAAAAACTGTAACTAAGGTCTGCTCAGCATAGTTGCGGTATGAACCACAGGTGAGCTCTGTGGGTGTTGAATAAACACAAATGCGCCTGAGCAAGCATCTGCCATAGGGATTGGCTAGCCGCCCTTGTAGACGGTTATCCTCGAATACGAGTGGCCAGCTACACATACAATCCCAATTTTAATGAAGAGGGCGCGCGGCATCATTAGGCCCGGAATAGTACACGAATAGGGCGACTTCGTCAAGAATACTGGAATATTTATTATCATATTGATGTCGAAGAGAGCGATACAAATACAGACGTACTTATACTTATCTTTTTATCGATGAGGCAAACATATTTGATATTATACATCACAAAGAATATATTTCAGCTGCTAGGACGGTTAGATCTATTTGGGAAGAATATTAGAGTAATCGAGAATTTATTCTGACAGCAAACCGCTTACATTAGCATAGAGTAAGTACACAAATACAGAAAGGAGCTTGAGACAAGGATATATCTTCTCGCCAGATTTTTCATTCTTTACAGCGAGGCTATCCTAAACGATACTTTACCAGGTTTTATTATCGCTGTTCACAATCTTAACAATATAGGACACGCAGATGAAACTGTGTCAATGGCAGATTCAGAAAGAAAACGACAGGTACTCTTAGACAAGATAGTAAAGGAAAGCGAGGAGAAAGGTCGAACCATCAACTCGAAGGAGAGAGAATGGATGGCCGATTACGAATGGGAGGTGTCAAACTCAAAAACAGAAGATTAAATATCAGGGAAGTGTATGGAAAATGCGGCACCGAAATCCAAACGCGTATCGAAATAGAAAAATATGAATTCTAAATGTTAAGCAAAGTATGTAGCGGAATTAAGTGCATACAGAGCTGCTTACCGCTACTATCATCGGTACTCGTCGGTCAAAGAGTCTATAGGAATTAAATCTTATATATAAAGTACAGTGTATGTGAGCGTGTTTGTGCGCGTGTGTGTTTCCAAGAAACTCTTTCGCTCCCACTGGTCCTATTTCAATGGTTCATAGCTAATTCAAAAGCCCTAGAAAAGTTAAGTGCAAGGAACGATTTTCGTTGAGCTCAGATTCACGGTTGCCAGTTTATGCGTGGTTAATATATATATATTAATATTTTATACTAGCCATTATCGTTGCTTTCGTGGTTCAAGGGCGGCATTTAAACTAGCTCCTTTGGAGGACTCTTGATCTGGTCATCATCACACTAGCTAGGAAGGAGTAGATGTGATAAGCATAAATAAATTATAGAAGAACTCAAAACTGATCGCTGCATTTAAGTACTGAATTAATGTTTAAGCGATAATTCTTCTGCTGCTACTTAATTTAAAGAGGGTTTGATGTACGTAGATCCTTATTTTTCGTACAAACAATTATTTTTATTTCATAGGTGACAGAACAGGGGACAATTTATAAGATAAAATTAATATAGGGTAAAGATGGGGAAACAGAAATTAGAATTAGTTATATATTCATCATTTGAAGAGTTAGAGAAATAAAATAGTTAAAACCTGTATCATGGAATCTATATGATTAAATGCGAAATGAAAACTCAATTCTTCCACGAATTCTGAGATTAAAAAGCCCCAAACTCTACTTTATAGCAATTTACACACTAACAGCCTCATTACCTGCATTATATATTATCTACTTCCAGGCAATATAACTCTTCAGTTTTAACTAATTTGGATATTGATTTGAAAAAAGTTTATTTCATTAATTAACTGTCCTTCATTAGTATTCTTTTATTCGAGGATTGTTTTGATTTTCATATACAAAATATTTCTATTTAGGAATATCGTATTATATAGTGCAGAAAATGTTTGAAATTTGCATTTTACTTGGCCTTCAACAAGTTGGCATCTATTTGTAAAACTTTCCTTAACCATAACAAGCCAATTTATGAAGGAAATGTTCATTTAAAATTTTTGTTTCAAAGATTTCAAATAGTGAATATATCTCACTTTGTGAAGCGATAGCGAGAGGGTGAAGCTTACTAGTCCTATATCTATTTTTCAACCAATAAAATCGCATCAAAAGTTTTGTTTGATAAATAACAAATACTGCCAAAATACATGCGGACGTAGTTGTAGACCTACCACGTGTTATTTTTGGATCATTTAGAAAATAACAATAATAACTCCTTTTGCTACTCACGCAAATGCGAGAAAAAGATTTTCGCGAGTCAGTGTGAAATTATTTTCTAACGAATGAAAATCTTGTATTCAAAAAGTTCGCACCTTTATGTGAAATTTTGAATCCTCTTACGGATATAAAGATAGAAGCATCCAACTTCTCGAGGCTCACAATAATTCCGGAGTCAGTTTGATCTATAGACACACACACACACACACACACACACACACACACACACACACACACACACACACCACCACCACCACCACCACCACCAACAACAACAACAACAACAACAAAAACAACAAATTGCAGTATAAACTCTGGTAAAAATATGTGTTAATAATAATAACGAAAAAATTGCAATATGAGCATTGGTAAGATTTGTTGCTGAAACATTAGGTCCTAGAAATTCATGCACAGCTCTACTCAAATACATATAGCCAAGTGGATAAAGACGTTGATTAGATCTTGTGACTAGCACCAACAATTGTGAGTTCAATACCAGGCTACCGCAGTGTTGAACCAAAAAAACTTGGAGAGTTTAGTCAAAGGGAAGCATCAAAGAGGCGTGGTACGTGGAATTAGAAAAATATACCCCAGTGGATGAAAGAAAATATCCCTGTTCTTTGTAGCTCTTTTGTGAATGTTTGTTATTTTCCTATCTCTCCTAATCTCTGAACTGCCAAACGTTCCCCCATACACTCTAGGTAGTTTCCTCAAAACGATCTAGGTACGTTCTATATAACTATGTAAATATATTCCACAAAACAATCAAGATACTTTTCCAAATGCTTTAGATGACCTAGGTACACTTTTTGTTACAGTAAGGTTCACCCTGTACAACTCCCAAGAGTCACTCGGGGTAGAGGATTACGTTAAGAGACAATTTGCGCAAATAGGAGGGAAAGATAATGGTTAACCCTAGACTTGAACAGGTTATTTGACAAGAAATTAAATGAATGCGAACTGTAAAAATTGATCGGTTTTAACTGGTCAATATTTACAGGTCAGTTTGATGGTAGAAAGCACAAATTATGATGACAGAAAGCGCAAGTATTGATTATGTAAAGCACACATTTTGATCATAGAAATTCTAAACCACAGTCTGTTTATTGATCTCTCATCTATAAAATTACTCTTTTCTTCCTTTATGTACCATGTCCATTCAGGACGTAGGCAATCATGGCCCTCCACATCTTTCTGTCCCTTTAGATTTTAATAAGTTTTGTCTTTTTGTTATTTCTCCTGAACCCTGTTCTGCCATACATTTTCTCAAACCCATCAAGTATGCTTCGTGCTGCTTTCCTTTGTCCCTCTTTCTCTCAATCTGTCCTGTGAGTATCAGATTTTCCAAGCACTCTTTCCTCATTACATGCCCCAGAAATTTCAGCTGCTTCTTCCTGATGTTAAGTATAAGTTTCCTTTTTGTTTCCACTCTCTCCAAAACCTTGTTGTTGCTCACATGTTCAGCTCTTCTACCAAATTTAAATACTTGGAACAGTCATGCTATAAAATAAACAAGACATGTTTTTATTCCTGGAACAAAATAAACATGCTACGATTAAAATTACTTGAAGTGCTGGGGAGGGGGAATTGGCGGAAATAATATGATCATACCACGACTTGTATTTTTATTTTTTACAGTAGGATTCATTCTGTACAAAGCATGATAGTCACTCGGGGTTAAGAGGATATCTGTGCGGATAGCGTGAGGAGATAACGGTTAACCCTAGATATGAACAGGTTAAGATTGTAGTGATCGGGAAAACATTCTCTTGGGAGTCGGTTCCACCAAGCAGTAGTTCGCGGGAAGAAGCTGTTCTCGCCGATGGAATACGGAGGAAATGTAGATGATTTGATACTATGTAAGTGGCATTGCGTGTCCTTGTTCTGAAGGTTAAAATTGGTGGGAACAGGGAATGTAGTCCGAGCACTTTCCGTGGAAATAGCACTAGAGCAGCGAGAGGTTTGCCACATCCCCCACCTGTGAGAGAGATATTGGAGGGCGAAGACGCTTTTGGACTCTATCAAGACTAGAGAGTGAGGTCTGGGCAGCTCTCGCCTAACTATGACAACTGTACGCCATTTTTGGCTTGATCTGAGTCTTGTAAAGGTAAGGGATAGCATGAGGAGTCGGGTACTTACTGGAGTGGTACAGGGAGCCGACCATTTTACCTACATCCTTAGCAATGGGTCGTTTGTTCGAGTTCCACTTGAGGTCATGTGCGAGTTTGAGGCCGAGTAGTCTTTCAAGGGTCGGTGCCTCCCCGAGGGAACACCCGTTCATCGTGACTAAAACGATCTAGGTTCGTTCGTCATAATTCTGTAGATATGTTCCTCAAGCCTCTAGATACGCTATACATACGTTCCCCAAAAAGCTGTAAATACATTCCTCAAAATGCAGCGCTAAAAACCGTATTTGGTTGTCTCATATTAATTTGAAATAGATACGTTCACATTGTTTAGTTACGGACAGACGTGAAAGGTGGTAGATATCTTCAAACAACTGCCAGGTAAAAACTTATGCGAACCTGTGGGTAAAGAGCAAATTTTGCTAGAAATCGTTGTGAACCTGGCAGTCATTCTGTGTTTAAATCATAGTTTTAGTATGTCAGTGCCACCCCAGAGAATATATTGTTTCAGCAATCATTTTAAAAGATATAATGTCGTTGTTGAGTTTCAAGAAGATGGAATACATTAGTGCTGTGTATCTAATCATATTTTTGAGCTGGTGAAATGTATATTAAAAGGTATCGATGTATGTCGCTACATCAACAATTACTGCGCATGTATTTATCCTTATACACATAGCACACTAGCGAAAGTATACAGTATACAGTTTTTTTCTTAGACATTCGCTGGTGCTACGTTTTTATCGTCATTTTCGAAATGAGATATAACTGAACTGAATATTAAAAATAAACCCTGACAGCGAATGTGCGCTGAAAGAGATAATGCTAAGCATGGGTATTACAGTACTTTATCTACATAATAGATATATGACATTTTTTACAAAAAGCATTTAAAATTAAAGAAGGAACAAGAAAAGTGGTAAGGGTGTCACCGTTTGTCCCAATATTTTTTCTAACATGCGTTCTTTCTATTTTCTATAATCCATATAAACACAAAGCAACTGACAACGTCGGTTTCATTTAAAGAATCTGGGTGGCAACAAAGAGAAAATATCGCTCAGTTTAGCGAGGCTGTAATGACAACCTCTGCCACTATTATCGCTATCTTTATTCTCATTAAATCCACTTCCATTTGCATGCTCACGCAAGGCATCCCTTGTTAACGTTCATCTATTTCACTAACCTTGAACAAGTTTTTTTTTTTTTTTTTTTTTTTTTTTTTTTGTAGCGGGGATGATTTCCCAGCATGCATTGTTTTGCTGATTACGCTTTTCTTTGCTAAAACATAACATCACCGTCAAAAAATTTCGTACAGCAAAAGTTTCTTGTTATAGTGGCTCGTATGTCCTCGATTAATTCTTTGGCTGAAGATCTAATTCTACGACGTTGAGTCTTTCCATAATCACAAGCAATATATATATATATATATATATATATATATATATATATATATATATATATATATATATATATATATATATATAATTATGTCTTTGATGAAAACAAGACGCGATAATGAGCTAATCAGGAAATGATAGAGGCGCTGCATGGTAGTTAGTTAACCCTCTGATGAACGCAATAACAAAACGCCATGTATTTAAAAATAGAATTGGATATGTGAGAAATTGGAATGAGCCATCTATGGACTCCAGTAAACTAAACACTCTCAAAATTACAATCGAATTACAATTTAATTTATTGAACTGATTAATACACTCGTTGGAGTAATGGATAGCGGCTCGGATTGAGGAATCGGAGAGCCGAGTTCGAATTCCAGTCGAATCCATTACATTCACTAACGTGCTAATAACCTTGGCAAAGGTATGAATCCTCTTCTTCTCCCACCAGCTATGGGTAAATGGCAGGACAGACTTGGATGGCAACTGGTCTACCGCAGAAATGGCAACTTACTGCGAGAAAAAATCTGCCTTGTCAGTCATGTATCGAAAGAAACATGATCGTCTAGGCGTGTATCACGCGTGGCACATAACTGACTGATGCAATGGTAAGAGGAAAATGAAGAGTGTTGAGGCATTCGTTTGGGTCCTGAACAGAATCTGAAGAACTCAATACTGTATCAGTTGATTTGTTTAGGTTGTAGGAATCCTTCTACTCGGGTCTTTGCTTAATGTCAAAATTCGGAACGCTGGCATTCGATACAACAATATAGAATATTGTTGTGGCACTGTTTCTAATTTGGCCGTTTAAAATAATCCCACTTAGATGTGGCACAAGACCGAAAGTATGGAGCACCCAGTGAGGATCGAACTCACTACTCAGTTGTAATTGTTTTAGCGAAACAAGCTTGTTAACCATTACCCAATGTCGGGGTGCTCACATTAATATAACGACAAGAATACAAGAAGTTGGTTATAAATTTGAAAGTAATGTCTTTTTGTGTGGTTATTGGAAGACGAGAGGAAAACGTCGTGCTGGTTCATATTGTATTTATTCTCCGAGTACTTTCGACATAGCATAATGTCATCATTAGGGTATTGTCAATTATAGGATAAGTATTGTAGTGTTCATGGACGTGAAAGCCAAAAATGCAGGAAAACCCTCGTCGAAAATACCTCCATACTTTTCCACGAAAAGAATGAACACAAACTAAAAATTCTTAAAACTATTTATATAAAAAAAACGAAACCAAACCTTAATAAAAAATTAATTATGAATATTCCACAAACATTTTAAAATGTGTATAATAGATAGTTTCTAAATGTTAATGTTCGTACTAATAGTTCTTTCCTTTATCTTTTTCGACTACTCATTTGGGAAATTCTTTCCACAACATAACTAGTTAGCTGCCCTTAAACGGTGCCTGTTAGCCACGCAATGTCACAGCGTTCCTGATTCCGTATAGAAGAAAGTTAATTTTTAGATTATCACAACAATTTTTGTCTTATTGTTAAAATTATACTCCAATAGTGGTATAAAAACATTGGAGAAGTCCAGTAAGATATCTGTAACCATTTGTAAGATACAACGGGGCAAAGTTTAATCTAGCAATTCGACAATTTTGCTGTTACACGATTTGGACAATTTTGCTGCTACACTGGGTATATATATAGAGAGGGAGAATAAATAAACACATACGAGCATACACATGCACACATCTATCTATATATATATATATATATATATATATATATATATATATATATATATATATATATATATATATATGAAATGGACAAAGTCCGACAATTATTTTTTAAGACATTTTTATGTTTATACGTTCTTTTTTATAAACAGAACATTTACTTAAATATTTGTATCTATAAAAAGAACGTATAAACATAAAAATGTCTTAATATATATATATATATATATATATATATATATATATATATAAGTGTGAATGCTTTTAAACACCCGCAGAATACATTTCAGTCTATAAAATTGATTCCAGACTTAAAGCGAACTGACTTCCCATAAGCCAGATTGGGGCAAACTGGTTTCGTCTGCCATATTGTTAAAGATTTTTCTTTTCTCTCATATATGCAAGCATCAGAAATTGGATCTTAATCAGCCTTAATTCTTCAGTATTATCTTACAATGACTGTATCCATTAAGATATGTCAATACTAGTAATTTAGAAGCTTGGCCCGAATTGGTGTTTGCGTAAACTTTGATATCATGTATGGCTCGCCAGCTGCCTTTAATGCTAGGGAATCGTTCTGTTCTCATTTATTGTACATCTGCCGAGCCGATGGAAACCGTTGATGGCATCCCATAATGGATCTGATGACAGTAACCGTATCTAAAAGTAGAAGAAAAAACAAATGACAAAGCGCACAAATAAACTTGCATATTAAACTAATTCGCTCGTATTAGACAAATTCAGAACGTAGCGACAGACAAAATGCCTCGGTTGCGAAAACATTCAGATGGTCATGAATTATTTCGTGGCTGAATGATAAACAAAAGAAAAAAGCGATCAGCGGTTATGTAATATCAATACTCCTTTATGGCAGAGAAATCGAGACAATTTGCTCTCAGGTGAAGAGGAAACCTAGAGACCACGATGATGTGGTTCTACAAAGAATAACATGGACGGAACATCTGAGCAACGAGGAGGTTTTAAGGAAAATCGGATCAAAATGGAGACTTGTACTTTGAATCAGACCGGGACAGTTGAAATTTCTGGAAGGCATTATGTGGAAAGAAGGCTTGGAGAATTTGAAACTCACGGGACATATTGAAGGCAACAGGGGCAGAGGAAAACAACATGTAAGCTACCTAAGTATAAAATTTTAATTCAACAATGACGAGAAATTTATTTAATCAGATACTTGTAAATTATGTAAAAACTTGTAATCAGATACTTGTAAATTATTTAAAGAAAAAAACAGTCATATGAATAACACATGTTCTGTCTTTATCTATGCAAAAGGTGAATAATATTTTCTTTTTTTTTAAATAAAGGATCACTTAAAACAACGCTCAAGAAGCGCTCGAAGTAGAGTGTTACTGAACATAAGCAGAAGTAGAAAAAAGTTAAAAATATGAGAATCAGCAGGATAGATAGGATTGATACTTGACTTGAAGAATTTAAAATGGTAATGTTCATGGAAGTATCCACACGGGAGTTTGCTCCGTATAGTAGCAGTTCTTGGGGAAAAGCTATCTTAGTGAAGTTTCCTCTTTTAAATGAAATACGGGGAGAATGTGAATGATTCGACTCCGTGGACGTAGCATAGTCAGCTCTAGCTGTCTGAACTGGTAGAACTAAATAGTTGAGCTCATCTGAAACTTTTTTTCCGTAGGAACAAAGATCGAGTAGCGATATGCTTGCAACGCTGTATCTGCGGAAAAGAGGCTTTAAGAGGAGAAATAAGTCTTCGATTTTGAACGCTATCGAGACTGGGTAATGAGGATTTGGCAGTTCCAGTCAAGACAGGGAGCAATGCTCCATTTTGGGTCTAATCTGATGTCGGTACTAAAGCATTTATGGTAGTAGTTATTTCACGGAATAACATTATATGATTCTATTTGAAAATGTACTGAGAACTGGGGAGGAGGCACGGAAGAGTTATGGATAGCGGCTCGGATTGAGGACTCGGAGATCGAATTCATTATATTCACTTACGTACTAATACCCTTGAGAAAAGTATGAATCCTTTTCTTCTCCCCCAGCTATGAGTAAATAGTAGGACGGACTGGGTTCTATAGCCTTAGATGCAAAAAAATGACAACCTACTGTCTCGTCAGTCATGTATTGAAAGATACATGATCGCCTACGCGTGTATCATGTATAGCACATAACTAACTGACTGAGAACTCTCCCACTTCTGTTAGAAAATCTCAGTAACTGTTGGTATCTTAAAATACTGTTATGTTATCAGTCGTTGCACAGGACCAATCATAAAAATTGTATCATAAATCGTCTGCAAATACAGCCAAATTGAGCCTAATGGTAGTAATACTCGAAGTCTGTTTTGAAGTTTTCTTTCCCGAGATATATTTGCCAGTGATTCCAATATGTTTTATTCTTTCTCAATCTTCAGTAAACGATGGAAAGTAATATAACTTTCCGCCTCTTTCGTTATAGGCCCGCGTCCTTGCAATATCTTGTTTTCATTATGGAAAACTCACGCATTCGCATTGGAGATTCCATATCACCAGCAACGCTTTCTACCACCGCGCCTTCTCTTGTATGTCGATTGTTCTTCCTTCCTACTTCGAATTACTTCCGCGACCAATCGAAGCCTATCTCATTGCTTCCAAAATGCTCCAAGGCAGAGTTCAATCCCGTGGTGCTATCTTCAATTCGATTCTCAACAGCTCCCCTTCAGATACAATGCCACACCCGCTGCCACAATTGTCTGTTTTATTCTCTAGTTTTCTCGTTTTCTTGATACCGTCCATTCTCATTGTTGCATATTTGTCATCTGTCAGAAGTCGGTGGCTCATTTAGCAAAGTTATGAGTCTGCACGCTTTCTCTGACGATAAGCTCGGAGCAGCGGTCGAAACTGATTCTTCTTTACGTATTGGCTGGAGTACCATTCTCTTCACATTCTGGATCTTTGAGTGTCAATAATTATCCAAACATGAATGTTTGGAGTTTTTCTTTGATTTTTTTCTTTGATTTTTTTTGTTTTGCCCATAGTGATTTTCCTCGCTATATTTATGAGCATCCGTTTATTTCTGACATGTCTTTCAAAGGGACCTGTTTTTATATTTTTTCCCGCCAAAATGCACACATAAGAAGGCACTGTTCGTACAAAGAAAACAATGTCACAAAAGAAAACGCTTGAAGTTACGCTAGTTGTTCGCGCGAAAAAGGTCCACAGAATATTGGAACGAAATTGGTAACGATTCTACAGAATAGACCATTTTATTGAGAATGAAATCATTGGATAAGTAAGATGAAGAGAGCCGAATAAGTCAGCTTTCCTGGAAACAAACATCTTTTAATCATTTCACCCCATGCAATGCAATAAAGCCATTAAGATGTAAGAGATTATTGAGAGAATATCAGAAAAAATACTATTAAGGAGAGAAAACAATACAAGAATAAGAATTAAGAAGATAGAAGATAAAGAGTGACACTGCATTTGATTTTTAAAGATCGTAGTTGACTGGGAAGCAAGAAGTCGGAAGACATTTTCACAGGGGATAGTACGATAGGAGTATCTGTTAGCATAGGACTTATGGTTACATTTAGTCATTTCTACTGCAAATGATGAGAACTTGGCGTCATTCTACTACTTCGCCTGTCTGAAAAATGTGTACCGGAAATTTCAGAGGTGTTCAAAGATAAACGCCCTCCAATCAGTAGCGTCATGTAGGGAGTCATTTTTGTCTTTTGCAAAAGGCGTTAATCTTCCTTGTGAAAACGGACCTTAGGTTCTCTGGTCGTTAGAGGCCGTTTGTTGGCTGTTTCCCACTGTGCACTAAGTCCATGACAGCTTCCAGCTCTTTGTTATGACGCCATGTGTACATCTGCATTGATCGTGGGCTTGCTTGGAGCACGTGACGTAAAGTGTTTCGACCACTTTAACATAATGCGCATACATCGGTGCCAGTATGCACCCACAGCTTAAGGTTGGTTGCGTTTGGTAGAAGATCACATGTAGATCGCAGGAGGAATGGTACTGCCATTGGTTCCATCGCATTCAGTGTATTCCATAACGTCATCTGATCAATATCATTCCATGTAGTCCAAGCACATTGTATGGACTGAAAAACAGCAGTAGCTGTTTGCTGCTCTTCCTCAAAATTTCTTATTTCTTCAATCACCATGTCTCGTTTTCCCTTTGGACCCCGTTTGGAGAAAAACTGGTTGCTTTTGCTGAACCGGGAAGCATAATTGGTTTGGGTCAACCCCATAATCACCTTGGTTCGCAGGCTGAATTCTGCTTCTTGGATGACTTCTATTGCAGACCATTTGGTGCCAGTTTTGATATCTAAATATATTTATTTATAAAACACACGCACACTTATTTCTTATCGGAATCTAGATTTCGTTGTCAAATGGGCCATTTACTCTTACTATTATCATAATTTTGCTTTAAATAATAAACACATTTTATATTTGACATTTGATGTTTTTGTTTATTATTTTCATAGTGGGGTATATAGGTATTGTCAACATGTATTTTCCTGTATTGTGAAGGTGAACAGGAACGTGTCTTTAAATGTGTGATAGAACTTTTATCAAAATCAATCTAACGACACTGAAAAAAATTTATTACGAGTGTAGTATGAACGTTTTAAAATACATTTGAAAATGCTAACAATTAACACTATATTGCATTTTACCACCTCTGCTTACCCCCTTGAACTGTGAACGCTTGTTTACAAAACATCGTAACAACAATGGTTAATTTTAACATAATTATAAGAGAGTGCGTTCACGCATGTTTTCTAAATTCATCATCACAACGATTACAGTTACACTTACTTTGTCTTCGCATTTTAACCCTGAGGGTAATCTTAGAGGAGATCGAAAGTACTTGGGTTAAAAAAAATAAGTAGTCTTACTTGAGGAATTTCGACTTAGCATCAAGAAGATAATTAGAGAATAATAAAGGTTTATTATAAAAATAGACATAATATATATATATATATATATATATATATATATATATATATATATATATATATATATATATATATATATATATATATACTCGACTCTCCCGTCGAATTCGACGTATGAGGGTCAAGCAGATCAGTTCTTAGGAAAGATACAGCCCGACAACAGCACATGAGATTTGATTATAGTAGTGAAGATTTCGTGCAGGACCATCCACACTTTTTGAAGGGCCGAATACAGAGACATTTTTTGCACTAAGTGCCACAAGGTCCCCAAAGGACCTTCCGCAGGTTTTGAATACAGAGTTGTCCTTCTCCTAGACCAGTTGCCATCCAAGGCTATAGAACCTAGTCTGTCCTGCTATTTACCCATAGCCGGGTATTACCTCACCATTACTTCGCCGTTTCTTCTATTACTACACTTTATAATAATTATCTACATATATGTTTACCTTCTAGTCGTGTTTCTATGAAACCATTCTATAGGTATACATTCTATATGTCGAAGAGAAAATAATGACATAATATATTAACATTGTACATTACTTCAAACAAAAGGTTAGCATTGAAACCCCAATCAATACTGGAAAGAACGATAACAGCTACTGGATATTAAAAAAATCTATTTTTCTGATAAAAAAATTAAGGGAAAGATTTTATAAATTTCAACAGAATGTAATACTGGCTGCTCGGTCAATGAATGCCAAATGTTTCCTTATAATGAAGCAGCTAATAATTACCAATTCCATTTGCGGTGTGTCCTGGGTATGACGATAAACTACATCCGGCAGCAAGGCCTCTAATCGGGAGGTTTTGAGGAGCATGGAACCACCTCTTAATTACTGTTGTTCCCAGGTCCCACCTGACCCGGGTGGTAACACCTGTTCGAGTCCCAACTATGAGCAAATTGTTAACTCCCAAAATGGCGTCAAAAATCTACGAAAATATAAAAATACTTTTTTTATAGTAAAAAAATATACCAGCAATTTATTTTTGTAACAAATAACTAATGCTCGCAACGAAATTAAATTTCAGCATTAAATGACCCATAAGGTGTCGATATGTCGCTAAACAAACAAACAAATCCATTTGTGGTTTTTGTGGGATATGATGAAGGATTGGCGTGAGATCAGAATACGCGACAAGAATCCGCTTGAAAATATGTCCCATACTATTGCATTTTCTGTATCTTTATGTGTAAATTATTTGTCCTTATATTTCGTCTTTTCTTTCATTTCGTCCTTTCGCAAACCTTTCCCGAGATTTGTACTTTCTCAATTTCCCTTTTCATTCTGCTTCTACCCAGGGGCGGATCACTTCAATACTTGCCATATACGCTCCGCTTTGTACGCCACTGATTTTTAATTACTATATTTCCGTTTTTCTCTTTCTTCACTCGATTTTTTCATCTCCAGAACTTCTATGCTTGCAGGATCCATTATTTATTGGGACATGTTTATCGTGCGAAACAATCACGCCCCAGTCCCTTTGGTTTTATTTGCTTCTGCAAATAATATCATCAAAGGAGCTATATCGCCTGGATCCTTGTATTCTTTCATAAACAAATCGCCATATTAGACATGTCGGCTAGAAGTGTTTCTTTGTTCAAGTCATATCGACGAAAAGTTTTCTCCGGAAAATAAAATCTTGTAATTGAGATAGCAGTCTGTAAAGTAATGTCACAATTTTCTCAAAATGGAAGAACACCTTCAAATATAACAAATATTTTTCGTTTTGTTTTTAGTCAATTCACCCTAAACAAGGCGAGAATGCCACTAAGACGTAAGGGGGATACAGGAAATGAAAGGAAATGAAAAGACTTTAGAAGGAACCAGAAACCCAATCCTAAACAGAAAATAATGGATAAAACTCTAGACCTGTTGAAAAGATCAGGGACGAGTGTGAAATGAATGATAGGCGGACATATCTACTCCTATTGAGGAAAAGATAAATAAATAGAGAATAAAATTTCAGAGTTTAGGAGGAGATGTTATAAGCATAGAGTTGAAGTAGACTTCAAGAGGAATCGGAAATCCAATTCTAAACAGGAAACAAGGGATAAATCTCTACTCCAGTTCAAATAACTGAGGAGTGGTGTGAACTGGACGATGGGTGAACTTATCTACTCCTAGTTGAAATTATTTGTCAAGAACACAGTCTTCATTATTTCATCATCATCATTCACCTCCACTCCGCATCCTCCTCCTCATCACCATCATCATCATCAATCCCATGTTCAGATGTGGTACTACGGTCACTGCGCATGTTTAGGTTGGAAGCTGGAGAAGAATTCATACATGCGTAGCAGTGTTGGGTAAGTAGATCCTGATATATATATATATATATATATATATATATATATATGATGAAAATATGGAAAAGACAAAACAAAATCCGAATATGCAAATTTACTGTTTTAATGTTTTACTGTCAGTAAAACAACATTAAAACAGTAAACTTGCATATTCGGATTTTGTTTTGTCTTTTCCATATTTTTCATCATACCGTCGGATCTACATCCACATATTTGCTTACATATATATATATATATATATATATATATATATATATATATATATATATATATAAGGATTTATCAGAAGGATTTTATTGTACTTTTCGATAGATATGTGAAAGTTCTTGTAATTTGGTTGTTAGTAAATGTTTCTGATTTTTTGTGTTTGTCGTGGTGAATGAATATATTATCTGTAAGTGATAAGTCTATAAGTATCTGCAACTCATAAGTCTATAATTAAAAGGTAATATTAAACATGAGAAAGCGAAATTGATATAAAGTTTACCTTAGTCTTAATTCCTGGAGCAGCTCAAACCCACGTGCTCTCTGTGTGAGAGGTAATGAAAAGAGGAAGAATCTAAATTTCACGCCAGTGGGATAGTTTCCATTTTCCTAGAGAATCATGGAAATTTTTTTTTTTTTCATTTCTCGTGATCGCGAGATCACAAGACATATATTTACTCATTCAAAAACGAATACACTTAAATAAAATCAAGTACAGAATAAAGAAAATAATATAAGAAAACTTCTCTTTCCTCTCCTCCACTGAACTTCTTCAGCGTTACCCGACCATTCGGCCAAAAGAAATGACCTGGAGAGGAATGGGCTCCATCGTGTCTACTTGCCCAAGACATGCAAGAATGAATACTGCTCTGGTTTTCGATCACAGGCAGCCATTTTCCATTCAAGATTGTCAAAATGGCAGGCAGCAAGAGTCTTTGAAACAGTCCTAGAAGCGCCGTACAGCAACTCGTCGTCGGATATTTTGTTTGGCTATTCTGCTATCATCAAGGGGAATGACATGACCTGCACATACATAAATACAGGGTAAATTGTAGCCATTTTATATTTTTAATTTCACGCATGCGCATTGTTTGTTTTTAATGTTGTTATTGTTTTTTGCTTTGTTTTTGTTTTTTAGTAGGGTCAATTGGGCACTGTCTGTGGGATAAAGAGCACATGATATAATTCACTTCGCCAGAAATTTGGAAACGGCATCCTGTACTGCTTGGCATCCGCGCCGGAAGTTCCAATACGACCATTTCAGAGTGTTTGGGTGTCGATATGAGGGCAGTAGAGAGGATTTAGAATGAGTTGGATGATTCTAATGGTGATTACGAAGGTGTTTGGAGTGATCACTAATGATGGCGACGTTATGCATCCCTTTATTTTCCCACAAAGCAGACTCAACACGGAGGCCTAAATCAAGTGCCTTGAAGCGGTAGTACTGCCCTGGGTCAAACGGCTCGCTGCTGGCAGGCCCTATGACTGGCAACAGGACTCTGCACCATGCCACACAAGTTTCCCTTTTCCTTAAGACTTTGTCGTTCGTTTCATGATATCCACATCATCCTTCTGTAAAACCACATTTCTGTTGCTTCAAGTCTCTTTCTCATCAGAGATAAATTGTCCAGCATTCACTGCCATATAGGAGGACTGATATTTCGTAACCATCCAGTATTGTTTTCTTTGCTTCTAACGAATTTTTTCGGGTTTTTAATACGTTGCTTGGCCTTTGAAAGGCATCTTTTGCCATCCTAGTGCTCCTTCGGATTTTAGCGTCGCACTTTACGTCTCCTGTTAAAACACTTCCTAGATATTTAAATTTTTGTACTTGTTTGATTTTGGCGTCCCCGATTCATAGTACACATTGTGGGCTGTTCCTTTTGCTGCTATTCATACATTTTATCTTCTTACAATTGATGGTTAGTCCTTTCTTCTCACTTTCCTTTGCTACCTTCTCTAGGAGTTCGTGTTGTTTTCTTTCTATGCCTCCTCTCAAAATCACTTCCCAAATATTTAAATTGCTGTACTTTTTGTAATTTGTATGTTGAACTGTTCCTTTTGTTAACAATCATATATTCTCTCTTCTTACAATTGAGGTTTAGTTTTTTCTTCTTGCTTTCCTTCCGTAGGAGTTATTCTGTGTCAACACTGTCTCTTCTGCATACCTCATGTTGTTGAGACTGAGGCCTCCAATAATGAATCTTGACAGGCCTTCTAATTCTCTCAGAATCGTCTCAATGTATCGGTTGATTAAGTCCGGTGATAAGATGTTATTGGCCGTTCATTAATTCATTTATTTTTTATCCGGTTTAGCAAAGGAAATGAGCTATAAATTTATTTTTTCTAAAGACAAAATAAAATAAAATTAACTGATATTTACGGCAGATTTCTTTGTAAAATAAAAAGATAGCATATATGCACACGGGCGAATAAAATTCAAAGTAATAAAAATTATCCTCATTTATAAAATAAGTGCCTAAAGATTATAAGATCCTATCTGCACATCAGTCGAAAAAAGAACACAAAGATTAAATAAATATACAGAGTCTGCCAAAAGAATTCACTGTATTACAATATTTTCTCGACAGATGGCATTACCCTCATGGCCGTAGTGTCAACAAGTCCTAAACGATGTTGTGTCCCGCAGAAAACCGACTACAAGGCGGTCCTTAGATAAGAAATTGAAAATGCATGTGCAGCAATCCCACTAGACACTTTGGCCAGCATTGCCCAAGAAGTAGTTCGCCGTACTAATAAATGCCTGGAAGCTACAGGCCACCATTTTGAGCATCTCTGGTGATTGTAGAGTCCAAAGGTAACGTGTATTAATCTCGTGATGTCTGAATAAATTTAGTATTACAATATCTATACAAGTTTTTCTTTTCCTGAAGTGTGTATACATTTTTTAGCGGACTCGGTATATTAAGTGCTTTATCATTAAAAACAAATTAAAGGCTTGTTTTCTGTTGTAGATTAAAAATATGCATTTCAAAATAAAAGGCATTGCTAATTTTTATACATACAAAAGAAAATATTACTCTTATATTTTCAGCAGATTAAACATCTTAACAATCTCAATAACGTAAGATATGTAGAGGACACATCGTTGATTTCAGACACAGAAAGAAAACCACGGGAACACCTAGAAAAGGTAGTAAAGGAAAGGGAGAAGAAAGGACTAAATATCACACGTAAAAAAGACAGACTGCGTGGTTGTCAAAATGAGAAACTGCCCAAGAAGCGAACAACGAATTGAAACTGAAAAATCAAGCATATACGAAAATTTAACTATTTGAGAAGCGTTTTAACAGAGGCGGGGAAATGTGACACCGAAATCCGAAGGCGAGTTGGAATAACAAAAGTTGCCTTTCAAAAGCTAAGAAAAGTATGTAGAAACAGGAAAGTTTCATCAGAAGAAAAGAATAGAGCGCTGGAGATCGAGTTAACATTAGTCCACCTATATAACAGTGAATGTTGGACAATTTATCCACAGGTAATGAGGAGACTTGGGGCAACTGAAATGCAGTTCTACAGAAGGATGCTGGGAATACCAGGGACTGAACCTATGAGCAACAAAGTTTTATGAAAAATGGGAACGAAAAGGTCGCTTATACTTATCGTCAGAGAGAAACAGGTGAAATTTCTGAGACACGCAATGAGAAAAAAGGGGGCCTGTAGAATCTGAAACAACAGGATATATTAAAGTAAAGAGTAACAGGGAAATCAGCGAGTAACATGCCTAAGATTATAAAAACAAATCTAAGAGTTAAACAGGACTGGAAATTTTGGAGAACCATGATCGTCCACGTCCACAAAAGAAGAAGAAAAGAAGAAATAATTATAAGATAATAAGTATCTTATTCCTATTCAGGAATTAGCAAAACGGGATAACAAAAATACTATTATAGATAAGTATCATTTTTTTAAATATATCTATATTGAAAAATGATATTGAGAAATACTTCTAAAATTTGCGTGTATATATAAGATTATCGGCAGGTGAGAACATGTTATTATCTATTTAAGATTACTTGGAATTTCACGCGGATTCACACGATTAAGCTTTTACAATTTAATCTCTTCAGGGATTTGTGTGTTTGTGAGAGAGAGAAAGAAGGAAATGAATATTCTATTTTATACGCAGTTTCGTTTCAGCACGTAAGCAATTATTGCTCTTCACAGCTTCCTTAATGTTTTTGCTCCAAGTAACTTTTGAATATTAAACAAACATTTATGTCATTGTTCTGTAATCGAATTGACACTGAAATGACTGTTTTGCAGAAAGACTTTGCTAGAAACAAGGAAAAGAGTACTAAGCAGCTACGTGATATCTGCCCTCCTGCATGACAGCAAATGCTGGACAATCTCCTCAAAGATGAAGAAGAGACTTGAAGCAACAGAAATATGGTTCTATACAAAGGATGCTGAGGATACCATGGACCGAACATGTGAGCATGTTTTGAAAAAAAAAAGTAAAACAAAAAGGAAACTAATACTTAACATCTGGAAGAGACAATTGAAGTTTCTCGGGCATTTAATGAGGATAGAGGGCTTGTAAAATCTGATACTCACGGCACAGGCAAGAGGGGCAGAGGAAAACAACGCATAACATATTTAGTGAGCTTGACTAATTGGATGTCGGAACAAGATTTAGGAGAGATAACATAAAGACAAAGTTTATTAATAGTTACAAGGGAGGGGAAGTTGTGGAGACCCATGATGTCTTGAAGGGATATGGCACAGAGAAGAAGACTACTTTGTTTAATAGTTCTTTCAGTTTTCCTAAAACAAATGGGAACATTACATTCATCTTTTTGCTTCTGGTTTTTCTAATGCAAAGTCGTTCATCATCATCTACACACTTTCTCATCAATATACCCATTTCTCCATCTCTTATACCCACCCGACACACTTTTCATGTTTATACCCTGGGACATCCTTTGCCATCACTTTCAGCCCATCCCACATTCTATTCCACAATCTCTACCGCTAAGGCTTTGCAGTTTTCATTAACAGTTTTCATAGCATATTCAACCTTTTAAACCATTATAGTTAGGAAAAAAGCATCCCTCATTCTTGTTCAATAATCTTTTAGTTATAAGCTTCATCATTTTTTTTATTTATTAGAAGAAATAACAAAGATACAAAGTTTATTAAGAACAACAAGGGAGGGAACTTGTGGAGAGCCATGATCGCCTACGTCCTGGATGAACATGTCACATAAAGAAGAATATATTTATCAATAAAATATTTTGCCAAGTATATGCTGGAAACGTTTGCGTAAGCTTAAAGAAACACTCTGATAACTGGAGAGTTTAAGACGTAATAGAAAACCACTCCATTGTCAATTTTTATGAGGTTTGGGTACTAATCACTATTCGTTCGAATCTCAACATAGTCAAGGTGATTTCTTGGAAATATCAACCTATGTATACTATTCCAACGTGTAACATTGTTGAGAAGTGCTTAAAATACAATCTCCAACGGTTTAAGTGTAGCGTCAATCGACATCTCCAGTTGCCTTGATCTATCCACTTCCCTTCTCCACATCCTTTCATTTTTCATTCCTATCTGCTCTCGCTCCGGATCTTCTGTGGCACCCTTGCCTTGATCGACCTTCCCCACATCCTTTCATTTTTCATTCCTATCTGCTCTCGCTCCGGATCTTCTGTGGCACCCTTGCCTTGATCGACCTTCTCCACATCCTTTCATTTTTCATTCCTATCTGCTCTCGCTCCGAATCTTCTGTGGCCCCTTGCCTTGATTGACCTTCTCCACATCCTTTCATTTTTCATTCCTATCTGCTCTCGCTCCGGATCTTCTGTGGCCCCCTTGCCTTGATCGACCCACTGTCTTTCTCTTTCACCACATCCCCTCCCTTGCTGCTCTTCCTCCAACCCTTCTTTAACCCCTTGCGTGATAGTGGCCTCCGGCCTTGCTTGGGGTGATACGATTAAAAAAAACAAAAACAAAAACAGCCACCGATTGACCCAGGTCATGTGAATGAATTTAGGTAAACTAAGACAGTTTATGTCCGGTTATGCGTTCTCTCCCAGAAACTGCGACTAAGTTCTGCTCAGCGTCGTTACAGGTGGGCTGTGTAGTTGTTGAAGAATCACAAATGTTCCTGAATGGGTGTCTGCAACAGGGAATTGCTCGCCACCCTAGCGGAAACGATCAGCCAGATCAATATAACTGTTTCGACATATATGAACAAAAATTGTGTATTAATATCTACAAAATAATATATTTTAATAATTGGTTGAGAGATCACACGATAGAACATATAGATAAGTATAGTTACGTGAAAAAGTGAGGACACATCAAGAAATATGTACTTATTTTTAAAGACATATCGCCAGATCGATATTGGATCTTCTTTCAAATGTATATATAGATAAAAATGATGTAATCGAACAAAAAATGAAAACGTTACTTTTCCTCATTTATTTAACAAAATAAAAGGAACAAAAATGCCAACTCCTGCTGAGGAAAAATTTAGGACGACCTTTGCCCTAATAGCTGATATTGTCCTTCTTTGGCTGAAATGACCTCGGTTACACATTTCCTGTAACTGACTACCAGTCTCTAACATCAGTTGGAGAATTATTTCAGCGGTGTGATATTTGAGTGAGGTGTTGCATGCATCACCCCTCACCATCTCTATAAGATTAAGATCCGGACTTTTTCCTTGGTCATTCCAAGACTCGGAACTCCTTAATTTAGATATTCTTTGCCGGATTTCAGCGTCAATTTTCTGACGAATGATAACATATTTTCTTTAAGCATCCTCTGGTAAAATAACGATTTCATAATGGATTCTACGATGGTGAGCCTGCTCCACCGTGCAGTCCCCATCCATGATGTTTTCACGCTCTCTGATACTCAAATGCAGTATTTGATTTGCACCGAACATGTCTTCTGTTACTAGGCCCAAATAAGTTTGTTTTGGATTCAACGATCAAGAGCACATTGTTAAAGAACTAACGAACTTTCTCTGGCAAATATTAATCTAGGCTTGATATCTTTTTTTAAGCAGTTATTTCATCTTGGCTCACATTCTATACCATTTGAACGCTTGCAGTCTCTTTCAAACAATCGTGAAAAGAACAAAACCCTTCCTCACAGGATGATCCCTAAAGATAGTTATTAACGACTTGAGGCCCTGGTGGTCAACGCAGGCGTCTCTCAGGGGTTACTTCTCAGACCAACCCTTTTTCTGATTTACATAAATGATTTACCTAAGAATATACTCCAATCATTTGTAAATATCTATGCCGATGATAAGACAAATATACAGACGCACCTCTAAAAGTTTTAACGATCACAGATCAGCAGTTGACCTCTCTTCCGATCTCGCACTAACTTCTCAGTCGTGGAAAAACTGACTGATTACATTGAATGCCTCTAAAACCAAACTGGTTACATTCCATCACCGTCGTGGAATTCCTATATACGATCCATCTCTAAAATGCAGGTAAAATGATTGGCTCCCTGTGCCACTCTAGTAAGTACCTGACTCGTCATGCTATCCTCTACCTTTATGAGAGCTAGATCAGGTTAAAAATGGAGTATCGTTGCCATATTCGGACGGGAGCTGCCCACACCTCACTTTCCAGTTTTGATAGAGTCCAAAAGCTTCTCCGAGAATTTGTGGAAGAAGAATTATTTTTCACACTCCCACCTCTCTCTCAAAGGCATGATGGAGCAAGTCTTTCACTACTCTATCGCTACTACGATGGAAAGTTCTCGGCTGCCTGGTCTGACTTTCACAGATAGAACCCACCATGCCACTTACAAAGTAGCAAACCACCCACATTCCCTGCGTATTCCATCGGCGAGAATTAGGTTCCACTCAAACAGCTTCTTCCCGCGAAACACTGCCCTATGGAACGGACACACTAGAGAATGTTTTCCCGATCACTACAATCTTAACCTGTTCAAGTCTAGAGTCAACCGCTATCTCCCCCCCCCACTTATCCATATAAAATCCGTCTTAATGTAATCCTCTACTTTGAGTGGCTCCCGAGCCTTATAAAGGCTGAACCTAACTGTAAAAAAAAAAAAGAACCTTTAGGAGTTATAGGATTTTCAAAGACCTATTTCAGCATCTTGTTCTCTGCTCTTGGGCTGAACTTACTCGGACGGTCATGTTGCCAATTGTTTTAAATATCTTCCAGGCTTACGGCCACGTCACGTAGAAAACATCGGTTTCGGTACGATCACATAAGAAGCAAGAGGTTATGGAGTTTTAGAGAATAGAAAAAAAATCACAATTAAAGAGAGAGAAGTATAAAAGAACAGAAAACAAGAAGACATAAGATAAATGTTATGGTCCAGGTTAGGACCAAGGAAGAACAACACGAACTCAAGAGTAGAAATAACGAATATATATTACACGAAATAATAATACAAGATGTGGAAGGTGTTAGTGTGACTGTCAGTCTGGTTTGGAGTGAACTACTATCGGCTCGACTCGATTCGTCTCTCTCTCTCTCTCTCTCTCTCTTGAGAGGCGTAGTATACATAGTGTTAGGAAGAGTTAATTCTGTAGTTATAGGTAAGGACCCATAACAATAACGATTGACAATGCATTTATTTTTTTGAAGATCGAAGTTGATTGGGAAGCAAGAATCCAGAAGGAAGTTACACACGTGAGAAGTGCTATAGAAGAAACTGTTAGCGTAGAACTTACGGTTAGCTATTTCAATTGAAATGAAATCAATTTAAATTTAAAATCTAATGAAATTAAATTCAAAGGATTTAATTAATGAAATCTTTAACACTGGAAAATGTATTTTTCCAGTTTTATTTACTTAGTCATATTATCTTTATATGACCTTCATCTCTTTACAATGTTAAAATGAAGAACAAATGTTCATGTTTAACATTTAACACACTGCATTATTCAATTGTTTCTTTTTCACTGCAATGTTTTTCAAGGCTCCTCTACTTAATTTCATTCATAGTCATTTTCTGTTGCCATAGCAGGATATAACAACACAACTGAAAAATTCAAATGCATTTATCTGAGTCAATGGCAGGATTAAAGTTTTTCTTTGGAACCAACATCAACTCCAAAATGTTAAAGTTGAAAAATGTAAAAAACTCAAACGTTTCTTTTGGGGTGCCCTAACATTTTGACAAGACTGTATATATTTTACGAAAACTTACAATATGCTCTTTCATACTAGATAAATGTGATCTTGTGTGAACATTAATTGACATTAAAATACCTATAGAATGCAATCAATTAAATGTAAAATAAATTTTTCATAAATATAATTCGGTTCAAAAGAAAACATTATAATTATTCATTTACTAGGTGGACACGAGTGTTCAAAGAAAGCTCAACCATTTTTATACTACTCATCTGTCACCCTTGACTGTATCTTCTCATTCTCTTCCTTGTCCCTTCCAACCTTCGTTGACGTTTCCTGATATTAATTTAATGTTATAGAAACTGATTAATTTCATATTTTAAAAAGGAATAACCATTGCGCAAATATTCTCAAGTGCATATTCTCTTTTATCTTTCTTTTGCTCGATATCTCGATAACGTGTTACATTTTGTATGCCTTTCCGTCTTGGCCTGCCGTTCAACCTTCTGATCATTGTTATTCAACTAGCAATGAGCAACTCCCAATGAGTTTCTTTCGATTCCATTTTTTTTCTATCTCGCTGTACGTATATATTTATTTTTCTGTTCACCTTGGTTTCCTTTTCATTTTCTCTAGCTTTCATACATTTTGCCCATCTTATTATTTCGCTCTTCACTTCTCTTCTCATTACTAACTCCTTCCTGATTAACATTTTTCATAGGGTTTCTCAATCAGAAACTCTAACTGTAATGAAGTGTGAGTGCCAATTAATTATTTCGTCACTTGCTCTCAGCCAGTCTGTGGTGCGAGCAGCACTATCACTCACTGGTCTAACACGCACACTCGCACCCTATATTCTCTGTCTGCGATGTGTACTTTTTTTTAAATCATTATCCCCATTGCAAGGCAGTAAAGCCATTAAGACACAAGAGGTTAGACGGTATGGAAAAATTAGGAACATAAACATTAATAATGAGCGGGAAGAAAAAATAATCAGGAGGACAGTATGTAGAGGACATTGTGGGTGTAGTGTTGTTAATTTAGGAACATGTACTGTTTATTCCTGCTAGAAGAAGGTCCAACTACAAGAACATGGCGAACTCAAGTTGAGTCCAACCGAAGATGTAAAGAAAACAAACAAGACCGATATATATATATGTCAACAAATATTAAACGACAAATTTACAAGTGACAAAGACATCAACATTTGTGTTTGTGTGTGAACGTAAAGAGTTTGTATTTTGGTGAATGTTTGTACGTACGTCTGTGTGTGTTTCATGACGTTTTCCCACAAGTGGGCGAAAACGCGAATCTCTGTGAGGGATCACATTTTTAAATATGTCCGCTGAAATGCAAAGTAACAAAGAGAACGAGGCGAGAAATCGTCCAGTATTTATAGTGTAGGGAGAGCGACCCCTAGTGAGCCATTAGGAAATTAAGGAGGATCTAACTCCGACAAGTAGATTGCGATTGACATTGCATTTAAATTTTTGTACATTAAAGTTAGCTGGAAAGCATGGAGGCTGATGAGAGTTCCACAAGCGAGAAGTGCGACAAAAGAAACCATTAGCATAGAACTTACGGCGACATCTAGCCAGCTCAACTGAAAAGGATGAGATCTCGACTCTAGTCTAGTATTGCGCTTAAATTCAAAAAACTCTAGGGACTATAGCGAAGAGCTCATCTGAACAATTACCATGAAAGTATCTATAGAAAAGAAACAGAGAGGCAACCTTACTCCTGAAAGTGACTGAAGCCGAGTCGCCGCTAAGTCAGGATTAATAATATTCCTGGTTCTTCACTGGATCTTATTGATAAGATCCAAAGGAAAATAAGTTCCAGGAAAATATCAGGGACACCTGACCAAATATGAAAGCAATGATATGCTTCAGAGAGAAAAAACTCTCGCCCAACACAGTGAACCGACTTTCTTATCAGCTGATCTAGCGATGGATTCAATATAGTCTTCCCACTTCATGTCAGCTATGAACACTAGCCTGGGTCACTAAATTGTCTCCCCAATCATCTCTGGAGCGTTATTGTTATATATCCATCTGTCCAACATCATCCACACGCTTCCAATACCGGATGAAGGTGTGAAGTTACGAACTTCTTCATTCGGAGACCGGGATTGACCCCAGGTAATCCTGCATCTGGCTTCATTTGATAGTTTGGTTTGAAAGTTGAGTGCAATGTCTAATAATATCACAACTCCGATCCAAGAAAAGAAGTATCGGATAGATACTACACTTTGATCCGAGGAAGTAATATCTTTACAGGCAAGAATGGTAACTTACACTGAGGTTTAAGGGACAGTAAATATCTATAATACTCCAGAACTCTCCTCAGTATCATCGTCAATTTCAGTAAGGCTATTTTTCAGATTTCCAAATAACTGTAGCCTTTTTACAAAATAATTCAGACTCGTTATCAACCATCCTACAACCGTCATTTCATCATTTCTTTCAGTTCCCTCGGGAGGTCCAGATATTTATACATATTATTATTATTATTATTATTATTAATATTCACCCCCACCGCCTCCTGGTCAATTTCTCTCTAGTGATTCACAAAAAAACCCCTAAAATATCCAATATTAAAGCATAACATTTTTTCATTAAAGGTTCATTAATTGGCCATGTGTTTTCTATCAAAACCCAGAAAAACATTTTCAGTTTTTTTTTAATTTTTTGTTTATGCAATAAAAGAAAGGAAAAATTAAATGCATACACGCATAGAGAATTCTCTATGATTGAAATTATTACCCTGAGATTGGAAGGGTCCACTGCAGTAGTGCCGTTTGGCAAGCTAGTCTTAGTGAAGCAGTGATAGGATAGAAAGTTCAATCCCAACCATATGCAACTCTTACTTTCAAATTCCGAAATCTCTATAAATTTAATTGTTACTCTGATCCTTAAAGTGGCTATTGCTGTAGAGCTGGTTAGTCTGCTATCATTGTTCAAACATTGACAGTATAGATAATTTTTGCTTGCTATGTGCACGCATTAATTTCACTTTGTGACGGTAAAAATTTTCGAAAAATTATAAGAAAACGGTTGAATTTAAAACATTATATTATTTAAAATATCTAATGCATAAATTAATCTCAAACTAAAATAATAATAATTACATTATTGAAAAATTCAACAGCAATAACATTTACTGACTTTTGTTTATTAGACATTAAATTATATCACTTAGCATCTTCCATAGATTACCTCGACTTTCAGTTCGCCTGAAGTTTTATTCATGAATGTTCTTAAATTTAAAATTCTGGAAAACTGAAGACATTTTTACTTCTATTTATAAATACTTCTGTTTATAATTACTTCTATTTATAAATACTTCTATTTACAAAAACTTCTGTTTATAAATACTTCCATTTACAAATACTTCTATTTACAAATACTTCTATTTATATATACTTCCGTTTACAAATACTTCCATTTACAAATAATTCCATTTACAAATACTTCCGTTTACAAATACTTCTATTTATAAATACTTGTATTTATAAATACTTCTAATTACAAATAGTTCTATTTATAAATACGTCTATTTACAAATACTTCTATTTATAAAGACTTATATTTATAAATACTTCTATTTACAAATACTTCTATTTGCAAATACTTCTATTTACAAATGCTTCTATTTACAAATACTTCTATTTACAAATACTTGTTGCAAAACAAAATCTTTACATTTGACTTGATAAAGTTCATCAAGGGACGAAAAAGCGTTGGTTAAGATAAATTTTCCTTTTGTCTTTTTTCATATTATCTTTTGAAGATCATGACTGAATTTTTACACAGACACACACATATATGCGTATATATATTAAATGGAATACCTTCTGTGCCAACGTGTTTTCTTCTTTAAACTTTATCAAAGTAGACATTTTATTTAGTAAGCTGAATTTATTCACAGAAGTAATGTGAAGAAAAATAAACTTAACCGTTTAAATTTTGAAATAGAGCACGCTCTAAAATATTCGAAAATATATAAATTATAAATAATGTATAAAAACGGGTTAGCAAACAATACCTGTAAGAATCATCATACGAATTCTGAATAGATAATTGACATTTCTAGGATACATAAGAAAAGAGGGCTTGGAAAATGTAATACTCACAGGACAGATTGAAGGACAAGAGGGACAGAGGAAAACAACGCATGACCTATATAATGAAGAAAGGCGGCTTGGGAAATATGATACTCACAGGACAGATTGAAGACAAGAGGAACAGAGGAAAACAATGAATAACCTACCAAACGAACTTGAGTAAATGGATGGCAGAACAAGGTTTAGGAAATAAAACAAAAAGAGAAAATTTATTAAGAGATACAAAGGGCAAAAACATGTGGGGAGACATGACGACCAACTTCCTGAATGGACACGCTCATAGGAGGAAAAGTAATAAAACCTCTGAATTTAACTTGTAAAAGTTACCCCAGGAACGAAACGCATTGGTATAAAATGTTTTCCTCTAGTCACTTCGTTCATATATATATATATATATATATATATATATATATATATATATATAACGTTCACTTTCTGACCATAAAACCCAGATTAAAATCTCACCACGGTTGATTTGTCAGGAAGTAGACTTCCGATGCTATCGGTCTGGAGGGGGTGATCCCGGTGTGCGGCACCTTTGGAATGTTTCTGATTGAAAAAGCATACCACGGGTTGACCCAAGCCTTGTGAGTGAAATTGGATAGACAGAATCCTTGGGGTCCATCGATAGCTGTCCTAGCACGAAGTAACAAGTCATCGTGATCGAGAGTTTGAGTGTACTGGTCTTGTTCAGATTGTTGATTACGCTAGATAACACGCTCACTCCCAGAAACCGTAACTAAGGTCTGCTCAGCATAGTTGCAGTATAAACGCCAGGTTGGCTCTATGGATGTTGAACAAGCACAAACGTGCCTGAGTGAGCGTCTGCAATAGGAATTGGCTAGCCGCCCTAATAAACGGGTATACTCGAATACAAGTGTCCAGTGGCCAGCAATTCTATTATATATATATATATAAATACGGAGACCTACCAAACTCTATCCGTAACATACTCGTTGATAACACAAATATAATAGCATCATCCACATGCACAAAAATATTAAAAATAATGGAAGCATTATTAATCAAAAAGAAAACGCCAACAATCAATAATATCAACACTGAACACGGCCGCAAATATGCTGCTCGTGTTTGGAAAATAAAACATTTTTCTAACTCTCGATACATACATAAAATAATCCATATATTCAGTAAAAAGTTAAAATAAAATTTATCTTTGATAATGGCTAAATGTATAGCCGAAAGCGCTTGAATATATAAAACATGTTAAGAATTTTTATATAATTTATGTCCTGAAAAGAAAAACACATTTTAGAAACACATAAAAAATTATATAAAAAACTTAACCACATCACCTTGTCAGTTGTTTTTAACTAAATTTGCATTAAAGGGGGATGCTGCCCAAATACACAATATATATATATATATATATATATATATATATACTAGCAGCATGGCCCGGCGTTTCCCGTGCTTGATTCAAAAATCGTACGACTCATACAGCAATCGCTATCACTTGACTTAAAATATTTTTGCCCTTCCTTGCCTTTAAAGGAGTGCCCGTTGCCGTGCTGATGTTGCTACATGCCTTACTTCTTGCCTATCTCACACTGCGAATTTTTTCTAAGCTCTATACTAAACATTAAATCTGTTACGAAAAAAAAAGAACTAAACAAAATGAACACAAAACTATCAGCTTTAAAAAAGGACTCATAACTGGAAAAAACCGAATGAAAAAAGAATGTTAACAACAAATATTTTATCACACCCAACCCAGTTCTGTGGAATCAGAATCAACGTTGAGTTTAAGCAAGCTAGTTAACATTCGTGTCAATCAGCTGTTGGCTCTCACGCTGGCCAATAGAATCTTCCTGCCTATTCGTGGCAGCCAGCTATAGGCTCACACTCTGAGCAGTAGAAAATGGCCGCAAACTACATGAAAACTGCCGTAGAAGCATGAAAAATCGATTATTTCCACTATCGATGGGAGTTAGGAAATGCAACGTCGGTCTTGGTCTTGCCGCTAACTTGGAGCATGTGCATATAAATTTTGGTGCAAATCCGTCGAAAACTGTGGCCGTGCATTCGTTACACACACACATCCTGACTTATATATATATATATATATGTGTGTATATATATATATATATGCACAAAATAAACGTCATTTTTTGTTATACCTTTAGGATACTTTCGGCGAACGCTTTTTCAAAAGGATTTCTTTGACGATATACAAATGCAACCAAAACACATAAATACTCTCCAAAAAATCACAGGGCGGTTTTCAACTGAGGAGAATTCTTAAAAGTCTTGTTTTATTGTCCAATGCTGTGCAGACGCGCAGGTTGTTTCGACTTCCGGTGTGTAGCAGTCACTTCTAAACTCAAGCAGTTCACGACTCGCCGTTTGGGCAACATTTGTTGGATAATCCTGATTGTACCGCCGAGTATAAGGACACATTCTTTTCCATTCTACATAGTGCTCGCTCGGTATACCATCTTAGAGTTTCCTGGGCTTTCTATATCAAATTCTACCAGCCGAGCCTATGCAAACAAAAGGAGCATTTGATGCGTTCATAACGGTTGATTAAAGGTAAAAATTCGCCTGTCTTCCTGCAAGAACAACAACCGATTGGCCATCATGCAAATTTAGAAGTGATTGCTACACACCGAAAGTCGAAACAACTTCCTGTGTCTACACAACATTGGACAATAAAAAAAGACTTTTAAGAATTCTTCACAGTTGAAAAACACCCTCTGATTTCTTGGAGAGTATTAATGTCTCTCGATTGTGTTTGTATATCGCCAACGAATACCTTTTGGAAAATTGTTGGTCGAAAGGATCCTAAAAGTATAAAAATGACGTTTATTTTGTTCAAATCTATGTTTTATTTATATGGGTTCAAGTCCTTGTTGATATATATATATATATATATATATATATATATATATATATATATATATATATATATATATAAATATAGGTAACTATACTCGTGTCGAAAAACCTTCGAACTCTTGATTTAACAACAGCCAAATCAATCACGAAGGAAAAGAAGGTTTTAAAAAAAGAAAGAGCCAGGAACATGAAAGTCTGTCGAAAATAATCGCACAGATACAGGTTCAAGGCCCAAAGAAAAAAACCCGATACGAGTAAACAACTAACTAAAGAGCTCAATACAAGCGTAGAGCAAACCTAGTCAAACCTAATGAGCCAGACACACCTACCAAGGTTTCACTTAGGCAGATCTGCCTAAGTGAAACCTTGGTAGGTGTGTCTGGCTCATTAGGTTTGACTATATATATATATATATATATATATATATGTGTGTGTGTGTGTGTGTGTGTGTGTGTGTGTGTGTGTGTGTGTGTGTGTGTGTGTGTGTGTGTGTTTTGAAGCATTTAAAAACAAGAAATAATAATAAACGTTTAATTCTTTTAAAACACATTTGCCAACGGTCTCGATAACTTTTGAGCTGAGAGATCAAGGAGAATTGTTTCGAATTTCATGGCAGGAAGAATTACATATATACCACTGTTACCAGAGATCGGTTCAAATAAATATCAGGACATAGAACTGATTTTCTCGGCACACCCTTTCCACTAGGCGGATTAACAGACAATATTCTTAAACACTATTTCCTTCATTTACTGTTTTGCCTTACTTGACACAGAAAGGAGAATGACTATTGGAATAGTAAAAGGTAACTTTCAAAATCAAAAGAAAGTATTAACAGACGGGAAATTTTCATAAGGAACAAGGAAAAGAATCCTAAACTGCTACGTAATGTCAATCCTCTTATATGGCAATAAATGCTTCAGTTTTCGTGCAAATGTTCAGGGGAGTACGTGCAACAGAAATATGGTCCTCTAGATGAACGCTGAGAATCTCAGAGACGGAACATTTCTCAGGAAAATGGGAATAAAACAGGGGAATTGTACTTAGAATCAGAAAGTGACTGTTGAAAAACGGCTTGGAAATTTTGATACTCACCGATCATGCTGAATGCAAGATAGGCAGAGGAAAACAACGAGTAATCTACCTAATGACCTAGTGTAAATGAATGGAAGAACAGGGTCCGACAGGACTAGCAAAGAGACAAAACTATCTGGAGTTATGAAAGATAGAATGTTCTGGAGTGTCATCTTTAATTTTGAGTGTTTTTTTTTATTATTATACTTGACGTTACAAAAGCTGACAATCATACCATGGGCTAAACAAAAAAGTTTTTTTTTTCATTGGCTAAGGTTTACTCGGGGCCTTTTTAAAATTTGTTGCTTATGGTTAATTTGGCATTGCCTATAATATATTTTAAGTAATAACTTTATAAGGTTGAGTCATAAGAAACGTTCGTTATTGTGTAAATTGTGCAGTAAACTATTTAAAATATCAGCCAATTACTTAAAATTAAAACGTAAATAAAAAAATTAAATTATAATATTCCATATTTACATTTGATATCTACTCTCAGTAATATGCATAATATACGTACATAGCAAATACTAAGAAATACATTTTTCCACAAAAATTTAATTATACCCTTTTACGATATATATTTTTGGAAAGTTGTATACTTCTGAGATGAGGTATTATGTACAGTATTTACATTATTCGGACTATTGTCCTCATCTTTGTCGCCATATTTGTCACAACGTTTCGGCCGTTGTACGCTCCGGCCTTCTTCAGGTGGTTGGAATTTCGAACCGAACCCTTTATTTCGATCGCTGGGGTAGACTGTTCTAGTTCCACGAGCCATGTTTGATGGGTGTCAGTTATCAGTTATCTCCTGGTAATTTTCCCTCTGAAAGTTCTCCACTGCCTGAACCGGGTATTGAACTCACACTCTTTGGGTCTGTTACTGGATCTAACCAACGCCTTTATCCACCGTACCATGTGTCCTTGAGGACTACCCCAGCGATCGAAATAAAGGGTTCGGTTCGAAATTCCAACCACCTGAAGAAGGCCGGAGCGTACAACGGCCGAAACGTTGTGACAAATATGGCGACAAAGATGAGGACAATAGTCCGAATAATATAAATATTGTATTTATACGTAATGAAAATTACACGATAGTATTGTAGTTGCGGGTGGGTCGACTTTGTATCCTGGCAACCAATATTTTTAGACCCATTTCACCATTGAGTATCCGAAATCTCAGCATTCATCAGTGCTTGAACGCCGAAATTTTGTATCAGCGGAGTATATGGAATTAGTCTCGTCTCGAAGCCAGCAACTGTTACTCTTGATCACTCAGCTCAGAAGTTATCAAAACTGTCGGCAAAAAGTGAGTTTTTAAAAACATTTCACCCCAAGCGGGGGGTGGAGATGAAGGCCCTAAGACTCATAGAATTAAGTACGACTAAATTCAAATAATTGTTTAAATTCTAAACAGGGAGCAATGGATAAATCTCTACTTCTGTTCAAAAGTCCGGGGACGATAAGTGAAACTTTCTACGCTCTGCTACTGAGCTCTTTACCATTTCCTTCTTCATATCTCGACAGAAACCCAGAAAGGGATTCATTCATTCATTTAAAGCGAGTCTTGGGCAAGTAGACATCTCTCTCCAGGTCAAACCACAGTCGATGTCTTCCATCTTGAAAACCTGCCTTGGACACGGACACATGGTCATTGAAAATCTACACCTCGGCCGTTGTCTTCAGTCAAGGAAACTATTTGCGGAAAGATACCCTGTCATCACTACACTGGTTGTATACGTACTTACAGCGCCCAGTCTATCTAACTGTCCTACTGAAAAATGATATCCGTGTATGGCTCTCGGAAACACATCCCAGAATTGATTTTATTTATTGTAGGTGCAACAGGATATCAAATAAAACCATAAACAAATAGAACCTATTTTTTATCCTCTGTTGTATACATATATTTTATAACATTTATGGCAGTGAATGCCGGACTATCTCCTTCCTCAAAAATGAAGAAGAGACTTGAAGCAACAGAAACGTGATTCTGCAGAAGGAAATACAATCGCTCGAATATGCAAGCAACAACGAAGTTTTAGAAAAAATGTAAAGAAACGGGACACATATTTAACATCAGTAAGAGACATTTGACATTTCTAGGGCTCATAATGAGGAAAGAGGGCTTGGAAAATGTGATACACACAGGATAGATTGAAAGCAAGAGGGACAGAGGAAAACAATGCATAACCTATCTAGCGAGCTTGAGTAAATGGATGGTGGAACAAATTTTAGGAGAGATAACGAAAATATAAAGTTTATTAAGGGCTACAAATGACAGGAAATTGTGGAGAGCCATGATCGTCAACGTATTGAAGGGACATGGTGTAATAGAAGAATTCTCATGACAGACAGGTAGAACATTCCTATTTGAAAGAGTGGTGTAACCCATCCCATTTGCTCCCAGAATTTTGTTGCGCTAAGGTAATCCTGATGTATATGGAGATGACAGGCCGAATTTAAATCTTGGCACTAATCATTTTAGTCTTCGGAGATTACATTTGTTATTAACCAAATTTACCTCAGCCATCTACCTCTTTTTCCATCTCATATTCTTTTTCTCCTTCCCCCACTCTCTCTTGTTCCCTCTCTCTTTCTCTCGTTAGTTTCTCACTCGTTTTTTCCTTCTCTCTATTTTCTATCAGTTCCGTTCCATATTCTTCTCTGACCTAGCCTTCTCTTTTGCTTTCCTCCCCTCTCTCTCTCTTTCTTGCTTTCTATTTCGCTTTCTGTTTCTCTCTCTTGCCTTTTACTCTTAGCTATCTCTATCACTCTTTCTTTCTTTTTTTCTATTTATCTCTGTCACTCTTACTCATTCCTTCACTTAGTCTTTGTCTCATTATTTACTTCTCTTTCATTCTTCTTCCCTCTCCACTTTTTCTCATCTCTTTCTCTTTTGATCATTCTTTATTTCTCAGTCTCCTTCTCTAAATTATTCTCGTAACTCTCTGTGTCCCACCCCTCTCTCTCTCTCTCTCTCTCTTTCTCTTCTTCTGTCTATTCTCTATTTCTTTAATTCTCTCTCCCTTTCTAACCCACTGTCATCTTTCTCTTTCTCGCCTTTCACATTTCTCTCCATCCTGTTCTTTATCACTTTCACCCTATGTTTCTCTCTTCTCCCCTATTTTTCGTTTTCTCTCTTAACTCTCTCTGTTCCTCGCACTCTCACTTCTTCTTTGTCTCCTTCTATCTTATATTCTCCGATTCTCTTTCTTTGTTCCCTCTCATTCTTTCTCCTTCTCTCTCTCTCTCTCTCTCTCTCCTTTCTGCTCTCTCTCTCTCTCTTTCGGCTTCATTTCTCACATTCTCTCTCTTTTAACTTCTTATCCCTCTCACTCTATTTTAATTCCCCTCGTCTCTGAACCTCTCTCCCCCTTTCCTTATCGTTCTATCTCCTCCTCCTCCTCCTCCTCCTACCCCTCTCTCTCTTACTATTGTTCCTCCTTCTCTTTTGATCTATCCTGCCTCTCCCCGCTTCTCTCTGTCTCCTTCTTTAGTTAACTCTTCAGGTATATCGAAGAGAACCGGAGTTTGGGGAATGTAAAGAGAGCATTGCGCGTGTGTGTGTTATTTGTGTTTTTTTTCCCAGCCTGTAGTCACAGAAGCATTTGAGTAAATATTTAAGTGGTTAATCAGAGGCAATTATTGAATAAAATGCCTGCTTGGCAAATAACTAAAATAAGAAACTCTTGGGTTGTTCATTGTTTTCTTTTTGTTTCTTCTTATCTCTTACCATTTTCCAGTGAAAATATTAAAAATTGGAATTTTTTCTTAAAAAATGGCTGATAATGGAGACTGCAATCTTTGGGAAAGAGAAATAAGCTAAAAATGAAGAAGTTAGAATTTTTTCCCTATTATTCCTTCTTCCGTTAATCAGTTTGAGGATTGAATATATTTTACCTTCTCTTTTTATTTTTTTTGTCTTCTTGGCTTACGAATTTTTTTCTTTCTCTTCGTTTTTCTTTCAACTATTTGTTTTCAATTTTCATTTTCGTTTATTTGTTGTTTCCAATTTTACATTTATTTATTATTTACTCCGTTTTTTTTTATTTCATCAATCTTCTTTCCTTCCTCTTCTTTAACTGCTATTACTCCTATTACTAACAACAACAACAATAACAACAACAACAACTAATAATAATAATAATATTTTTCTTCTTCTTCTTATACTACTAATAATTAATATTATAATTATTATTTTCTTTTTCTCCATCGTTTCTTTCTATTCTAATAGGTTTCTTCTTTTCCATCATATTTTTCTCCTTTTCTTATTTGTATCGTCTTTGGTAGGATTCTCATTCTCTGTATTTTTATTCATATTCTCATTATATTTATTCATATTTTCTTCATTTCTTCTTCTTGTCATCTTCTTTTACTCTCATTCTTTTATTATTTAGTATTATCATTCCAGTTTCCTTCCTTAAGCCCGCCCGCCCTAGACCCGCCAGTCTCTTCTCTTTCCTCCCTTCCTTCCTTTTTCTTCTTTTTGTTCTTTTATACTATTTTTCCTTATTTTTCTTGTTCCCATTTTCTGCTTTTCTTCTCTGCTAATTTTCTTCTACAAATCTCTTTTTTCTTCTTCATATTTTCCTTTTTTTATTATCTTCCGTCTTCATTCCTCCTTCTTGTCTGATTTTCTTCTGCTTATTTATCCCTTTTCTCTTTCTTTCCTTTTTTCTTTCTTTCTTTCTTTCTACTTCCAAGTATGCGCCTCTTGGCATTTCTTCTTCTTCTTCTTCTTCTTATTATTATTATTATTATTATTATCTTTCTTTTTCACTCCTCCTTTCCTCCTAATTTTTCTGCATTTTCATCTTTTTTCTTACCTTTCTTTTGTCTTTCCTTCTAACACCATGTTCTTCTTCGTTTTCTTCTTCTTCTTCATTCCTCCTATTTTTTCTAATTTCTCTTCATTCTTTTTTTCTCTCACCGTTCCTCCTCCTTTTCTTCTTCATTCCTCCTAATTTTTCTCTTTTTTCATCACTTTTCTTTCTTTCTTCCATCAAATATGTTTCCTCTTGTCATTTCCTTTCTTTCTCTCTTATTCCATTCATACTTAAAATAATTCAACTTTTATGAACACAGCAACATTGTTATTTCAAATGCGTCTACAGCCCAGCCAGATGCACTTTTCGTCTGCCAAAGCCAAAATGTTGTCATGAAAACAGAGAAAGAAAGAATTGGTCATTTTCCAAATAAACCAGATTTCATTTAGCCATTTTCAAAAACATCCCCCTTCATATTTTCCAATTTCCAGATTTCCTTGGCAAGATCTGGAGAATCAAAGAAGAATTTTACAACTTTGCTTCTGATTCCAGATTTGAGAGATCACAGACTCCAATACTAGTGGTATACACACCTAACAGAAAATGGAATTGGTGAGCCAAATTCAAATTCCAGCCAAAGTAGCTGATCTTTATTTTATAATGTCATTAGAAAAGCATGAATCTATCGTCACAATTGTTTCCATGTTTGGGTCTCTTTCTTAGGCCTGATGTTTCCTACTCAAGGAAATATGATGCTTTAATTCATAGATAACAGTCTCATTTAGTAACTCTCTACCTTGAGGTGATCTCGGGCCTTTTATTGGTAAACAATAATAAAAGAAAAATCATGGCTTACTCTTTGCTGCTGGTAATCTGTAGCCAAGTATATAATTTTACATGATGCAAAGAGGATGTCGGAAGGGTACCATCAAGTAACTTCTCTGCCACACACATTGTAATTGGAGATAGCATAAATTATTTTTCACCATTGCATTTCATAAATCTAATAGTTATGGTAATGAAAATATTAGCCGTTTCCATACAAGGAAATATTTGGCATTCATTGACTGACCAACCATTATTGTTTTCAATTCAAATTTATATCTATCCCTTAAAACAATTTTTCATGAAAACAGGTTTCTCAAGTCATATCATTCTTTCTAGTATTTGTGATTGTTTCCTTCCAAACTTTCTATTTGAAATGGTGTGAAATTAACATCTGGATTATGTCATTATTTTGTCTTAAAGTTACATGTGCCATCCATTTTAATTGTCGCTGCTGTTGGTAGTCCTCATGTGATGTGCTTTCTGTTATTTGGTACAGTTCCTCATTTCAAGTAGTGCAGAACGTTGATATCTTGTTTATATCCTTACTTTCTCTTTGAGTTACATGTGCTATCCATTTTAATTGTTGCTGCTGTTGGTATTCCTCAAGTGATGTGGTTTCTGTTATTTGGTACAGTTCTTTATTTGAAGTAGTGCAGAACATTGATATCTTGATTATGTCATTATTTTCTCTTTGAGTTACATGTGCTATCTATTTTAATTGTTGCTGCTGTTGGTAGTCCTCAAGTGATGTGGTTTCTGTTATTTGGTACAGTTCTTTCTTTGAAGGAGTGCAGAACATTAATATCTTGATTATGTCATTATTTTCTCTTTGAGTTGCATTTGCTATCCATTTTAATTGTTGCTGCTGTTGGTAGTCCTCAAGTGATGTGGTTTCTGTTATTTGGTACAGTTCTTTCTTTGAAGGAGTGCAGAACATTGATATCTTGATTATGTCATTATTTTCTCTTTGAGTTACATGTGCTATCCATTTTAATTGTTGCTGCTGTTGGTAGTCCTCAAGTGCTGTGGTTTCTGTTATTTGGTACAGTTCTTTCTTTGAAGTAGTGCAGAACATTGATATCTTGATTATGTCATTATTTTCTCTTTGAGTTACATGTGCTATCCATTTTAATTGTTGCTGCTGTTGGTAGTCCTCAAGTGATGTGGTTTCTGTTATTTGGTACAGTTCTTTCTTTGAAGTAGTGCAGAACATTAATATCTTGATTATGTCATTATTTTCTCTTTGAGTTACATGTGCTATCCATTTTAATTGTTGCTGCTGTTGGTAGTCCTCAAGTGATGTGGTTTCTGTTATTTGGTACAGTTCTTTCTTTGAAGGAGTGCAGAACATTAATATCTTGATTATGTCATTATTTTCTCTTTGAGTTACATGTGCTATCCATTTTAATTGTTGCTGCTGTTGGTAGTCCTCAAGTGCTGTGGTTTCTGTTATTTGGTACAGTTCTTTATTTGAAGTAGTGCAGAACATTGATATCTTGATTATGTCATTATTTTCTCTTTGAGTTACATGTGCTATCCATTTTAATTGTTGCTGCTGTTGGTAGTCCTCAAGTGATGTGGTTTCTGTTATTTGGTACAGTTCTTTATTTGAAGTAGTGCAGAACATTGATATCTTGATTATGTCATTATTTTCTCTTTCAGTTACATGTGCTATCCATTTTAATTGTTGCTGCTGTTGGTAGTCCTCAAGTGATGTGGTTTCTGTTATTTGGTACAGTTCTTTATTTGAAGTAGTGCAGAACATTGATATCTTGATTATGTCATTATTTTCTCTTTGAGTTACATGTGCTATCCATTTTAATTGTTGCTGCTGTTGGTATTCCTCAAGTGATGTGGTTTCTGTTATTTGGTGCAGTTCTTTATTTGAAGTAGTGCAGAACATTGATATCTTGATTATGTCATTATTTTCTCCTTGAGTTACATGTACTATCCATTTTAATTGTTGCTGCTGTTGGTATTCCTCAAGTGATGTGCTTTCTGTTATTTGGTACAGTTCTTTATTTGAAGTAGTGCAGAACATTGATATCTTGATTATGTCATTATTTTCTCTTTGAGTTTCATGTGCTATCCATTTTAATTGTTGCTGCTGTTGGTAGTCCTCAAGTGATGTGGTTTCTCTTATTTGATACAGTTCTTTATTTGAAGTAGTGCAGAACATTAATATCTTGATTATGTCATTATTTTCTCCTTGAGTTACATGTACTATCCATTTTAATTGTTGCTGCTGTTGGTATTCCTCAAGTGATGTGGTTTCTGTTATTTGGTACAGTTCTTTATTTGAAGTAGTGCAGAACATTGATATCTTGATTATGTCATTATTTTCTCTTTGAGTTTCATGTGCTATCCATTTTAATTGTTGCTGCTGTTGGTATTCCTCAAGTGATGTGGTTTCTGTTATTTGGTACAGTTCTTTATTTGAAGTAGTGCAGAACATTGATATCTTGATTATGTCATTATTTTCTCTTTGAGTTTCATGTGCTATCCATTTTAATTGTTGCTGCTGTTGGTATTCCTCAAGTGATGTGGTTTCTGTTATTTGGTACAGTTCTTTATTTGAAGTAGTGCAGAACATTGATATCTTGATTATGTCATTATTTTCTCTTTGAGTTTCATGTGCTATCCATTTTAATTGTTGCTGCTGTTGGTATTCCTCAAGTGATGTGGTTTCTGTTATTTGGTACAGTTCTTTATTTGAAGTAGTGCAGAACATTGATATCTTGATTATGTCATTATTTTCTCTTTGAGTTTCATGTGCTATCCATTTTAATTGTTGCTGCTGTTGGTAGTCCTCAAGTGATGTGGTTTCTGTTATTTGGTACAGTTCTTTATTTGAAGTAGTGCAGAACATTGATATCTTGATTATGTCATTATTTTCTCTTTGAGTTTCATGTGCTATCCATTTTAATTGTTGCTGCTGTTGGTATTCCTCAAGTGATGTGGTTTCTGTTATTTGGTACAGTTCTTTATTTGAAGTAGTGCAGAACATTGATATCTTGATTATGTCATTATTTTCTCTTTGAGTTACATGTGCTATCCATTTTAATTGTTGCTGCTGTTGGTATTCCTCAAGTGATGTGGTTTCTGTTATTTGGTACAGTTCTTTATTTGAAGTAGTGCAGAACATTGATATCTTGATTATGTCATTATTTTCTCTTTGAGTTACATGTGCTATCCATTTTAATTGTTGCTGCTGTTGGTATTCCTCAAGTGATGTGGTTTCTGTTATTTGGTATGTGGTTTGTGATTCTGTAGCATCAGTCCGCAATGTTCAATGAAGGAGAATCTCTGCCAAGAGCCTTAAGTTCTATACAACTGACACTTAATATATTTCTGAGCATGCCATCCTTATGCAAGTCTTGATCTATTTATGAATATGACTCAAGTTTTCAGGTTGATGTTTCAGTTTTGTAGATATTTGTGGTATTGGGCGAAACTATCTCTAGCACAGCCTATTCTATGTTCAGTTTCTTTTTCTCATATGCTTAATTTGTTATAGCTGATCCATATGCCAAGGAATCTGAAATGTTTAGTATTTACTAATTCCACATGTTTTTTGATGGATTTAGTGTTGGTGCCATCACTGCTTTCATTCTAATTCCATGTTATAGTTTCTGTTTTGGAAATGTTTATCTTGAGTGCATCATAGATAGAGGACATAGAAAAAATCCTATAAATTTTTGTTTATATTATTAAGGTTATATTTAGCCTCTCCAGAAATGATGATTTTAATGTTCAAAAAGTGGTTATCTGTTGTTTCTGCTTTTCTTGTCTCACTGGAATTGCTATCAAGAGTTTTCAGTTAACGATGATTTTGTTGGTGACAATGAAAACATTAAGTAAAAATGCTGAGAATTAAAACAGAACAGAGAAGATATGGTTTAAATTGCAAAAATGATATTTATGTTTATTTTATTTATTGATAGAAAAAATATATATGTATGTGTTTGTATATATATATATATGTATGTGTGTGTGTATATATATATGTATGTGTAAAATGTGTATGTATATAAATATAAATATACATATATATATATATATATATATATATATATATATATAGGCAGTTTTTTATATATATTATTTATATATTATACATACACAGTACTTATTGGAAAGCAGTCAATATCAGTGATAGAGCTAACATATTTAGCTAGATTGATGTGAGTTTGTTGACCCTGGGTTTCATGCCATTTGCAATCATCAGACAATTGTCTGACAATCGAAAATAGCATGAAACCCATTGTCACAAACTCACATCAATCCAACTATATATATATATATATATATATATATATATATATATATATATATATAAAAGTGAGCATAGAAGTCAACACATAGACGCGACAGTCTGTTTCATGCTAGATGCAATCTTCAGGCTACTAGTGCTGTTATTTTTCTCGGCTATTTATATATACGGGTCAGTGGTGCATTGTGGGTAGTCTTTTTTGGCAGTTATTTTACTGGAAGTCGTTTATTTGTTTATTTATTTATTTGTGTCAAATTATTTTGCTTGTTTTCATTTATTTTTATTTTTTATCTTATATATTTATTTATTTTTTTATTTTGATCGGTCTTTTTATTAATGTAGTAAAAATTTGTTTATATAGCTTATTGTGTGTAGTCTATTTTGGCGGTTATTTTACTGGAAGTCGTTTACTTGTTTACTTATTTATTTGGGTCAAATTATTTTGCTTGTTTTTATTTATTTTAAATAACCGCCAAAATAGACTACCCACAATGCACCACTTACCCGTATATATAAATAGCCGAGAAAAATAACAGCACTCGTGGCCTGACAATTACATCTAGGATGAAACAGACTATCACCTGTAAGTGTTGATTTCTATGTTCACTTTTATATTTACAGACGCTCTATCTCTGATATTGAGCAATTTATCCCATAAATATAGCACACTTTAAGACTATATTTCTTCATATATATATATATATATATATATATATATATATATATATATATTTATGTTTGTGTATTTAGGCATGTTTGGTTGAAGAAATTACTGATGTTATGTCTACTTATCTTGATCATAATCCTTTCATATTCATGAATATTTTTCCATATATTACATATAGTTTTGTCTTACCAGTTGCACTATTAATGATCACCTTAGAAAGAGGTGGAAAGTGCTTTGGAAATAAAAGTGATTCTCACTGTTACATTGTATTTCTTGCCTTATTTAATTGCAATATATGGAAAAATATATATACATATATTGATAATATTAGTGGTCAATATATATATATATATATATATATATATATATATATATATATTCCAAGAGGATAAAATTCAGGTAGAGCTCAATGTACAAGACAGAGCAAGAATATAATATAAAAGGCTCAAATATTCCATGATTATAATTTATTATATTGGAACTGTAATCACGATCCAATTCATCATCATACCTACAATTTTAAATTTGAATTTGTAGCTCTGATGAATTGCATTGTGATTACAATTTCAATGTAATAAATTATAAACATGTAATATTAGTGTTTCCGCCTTTTATATCATATAGACATATATACATATATATATATATATATATATATATATATATGGGAAACCAATATATAAATTTATATAAATATAAATGTGAGCATTGAAGTCAATGCCTAACATGAAACAGGCTGTCACCTCTGAGTGTTGATTCAATGTCTACTTTTATATTTACATATACTCTATGCCTGATATTGAGCACTTTAACCCACAAATATAGCATGCCTTAAAACTATATTTTATCATATAAATTTATATATATATATATATATATATATATATATATATATATATATATATATATATACATATACATATATGGATTCAACTGGAATTCAAACTCGGCTCTTCAATTCCTCATTCCAAGCCGTTATCCATTACTCCCCCGTGCCTCCTCCATTACATTCACTTATGAGCTAATACCCTTGGGAAAGGTGTTAATCCTCTTCTTCTTCCTCCAGCTATGGGTAAATAGCAGAACAGACTGGGTTCTATAGCCTTGGTTGGCAACTGGTCTAGGAGAAGGACAACTCTGAATTCGAAACCTGCGGAGGGTCGTTTTGGGACCTTGTGGCACTTAGTGTACCAGGTCTCTGTATTCAGCCCTTCAAAAAGTGTGGATGGTCCTGCACAAAACCTTCACCACTATAATCAAATCTCATGTGTTGTTGTCAGGCTGTCGGTTTCCTAGAAACTGATCTGCTTGACCCTCATATGTTGAATTTGACAAGAGAGTCGAGAATATACATATATATATATATATATATATATATATATATATATATATGTATGTATTGTGTATTTGGGTAGCAGTTCCTATGTTATGCATATTTCATTAAAAATGATTGACAAGATACTGCAGTTAAATCTTTATTTAATCTTTCATGCGTTCATTTAATTTTTTCCTTTTCTGGATGTAAATTTTGTAGGAATTGTCTGAATGTTCTATTTATTTTGGCAATTATCTAGAAAGATATTATTTTTACTTTTGCTAAAACAGTTACAAATGAGTAGTGAGTTAAATCCTCACTAGGTGCCCCATACTTTCGGCCTTGTGTCACATCTAAGCTACGCTTGGAAAATCGCTATTGTTTCGTAGAGGTATACTGATAAAACATCAGATACATATGAAATTTGTTGATTGTTTCAGTAAAATATTTTGGAAAATCAAAAACTAAATTCCTCCTCTTACTGATAGACAAAGTTATAAAGATTAGCCAAATTATTACAAACCAATTTCAATCATTTTTTGACAGCAAATTGGATTGCTGATGGGATTGTCTGTACCTATCCTAAATATTTTATCCAAACATTCAACATATTTTCAATATGCAGATGTCTAGCATCATAGACAAACAGATAGATAGATAGATAGATGGATGCATAGACACACATAGATAGATACATAGATATATAAAGACAGACATGCTTAGGTAGATATGAAAAGAGATAGACACCTATAGATAGATATAAAAATACATAGACATTCATAGATAGATAGATAGATAGATAGATAGATAGATAGATGCATAGACATACATAGATAGATACATAGATATATAATGACAGACATGCTTAGGTAGATATGAAAAGAAATAGACACCTATAGATAGATATAAAAATACATAGACATTCATAG
>OZ038505.1:39130239-39185239 GCA_964036315.1 Acanthosepion esculentum
ATGGTAATGATTAACTCTAGACTTAAACTGGTTAAGATTGTAGAAATCAGGGTAACATACTCTTGGGAGTCTGTTGCACAGGGAAGTGGGAAGAAGCTTTTTGTGTGGTACCTAAATCTCACTGATTGAATAAGGAGGAAATGTGGGTGATTTGCTAGGATATGGCATGGCCGGTCCTAGCCATGAAGTTTAGACCTGGTGGAACCAAGGAATGTAGTTTGTCCAAGTACTTTCCAAGGACTTAGCAATAGGGTAGTGAGAGTCTCACTACATCCTGCCTGTGAGAGAGAGAAAGGTTGTATGGAGGGAAAATAATTCTTCTCCAGCAAGGACTCGATGCTTTTGATCAAACTAGAAACTTAGGACTGGGCAGCTCTTGCCCATATATGGCAATAGTACTTGATTACGGTATATGTGTATTTTAAACTCTCTTTTCTTTTATTTGTAAAATGTTTATTTTCATAAAAATCATGATCATAGATGACACGCCATCGAACTATTGCTCACAAGCTCATCTTAGAGAATGTTAATTATGAGAAGAGTATAACACTCACTAAGAACCCAGTACCTTTGGCCTTGTGCCAAACTTACCTAAACTCTGTAATTATAGTGATTCAGTTTGTGTTGCATATGTGTAGCCTCATTTCAGATTAATAAATATCATTGATTATATTATTTACATTCCGACTAACGTCTTCATTTTTCTTGTCATCATCATAATGTTTCGACCACTGAACCTGCTAGATTTCATCAGGTGTCTGTTGCTCTTTATAAAGTGCTACAAAATTTTTTATTGAAACAACATTTATATGATAGTCAAGAAATAGTCAATATTTTTATTGCATATATTTCAGCAAGGAAATTGGTTATCACAATAGACAGTTTTTTTTACTTTTCGTTCAACCAATACAATAAGGATATATAGGATAGCTATTGGTTGGAACTAGACTTGAAGAGTCCATGATTTTAGTTATCAGAGAAGTAACCTTTAGGTAGTTTTTTTTTAATCATTTCACTCCAAGCAAGGCAATAATGTCACTAAGATGCAAGGGATTACTGGCAGTGACAGAGAATGAGAAGACATCAGTGAAGAGAAAGAATAAATAAATACGAACTTTTCTCCTTGGTATCTCGATTTTATGAAATGCAGTACTAGATTGGCAGTTAGGTCTCATTTTACAGTTTAATAAATAGATTGATGTAACAGTAAGTTCTATGCTAACATTTTCTTCTCACGCAATTCCTGCTTGTGGACCTCTGTCTTCTTGCTTTCCTATCAACTTTGATCTTCAAAGATTTATGCTATGCCAGTTGTTATCTTCTGTCTTCTTCATTCTGTTCTCTCTCCCTAATAATGTTTTTTTCTTTTTTCACATTCAGTAACCCCTTGCGTCTTAGTGGCTTTATTGCCTTGCTTGGGGTAAAATCATAAAGAAATAAAATCCAAAGAAGAATCTGCACTGTTATTGATCCTGTGGTGGCATCTCAGCTTCAGTCACTGTCCCACGACTTTAGCATAGCTACCTTTTCTATAAAAATGTTTATGGTAATAGTTTTTTTTTTAAAACCATTTCACACCAAGCAAGGCGATAATGTCACTAAGATGCAAGGGGTTACTGGGAGTGAAAGAAAGTGAGAAGACTTTACTGAGGAGAAAGAAACAATAAAGGATCTGTTGATCTTTAAACTGAAGCTTTTTAATTTATTCTGCGGGATTAAATTGTTCCAGTTCTGCTGTCCCTATCTTAGGATATATTATTTCATCATTATTTAATGCAGCTCAGTTACTTGCTTGCCTTGTTTCCACTGGGTTTACGACTGCATTCTTCATCTTTATGTGCCGTCTCCCCTCCACAATGGCTCCTCACAATTTCCTGTCCTTCTTAATAAATTTTGTCTTTTCGTTATTTCTACTAAACCATGTTCTGCCATCCATTTACTCAAACTCACTAAGTATGTTATGCATTGTTTTCCCCTGTCACACTTTGCCTTCACTCTGTCCTGTGAGTATCAAATTTTCCAAACCGTCTTTCTTCATTATGTGCTCTAGAAATTTCAACAGACTCTTACTGATGTTAAGTATAAGTTTCTTGTTTGTTTCCATTTTCTCTAAACCTTTTGTCGTTCAGTCCATGGTGTCCTCAGCATCCTTTGGTAGAATCATATTTCTATTGCTTCAAGTCTTTTCTTCATCTTTGAGGAGATCGTCCAGCATTCACTGCCATATAAGAGGACTGATAATACGTAACAGTTTGGTACTCTTTCCTTGTTTCTAGATAAGTTTTTTTTCTATTTCTTAATACACTGCTTAGCTTTTGGAATGCCTCTTTGGCTATCCCAATGAGCCTTTGGATTTCCGTCCTCTGTGGAAATACTTCCTAGATATTTACATTGTTGTACTTGTTTAATTTTGGTATCACCAATTTGCAATTCACATTTTGGTCTCATCCTTTCTTATTTCTTCTTGTTTTCCTTCACGACCTTCTGTACGAGTTTTCATAGTTTTCTTTCCATGTCTGTACTGCGTCATCCGCATGACTTATGTTGTTAAGATTGTGTCTGCCAACAATGAATCCTGGTAGGATTTCTAATTCTGTCAGAATCACCTGCCTGGCCTGATAGCCGAGTGGCTTAAAACATGGGTTTGGTAATTTAGTAATTGTGAGTTCAATTCTTGGACCAAGTAATGCAGACTCATCGGAAACATGACAGCAGTACATTTGTTTTATTTCCCTTTTTTATATCATTTTTTATTGTTTTTACTTATAATTAACGAGAAAACAAGCATAAAATCTATTCTTTAAAGAATTGGATTTTCTTGTTTTTACCCTTTTGGTATGCATGTTTGTGCAAACTTTTCCCACTGTTTAATGGTTAAAATGCTTATTGATTAAAAAAAAGTGGTAACAACCTTAGCATTTAGATCACAGCTTGGAGTAAAGTAAACAATGGTGACATTTTAATAGAATATTTTAAGAATTTAATAAATATTCTCTCAGGTGGCATTTAAGCTACTTCCTGCAGGAGGATCTTAAATGGGACTTCATCATAATAGTTAGGGAGGAGTAGATGTGATAAGTAACAATAAACTTCAGAAGAACTTAAAATTGATCACTGCATTTAAGTATTGCTTTAATATCTAAGCTTACCTTTTAAAAGTTCAATGATAATTCATCTGCCGCCACTTAATTTAAGGACAATTTGATGTATGTAAGTACTTACTTTCAGTACAAATAAATATTTATATTTCAGGTTATATGGTGGCTACAGCCTCTAGGAGTAAAGTTGAAATAGTGTGACACAGTGACACACTGATATCTGCATTTATTATATGGCTGATATAATTATAGGATGTTGTATGTGAGATAAGTGCATCATAAAATGTTTAGAACTATTGAATGGCTATAACTACATAAAAGGGTTTTATTGCTCGTTGATATTAACTGTATTTATCATCCAAATCTTTCTTACTGTTTTCTTTTATCTATTATTCTTCTTAAAAATCTTTCATTTCTTCTTCAGTTTTCTTCATTAATGACATGTTTCATATTCTACTCTGTCCATTCTTTTTCAAAAAGTCTTTCCTTTTCCTTTGCTTCATTAATTGCATTTTTCTTCTACTCTGCTCATTCTTCTTCAAAAAGATTTCCTTTCTTCTTCATTTTCCTTCATTAATGGCATATTTCTTCTTCTACTCTCTTCATTCTTTTTCAAAAAGTCTTTCCTTTCTTCTTCATTTTGCTTCATTAATTGCATTTTTCTTCTACTCTGCTCATTCTTTTTCAAAAAGTCTTTCCTTTCTTCACTTTTCTTCATTAATTGCATTTTTCTTCTACTCTACTCATTCTTTTTCAAAAAGTCTTTCCTTTCTTCATTTTCCTTCATTATGGTATTTTTCTTCTTCTACTCAGGTCATTCTTCTTCAAAAAGTCTTTCCTTTCTTCTTCATTTTGCTTCATTAATTGCATTTTTCTTCTACTCTGCTCATTCTTCTTCAAAAAGATTTCATTTCTTCTTCATTTTGCTTCATTAATGGCATTTTTCTTCAACTCTGCTCATTCTTTTTCAAAAAGTCTTTCCTTTCTTCTTCATTTTCCTTCATTAATGGCATTTTTCTTCTTCTACTCTCTTCATTCTTTTTCAAAAAGTCTTTTCTTTCTTCTTCATTTTGCTTCATTAATTGCATTTTTCTTCTACTCTGCTCATTCTTCTTCAAAAAGATTTCATTTCTTCTTCATTATGGTATTTTTCGTCTTCTACTCAATTCATTCTTCTTCAAAAAGTCTTTCCTTTCTTCTTCATTTTGCTTCATTAATTGCATTTTTCTTCTACTCTGCTCATTCTTCTTCAAAAAGATTTCATTTCTTCTTCATTATGGTATTTTTCGTCTTCTACTCAATTCATTCTTCTTCAAAAAGTCTTTCCTTTCTTCTTCATTTTGCTTCATTAATTGCATTTTTCTTCTACTCTGCTCATTCTTCTTCAAAAAGATTTCATTTCTTCTTCATTATGGTATTTTTCGTCTTCTACTCAATTCATTCCTCTTCAAAAAGTCTTTCCTTTCTTCTTCATTTTGCTTCATTAATTGCATTTTTCTTCTACTCTGCTCATTCTTCTTCAAAAAGATTTCATTTCTTCTTCATTATGGTATTTTTCGTCTTCTACTCAATTCATTCTTCTTCAAAAAGTCTTTCCTTTCTTCTTCATTTTGCTTCATTAATTGCATTTTTCTTCTACTCTGCTCATTCGTCTTCAAAAAGATTTCATTTCTTCTTCATTATGGTATTTTTCGTCTTCTACTCAATTCATTCCTCTTCAAAAAGTCTTTCCTTTCTTCTTCATTTTGCTTCATTAATTGCATTTTTCTTCTACTCTGCTCATTCTTCTTCAAAAAGATTTCATTTCTTCTTCATTATGGTATTTTTCGTCTTCTACTCAATTCATTCTTCTTCAAAAAGTCTTTCCTTTCTTCTTCATTTTGCTTCATTAATTGCATTTTTCTTCTACTCTGCTCATTCTTCTTCAAAAAGATTTCATTTCTTCTTCATTATGGTATTTTTCGTCTTCTACTCAATTCATTCCTCTTCAAAAAGTCTTTCCTTTCTTCTTCATTTTGCTTCATTAATTGCATTTTTCTTCTACTCTGCTCATTCTTCTTCAAAAAGATTTCATTTCTTCTTCATTATGGTATTTTTCGTCTTCTACTCAATTCATTCTTCTTCAAAAAGTCTTTCCTTTCTTCTTCATTTTGCTTCATTAATTGCATTTTTCTTCTACTCTGCTCATTCGTCTTCAAAAAGATTTCATTTCTTCTTCATTATGGTATTTTTCGTCTTCTACTCAATTCATTCCTCTTCAAAAAGTCTTTCCTTTCTTCTTCATTTTGCTTCATTAATTGCATTTTTCTTCTACTCTGCTCATTCTTCTTCAAAAAGATTTCATTTCTTCTTCATTATGGTATTTTTCGTCTTCTACTCAATTCATTCTTCTTCAAAAAGTCTTTCCTTTCTTCTTCATTTTGCTTCATTAATTGCATTTTTCTTCTACTCTGCTCATTCGTCTTCAAAAAGATTTCATTTCTTCTTCATTATGGTATTTTTCGTCTTCTACTCAATTCATTCCTCTTCAAAAAGTCTTTCCTTTCTTCTTCATTTTGCTTCATTAATTGCATTTTTCTTCTACTCTGCTCATTCTTCTTCAAAAAGATTTCATTTCTTCTTCATTATGGTATTTTTCGTCTTCTACTCAATTCATTCTTCTTCAAAAAGTCTTTCCTTTCTTCTTCATTTTGCTTCATTAATTGCATTTTTCTTCTACTCTGCTCATTCTTCTTCAAAAAGATTTCATTTCTTCTTCATTATGGTATTTTTCGTCTTCTACTCAATTCATTCCTCTTCAAAAAGTCTTTCCTTTCTTCTTCATTTTGCTTCATTAATTGCATTTTTCTTCTACTCTGCTCATTCTTCTTCAAAAAGATTTCATTTCTTCTTCATTATGGTATTTTTCGTCTTCTACTCAATTCATTCCTCTTCAAAAAGTCTTTCCTTTCTTCTTCATTTTGCTTCATTAATTGCATTTTTCTTCTACTCTGCTCATTCTTCTTCAAAAAGATTTCATTTCTTCTTCATTATGGTATTTTTCGTCTTCTACTCAATTCATTCTTCTTCAAAAAGTCTTTCCTTTCTTCTTCATTTTGCTTCATTAATTGCATTTTTCTTCTACTCTGCTCATTCTTCTTCAAAAAGATTTCATTTCTTCTTCATTATGGTATTTTTCGTCTTCTACTCAATTCATTCCTCTTCAAAAAGTCTTTCCTTTCTTCTTCATTTTGCTTCATTAATTGCATTTTTCTTCTACTCTGCTCATTCTTCTTCAAAAAGATTTCATTTCTTCTTCATTATGGTATTTTTCGTCTTCTACTCAATTCATTCTTCTTCAAAAAGTCTTTCCTTTCTTCTTCATTTTGCTTCATTAATTGCATTTTTCTTCTACTCTGCTCATTCTTCTTCAAAAAGATTTCATTTCTTCTTCATTATGGTATTTTTCGTCTTCTACTCAATTCATTCCTCTTCAAAAAGTCTTTCCTTTCTTCTTCATTTTGCTTCATTAATTGCATTTTTCTTCTACTCTGCTCATTCTTCTTCAAAAAGATTTCATTTCTTCTTCATTATGGTATTTTTCGTCTTCTACTCAATTCATTCTTCTTCAAAAAGTCTTTCCTTTCTTCTTCATTTTGCTTCATTAATTGCATTTTTCTTCAACTCTGCTCATTCTTTTTCAAAAAGTCTTTCCTTTCTTCTTCATTTTCCTTCATTAATGGCATTTTTCTTCTTCTACTCTCTTCATTCTTTTTCAAAAAGTCTTTTCTTTCTTCTTCATTTTGCTTCATTAATTGCATTTTTCTTCTACTCTGCTCATTCTTCTTCAAAAAGATTTCATTTCTTCTTCATTATGGTATTTTTCGTCATCTACTCAATTCATTCTTCTTCAAAAAGTCTTTCCTTTCTTCTTCATTTTGCTTCATTAATTGCATTTTTCTTCTACTCTGCTCATTCGTCTTCAAAAAGATTTCATTTCTTCTTCATTATGGTATTTTTCGTCTTCTACTCAATTCATTCTTCTTCAAAAAGTCTTTCCTTTCTTCTTCATTTTGCTTCATTAATTGCATTTTTCTTCTACTCTGCTCATTCTTCTTCAAAAAGATTTCATTTCTTCTTCATTTTCCTTCATTATGGTATTTTTCGTCTTCTACTCAATTCATTCTTCTTCAAAAAGTCTTTCCTTTCTTCTTCATTTTCCTTCATTAATGGCATTTTTCTTCTACTCTGCCCATTCTATCAGTAACACAAGTATTAATTCTTAATTAATTACTATATATTTCTTGTTGATTTTCAATGTATTTCTATAATAAAACAGTTAACAATGCCTTTGCATTATGTATATCATAGCCCTCTTCTATTAATGTTTGTATTTATTCCAAATAACTAACAAAGTCTTTATTCTTGATTCAAGCTACAGCACAGTGATTGAAAGCTGAAATTTAGTTTTCTAACCTTTTGTATGAGAAGATTATGTCTGATTTTTTTTACTGAGAACTGAATACTAAGTTCTGGTACTGGAGTGACATTGGAAGAAATTTTCTTGCTTGTTTGTATGAATGTGTATGTGCATGTGTGTGACTGGCTGTAAGAATCAGATAAAACAAAAATCAAGGCTTGCAATAACTATTCAACAGCTTCTATTTCTGGTTGAAAGAGGGTGCAAGATAGTAGTATTATGTAAGAAAACATGTGGGATTTGCAAGTTAACAAAGTTCTTGAGTAGATGCTTTATAGAGAGATTTCTTTGCTAGTTCCAACAGAAGTAACAAGAAATCTGAGTGTGAAACTGCTAGGATAGATTACTTCTATTAATGTTACTTCTTGTTAATGCTATTAATGAAGGGAAATGCAAAAGGAAAAGAAATCTTTTTGAAGAAGAATGAGCAGAGTTGAAGAAAAATGCAATTAATGAAGCAAAATGAAGAAGAGTTGTGAGAAGTTTTTCTTTTGGATAGGTATATCGAAGGGAGATTTTTCTGCGAACATCCATAGGATCAATGAAAAATCTGATGTCATGCTGCCAGGACAGGGCTCGTTTTCTGAAGGAAAGATTGAGTAGCACTTCAAGCTAGGTTTGAGCATCCCAGCTACTGTAAAGAAAGAGTGGAAAAGAGATCTGGCTGTGAGGGTAGAGGTCCCTGACATGGAAAAATGGAAAAGAGGCTAAATAGAGCTCTGTCAGCATTTTTATGACTTTTTGGACTTCCGGTTGTACCCTGTTGATTACTTTCATTACTGCTAAAGCTTAATCAGCCAAAGTAAGGAAGCCACCACATGCTACAATAGCCAACAAGTGAGATAGTTTCTATAACATGTAGAAATATTTGAGCTATGATTTAATTAAATAAGGATTAGTTCAATTTCGTTCTAATCTTCCTTTTAATTTTATAAGCAAAGTTTCAAGAAAGAGGAAAATTTAATTAGAAACAAAGACAAGAGTACTTTTATAAAGTGTCTATAAATATTAAGCTAAATACAGTTTCTGTTAAATCTGTATATATTCCTGAGAGGAGGTGTTGTAATTACATTGTTTGGACTGTTGTTCTCATAAAGGTTTTGGTTCAAAATTCCGACATATATCAACTGAAAAAAGGTCTGTACAATATCCAAAACATTGTGAATATGACAATAAAGATGAGGACAACAGCACGAACAATGTAAATAGTAGAAACGGTTTCTTTTCTCACACTTTTCACTTGTGAAACTCTCTTCAGGCTTTCCTGCTTTTCAGTCAAGTTTAGTCTTCAAAAATTTAAATGCAATGACTTGTTATCATTTGTCTATTTAATGCCTGTGTTTTTACTGTTCTTGCTCCTGAATAATGTTTTTTCCTTATATTCTTTCATACTCAGTAACTCCTTGTGCCTTAGTGGCTTTATTGCCTTGGGGTGAAATGAGTTTTAAAAAATACATTTTTTAACTAGTAGTATCATTATGTATTTATTGGGAAAAAATTGTCTGTATCCAGATAGGGAATGATTCAAGCAAGTAGAGAAAAACAAAAAAAAAACAACTAAAACTACAATATGTTATTGAACCTGTGTATATGGTGTTGTAGATATTCATTTTGATGTTTTATCAGAAACATAGGACATAAAACAAACTGGTGAAAGGATATAAAATAAATAAATTTTTGTATTTATTTACTTTAGGTATTGGGTGTAGCAAAATGTTCATTAATAAGGAAGATATTGATAGGAGCCTGGTGAAATGTCTGTGAAAGTCAGCACTTGATAATAGTTTTGTCAATCTTCTGTCTTCCTCGGCCCTAAGCAGGACAGAAATATGATTAGCAGATGTTCGCTTAACTACTTCTCCAGGCATCACGCATGACTGGTTTCTCCGCTATAGCATCTTTTTTTCCCATCCTCTCCTTCCATCCTTCCTCTTCTCAACAAGCTCAGAGGTGTAAATTTATATCCTTTTTACTATGCTCCCAGACTCTGGCATTAACCTTGGTTTTGGCTAACATCAAAAGACTCTTTGTGTCAATTTTTTTGACTGGTTAAAATTATTTTACTTTCCAGCATTCTTTTTCATTTTTTTTATAACGGAAGTTAAGCACACAACCTCCCTGAATTTGGGTATTTTTCAGTCCCAAATGAGTAGGCTCTGCTTCTACAAACTTTCAAGGGTTGCCTTCTCATGGGTTGAAAAAGAAATATAGAAAGAGAAGTCAAGAAAAAAAGAGGAAAGAAAGAGATAAGACTTTTAAAGGAAAGTGCAAATGCTTTATTTTAATTATTTTTTATTTTCATTTATATATATTATTTTTTGTTTTTTTTTAACAGAACTCACTACACAGTTATTCATATGAATGTTCTTGAAGTTCATTTATATCTATCTATCTATATATATATATATATATATATATATATATATATATATATCAAAATCTGTTCATATCTATCTATCTATCTATCTATGTGTATTTCTTTTTTCTATCTATCTATCTATCTATCTATCTGTTTTGCTTTCAAGAATCCCTTCATTTCAATCTTTGCATCCTCCAGGCACCTTCTGGTTCTTGAGGGTTGCCTTCTCATTAGCTGAGAGAGAGAGAGAGAGAGAGAGAGAGAGATAAGGGTTTTAAAGGAAAGTGCAAATGCCTTATTTTAGTTTTAATTCTTTATATTTTTTTTTCTATATTTCATTTTATTTTTTAACAGGTCTCTCTACACAGTTATTCGTTTGAATGTTCTTGAAGAAACAAATCAGCATTCTTTAGCAAGTGTTCCAAACAGAAACAATGATCTGAAATTGGAATGAGAGTCAGTCAATTGAGCGCCATACATGACACATGCTTCGGCAATCATGTCTCTTTTGATTCATGACTAACTAGAAAGAAGTTTTTCCCGCAGTAGGTTGCCATTTCTGTCCACGGTATACTGGTTACAAACCAAGGCTGTGGGACCCAATCTGTCCTGCTATAAAGAGAAGAGAAGGATTCATACCTTTCCCAAGGATATTTGTGTGTAAGTGAATATCATGAACCTGACAGAAATTAGAACTCAGCCCTCCAGAGAAATATAGAAAAGAAGTTAAGAAAAAAAGAGGAAAGAAAGAGATAAGACTTTTAAAGGAAAGTGCAAATGCCTTATTTTAATTGTTTTTATTTTTGTTTATGTATATATATATTATTTTTTTTTATCAGAACTCACTACAAAATCCCACATTACAGGGGGTGATGTGTAAATTGTCACCATTTTATACTTTTAATTTCATGTAGCACATTGTTTGATTTTATTTTGTTGACTGCACAGTATGGTCACTTGGGAACTATCTGTGAAACAATGAGCACCATGACGCAATTCACTCTACCAGAAATTTGGAAATGGCATGCTCTACTGCCAGGTTCCAATACGAACCTTTCAGAGTGTTTGGTAGTCAATCCAAGGACAGTGTATAGGATTCATAAAGAGTTGGATGAGTCTAATGGTGATTACGAAGATATGGCAACTTGGAAAACTCACTTTCATTGTTCTGATAAGTAAAAGAACATCCAAATTTGTTGTTGAGGGCTTCAGACTCAACACAGAGGTCTACAGCAAGTGCCTTGTGAATGTAGTGCTGCCCTGGGTCAGAAGGGTGGCTGCTGGAAGACCCTATATCTGGCAACAGGACTCAGCACCATGTCACACAAGCAGGAGAAGCAAGTGATGGCTGTCAGACAATTTCTACAACCACATCACCCTTTTCTTCTGCCCACCTAACTCTCCAGACTGCAATACACTTGATTATTATGTGTGGGGCACAGTTGAGTGAGAGACCAACAAATCTCCTTGTAAGACCAAAGATGAACTGAAGGCAAGGATTATGGCAGCATTCACCAACTTAAACAAACAGACCATCCAGAATATTTGCAGGAGATTCCAAAGTCATCTGGAGGCCGAGGTTGGAGCCAATGGTGATTTTATTGAATAAATTTACTCTTTAGTATTTGAAGAATATTCTTGTGTAATTTTGGTAAATATATTCGTTAAAATGAGATGTCAGTGTTATTTTCATTTTTGTGCAATTTAGACGACAATTTATCCATCGCACACGGCATTTTTGCAATCAATTAAAATCTTTCGTTATTCTGTTACCTTAAAATTTGAGTCAGAACGTTTCCTGTTTTTTTTTCTTTTTTCATCTGTTGTATTGATCGCCAACGTTAAAGTAACTCATTTTCTTAATTGACTTTGCTAATATTTTCCCTAATTATATAAATCTCTGTCAAATCCTGTACGATAACAAAACTTGGAAATGTGTGATTGTCCAGGGACATAGTTCAAAACAATTTTTTTAATTCATCAATCATTCCTAAGTCTTTTTGTTTGTTTGTTTTTTTTGATTTTGCTGACCTATGCTTCTGCAAAAATTCAACTTTTGCAAAATGTCCATTTGAAAACCTTGCCAACAACATGTTTATTTACTCTTCCTCCCACAAGGGATCAGGTGGGGAGAAAAAAGAAGTTTCTACAAAAATACAGGCCTTCTTCCTTTCATATGATATTTTTCAGTCCCACTTGATAGTCTTCTCTCACTGCCAATATCAAAATATTTTGACCTGAATACACTCACTATTAATCATTTTCTCTTGACAATCACTTCCCCACTTATATCAGCTTTCTTTTTCTCAAGGGCTGGTGACAATAATGACAAAAGCAATACATACTGACAGTGAGGAAGTTGCTGGTAAATCAAAGAAGAAAGAATATAAGACAGTATATAACTTCGGGGACAATTTTTTTGACCATCTGTTAGATATTAGTCATGGCAAGTGCCCTGACATAAAACACCCTGTCACTGTTACCATTTTCAAAACTGAAGTTTATGCATAATACTTTTAGATTTGGGGTTCTTTTCTCACCCCCTGCCATAGTTGGCCAAGTTTTTTATTGTATTGGTTTTCTCTTGGGATATTTGCGGGAAGATGAGAAACTATAACTTCCATAGTAGTGAAGTGGGGGAGGGATTGAGAACTTATTTCTCTCCTTTGCACTCTCTTTCTTTTGCACTCTCTCACACTTTCCATTATACTCTTTCTTTGTCTATTTGCCACTTACTCTTATTTACTCTCTCTCCTTCTACCTCTTTTTGACTATCGTTTTCTCATTTTATATCTTTCTTTCTTTCTTTACATACTTTCACTTTTTTTTCCCACCTTCGCTTTTTATGCTTTCTTCCTCATTTCCGCACTTCATTCTGCCTGGTTTCTTTCTTGTTATCTTGTTTAATTATTTCTTCTCCATAATTACTTTCTCTACAAACAAAGTTTTCCAACGCCTCCCTTTCTACATTTTTTCTTTCACTGTCTCGGACACATTTTATAGATAGGTAGATAGATATGGACAAGCTGAGATCGAGAGATAGGCAGATATGAACAAGCTGATATATATATATATATATATATATATATATATATATATATAGATAGATAGATAGACAGATAGATAGACAGATAGATAGATAGATATGAACAAGCTGAGATTGAGAGACAGACTGATTTGAAGAAGCTGATATATATATATATATATATATATATATATATATATATAGGAAGAAGTTTAGATAGATAGATAGATAGATAGATAGATAGATAGATAGATAGATAGATAGATATAAACATTTATAGATAGGTAGATAGATATGGACAAGCTGAGATCGAGAGATAGGCAGATATGAACAAGCTGATATATATATATATATATATATATATATATATATATATATATATATAGATATAGACAGATAGATAGACAGATAGATAGACAGATAGATAGATAGATATGAACAAGCTGAGATTGAGAGACAGACTGATTTGAAAAAGCTGATATATATATATATATATATATATATATATATATATAGGAAGAAGTTTAGACAGATAGATAGATAGATAGATAGATAGATAGATAGATAGATAGATAGATATAAACAAGCTGAGAGATTTTAGAGCCTTTAGATGCAGAGATAGATAGATAGATAGATAGATATAAACAACCTGCGATCAATTTAAGAGCCTTTAGAAAAGACTGACTGAGATAGATATACATGAAAATCTGAAAAGACTGTCATAGATAGATAGATAGATAGATAGATGTTATTTTTCAAGATAATGCAATTGCCCACACTACAATGACCACAAGTTTAGTTAAAATCCTCTCAGGTTTATGTTTGAACTCTGCATACAATATTTGGTCTTACATTAAATTCATAAAGCAGGAAAACAATTTCAGATACATATTATCTGTTGTAGCCATCACCATTGAATGTCATGATATTGACTTTTCTTTCTGTAAAAGATGCTGTCTGTATTTTCGCCCTCAAGTCTTAAGCATTTAAAGAAACCAAAGAATCAATCTCTCCCATAATAAGTTGCTTAATCTATTTATCTTTTTATTTCTTGATTGACACCAGCCAAATTTTTCTTGTCGAATAATATAGTCATGGTAAACATTGATTAATGGTTAACATAAAGAAAAGTAGAATCAGTGAAATAACTTCAAATTCTAACAGCATTAGTTTATATTTCCAATGCTCCTAACAGGTCAGGGATTACTTCTTTTGCTGGTACCATGTAATAAGCTATATTAATGGTCCTGACTTGGCATCTCAGCTTCAGTCACTTTTCCACTATAATGTAGTTTTTCTGTGCCTTTTCTATAAATATTATTTGCTGATGAGTTTTCCTCTTTGGGACATAGACTTTATGAATTTAAGGGCAGTACTAGATTGGCAGCTAGGTCTCATCATTTTACAGTTGAAATGGCTGGATGTAATCATAAGATCTATGCTAAAGTTTCTTCTCTCACATGTGTAGAACTTTCTTCCAGCATTTTGCTTTCCAGTCAAATTTGATCTTCAAAAAATTAAATGCAATGTCAACCGTTATCTTCTGTCTTTTTAATTCCTGTTTTTTAATTGTTCTCTCACCTTAATAATGTTTTTTTTTGCTTATATTCTCACACACTCATTAACCCCTTGCAGCTTTATTGCCTTGCTTGGGGTGAAATGATTAAAAAATATGTTCTGACAAAATAAATGCCTTTATTCCAACAGTTCACACATTTTCAGCTAAAAGCTGCCATGCAATGTATACAGGGTTGTATTCCATTAGTAAGGCAGAAGTTCCATTCAAACAGTTTCTTCCCAGGAATGACTAATTTATGGAACAGACTCCTGAGGTGATGCTTTCCTGAACACTACAATCTTTACCTCTTCAAGTGTCAGATCAACCCTTATCAAATTTTAACAAGCTCATTTCATAACCCAACTTGAAAGGCTCTTGGGCCTTGTATTATGTGAACTACAGTAAAAGATCAGAACTTCCTTCTTACAACTAAAAACATGTTTTCTAAAGCAGAATGATCTGATATTATTTTTCAACAAGACAATACTTCTAAATATTCCACAAGGTCCACCAAAAAGGGTCTTGGGAACAAGTGAATCAGGCTCATGTTTTGACCTAGTGAGAGTCCAATGTTGAACTCTTGAGACAATATTTGATCTTGCATTAAATATATTTTTCAAACTTTTTGATACCAACAGTGGTTCTCCTAAAGAAATGAAAAGTGAAAGCCATCACATAATAAGTTACCTTATCAGTTTGTATTATAGTCATGAGTCCTGTAATCCATTAAGGTCATAAGGACCCCACATATACTACAATTTTATCAATAGTGCATTTATAAGATAATGTGATGGATCCCATCCTTGTTCTAACAGGTTTTGAATTCAGAGTTCACCTTCTCCTTGCTTGGTTGCCAACTCAAAGCAAGAGAACAAAGTCTGCTGTGATATTTATCCCAAAGCTGGAAAAAGATTGGTTTATGCCTTTTTCAAGGGCATTACTGTGAAGTGAATGAAACTGAATTGAATGTGAATTGAACTTGCAATGCCAAATTCATTTCTCCACCCCAATAACCATTTCTTCATCTCCACCTCTTAATCTCTTTAATGCTTGATTATTTCCTGACCAATGATTTTTGTTAATATCTTGCCATTTTGGCATATTGAGCTTGATAGATAAATAAATAGGCAGATAGATAGATAGATAGATAGATAATGTATATTCATAAATAGATAGATAGATAGATAGATAATGTATATTCATAGATAGATAGATAGATAGATAGATAGATAGATAGATAGATAGATAATGTATATTCATAAATAGATAGATAGATAGATAGATAATGTATATTCATAGATAGATAGATAGATAGATAGATAGATAGATAGATAGATAGATAATGTATATTCATAGATAGATAGATAGATAGATAGATAATGTATATTCATAGATAGATAGATAGATAGATAGATAGATAGATAGATAGATAGATAATGTATATTGATAGATAGATAGATAATGTATATTGATAGATAGATAGATAGATAGATAATGTATATTCATAGATAGATAGATAGATAGATAGATAGATAGATAGATAGATAGATAGATAATGTATACTCATAGAGAGATAGATAATGTAGATAGAGAGATAATGCTTATGCAGAGATAGATAGTTAGGTAGATAGATAATATAGATAGATAGTGATATAGATAATGTAGGGAGATATATTGATCAATAAATAATAGATAGATAAATATATAGATAGATAATCTAGAAAGGTATAAATGTGGATATAAACCAAATAATTAGATATTAGCAACTGTATATACATGCGTTAGCATGCATACACAGGTAATCAAATAAATATTTACTCAATTAATTATAAGGTGTAAACAAAACAGTGGTCAATGTGTGGTTAGACAGAGGTAAGATGTATATATTAATAAATATGCATATACCCATGCTCAAAGTGCAACTTAAAATTTTGTGGTTCTACCAACTTATCACACACGAATTATTACTCTTGACTTTTTCTAGATAGATAGATATATATTTCACTAAAATTTGAGTTATAAATAATTTCCATTTTTGTTAATAATTTCCATTTCTGTTAATCAGCTTCAAAAAATAAATTACAGCTGCATTCTGTTGAATTATATATTCACCGTTATTTTCAAGGAAATGATGCCACTTATCAGGCAGCTCTTGGACATTTTTTGACTTGGAATAAGACAACAGAAATTCAAGTCTGAATTCTAGTAAGCTACTTACATTCACTTATGAGAAAATACCCTTGGGAAAGGTATGAATCCATCTCCTACCAGCTATGGGTTAAATAGTAGGACATGTATGGGGGAAAGTTATTGGTATTCTAAAATAAAAAATGTAAATGCAATATTTACTTGCTAAAAACAAAATAATTGTTCTTACAGTCCAAAATATGTTTATGCTTCAAATAACCTACAAAGGGTTGATAATCCATAAAGAAAGAAATCAATTAACAAAATAAGTCCATATATTTTGAGTCAAATTTCATAGGTTTTCATATGAAAAAAAAACAAAACTACTAATTGCTGAGTGAATATCAGATGAATATAGCTGGTTGGATAGAACAGACTAACAAAATTCCCAAATTATTTCTGAATTAATCTTATTGTATACAGCCTTGTTTCATATCATGGAAGAGTACACAATTTTTCCGTTAATTCTCTGTGTATGCTGTCACAGACATGTAAAAAAGAAAGTATGTTCATGTACTCCAAGTTTAATCTTAACTGTCACGTATGATTAGTAATTAACTTAGGATGATACGTTCATAATTACAGTTGGTTACCCAAAATGAAAATACATATAACACTGCCTAATTGATAGATAGACAATGAATAGAATCTGATGCAAGTGGAGAAACTTTCAGTGCAGATGAAAGGTGAGAAAAGACTATGGAAAAAAGAGAAAGAAAAAACTGAGAGAAAAAATAAACGTCTCAAAAAGATAGACTAGCTGAAATTAAAAAAGGAAAGAGAAAAAGAGGGAGGGTAAATATAAAGAGTTAAATAAAAAAAAGAATGTAAGAGTAAAAGTAAATAAGAGAGGAGGTAGTAAGAGAAAATGAAAGAGGGGGAAGAGGAAAAAGAAAGATGGACATAGAAGGACGAGGACAGAGGAAGACTGAATAAAAAGAAAAGACAAGAAAAGGAGGAAGAATAAAAAAGAGAAGACAACAAAAAACGGAAAGAGGGGGAAGAAAGAAAAAGAATAATGGGATATTGAAAGATGAAGAAGGAGGAAGAATAAAAAAGAGAAGACAACAAAAAACGGAAAGAGGGGAAAGAAAGAAAGAGAAAAATGGGATATTGAAAGATGAAGAAGGAGGAAGAATAAAAAAGAGAAGACAACAAAAAAAGGAAAGAGGGGGAAGAAAGAAAAAGAATAATGGGATATTGAAAGATGAAGAAGGAGGAAGAATAAAAAAGAGAAGACAACAAAAAAGGAAAGAGGTGAAAGAAAGAAAAAGAATAATGGGATATTGAAAGATGAAGAAGGGGGAAGAATAAAAAAGAGAAGACAACAAAAAAAGGAAAGAGGGGGAAGAAAGAAAAAGAAAAATGGGATATTGAAAGATGAAGAAGGAGGAAGAATAAAAAAGAGAAGACAACAAAAAACGGAAAGAGGGGGAAGAAAGAAAAAGAATAATGGGATATTGAAAGATGAAGAAGGAGGAAGAATAAAAAAGAGAAGACAACAAAAAAGGAAAGAGGGGAAAGAAAGAAAAAGAAAAATGGGATATTGAAAGATGAAGAAGGAGGAAGAATAAAAAAGAGAAGACAACAAAAAAAGGAAAGAGGGGAAAGAAAGAAAAAGAAAAATGGGATATTGAAAGATGAAGAAGGAGGAAGAATAAAAAAGAGAAGACAACAAAAAAGGAAAGAGGGGAAAGAAAGAAAAAGAATAATGGCATATTGAAAGATGAAGAAGGAGGAAGAATAAAAAAGAGAAGACAACAAAAAAAGGAAAGAGGGGGAAGAAAGAAAAAGAATAATGGGATATTGAAAGATGAAGAAGGAGGAAGAATAAAAAAGAGAAGACAACAAAAAAGGAAAGAGGGGAAAGAAAGAAAAAGAATAATGGGATATTGAAAGATGAAGAAGGGGGAAGAATAAAAAAGAGAAGACAACAAAAAAAGGAAAGAGGGGGAAGAAAGAAAAAGAATAATGGGATATTGAAAGATGAAGAAGGAGGAAGAATAAAAAAGAGAAGACAACAAAAAAAGGAAAGAGGGGGAAGAAAGAAAAAGAATAATGGCATATTGAAAGATGAAGAAGGAGGAAGAATAAAAAAGAGAAGACAACAAAAAAAGGAAAGAGGGGGAAGAAAGAAAAAGAATAATGGGATATTGAAAGATGAAGAAGGAGGAAGAATAAAAAAGAGAAGACAACAAAAAAGGAAAGAGGGGAAAGAAAGAAAAAGAATAATGGGATATTGAAAGATGAAGAAGGAGGAAGAATAAAAAAGAGAAGACAACAAAAAAAGGAAAGAGGGGGAAGAAAGAAAAAGAATAATGGGATATTGAAAGATGAAGAAGGAGGAAGAATAAAAAAGAGAAGACAACAAAAAAAGGAAAGAGGGGAAAGAAAGAAAAAGAAAAATGCGATACTGAAAGATGAAGAAGGAGGAAGAATAAAAAAGAGAAGACAACAAAAAAGGAAAGAGGGGAAAGAAAGAAAATGAATAATGGGATATTGAAAGATGAAGAAGGAGGAAGAATAAAAAAGAGAAGACAACAAAAAAGGTAAGAGGGGGAAGAAAGAAAAAGAATAATGGGATATTGAAAGATGAAGAAGGAGGAAGAATAAAAAAGAGAAGACAACAAAAAAAGGAAAGAGGGGAAAGAAAGAAAAAGAAAAATGGGATACTGAAAGATGAAGAAGGAGGAAGAATAAAAAAGAGAAGACAACAAAAAAGGAAAGAGGGGAAAGAAAGAAAAAGAATAATGGGATATTGAAAGATGAAGAAGGGGGAAGAATAAAAAAGAGAAGACAACAAAAAAAGGAAAGAGGGGGAAGAAAGAAAAAGAATAATGGGATATTGAAAGATGAAGAAGGAGGAAGAATAAAAAAGAGAAGACAACAAAAAAAGGAAAGAGGGGGAAGAAAGAAAAAGAATAATGGCATATTGAAAGATGAAGAAGGAGGAAGAATAAAAAAGAGAAGACAACAAAAAAAGGAAAGAGGGGGAAGAAAGAAAAAGAATAATGGGATATTGAAAGATGAAGAAGGAGGAAGAATAAAAAAGAGAAGACAACAAAAAAAGGAAAGAGGGGGAAGAAAGAAAAAGAATAATGGCATATTGAAAGATGAAGAAGGAGGAAGAATAAAAAAGAGAAGACAACAAAAAAAGGAAAGAGGGGGAAGAAAGAAAAAGAATAATGGGATATTGAAAGATGAAGAAGGAGGAAGAATAAAAAAGAGAAGACAACAAAAAAGGAAAGAGGGGAAAGAAAGAAAAAGAATAATGGGATATTGAAAGATGAAGAAGGGGGAAGAATAAAAAAGAGAAGACAACAAAAAAAGGAAAGAGGGGGAAGAAAGAAAAAGAATAATGGGATATTGAAAGATGAAGAAGGAAAAAGAATAAAAAAGAGAAGACAACAAAAAAAGGAAAGAGGGGGAAGAAAGAAAAAGAAAAATGGGATATTGAAAGATGAAGAAGGAGGAAGAATAAAAAAGAGAAGACAACAAAAAAAGGAAAGAGGGGGAAGAAAGAAAAAGAATAATGGCATATTGAAAGATGAAGAAGGAGGAAGAATAAAAAAGAGAAGACAACAAAAAAAGGAAAGAGGGGGAAGAAAGAAAAAGAATAATGGGATATTGAAAGATGAAGAAGGAGGAAGAATAAAAAAGAGAAGACAACAAAAAAGGAAAGAGGGGAAAGAAAGAAAAAGAATAATGGGATATTGAAAGATGAAGAAGGGGGAAGAATAAAAAAGAGAAGACAACAAAAAAAGGAAAGAGGGGGAAGAAAGAAAAAGAATAATGGGATATTGAAAGATGAAGAAGGAGGAAGAATAAAAAAGAGAAGACAACAAAAAAAGGAAAGAGGGGGAAGAAAGAAAAAGAAAAATGGGATATTGAAAGATGAAGAAGGAGGAAGAATAAAAAAGAGAAGACAACAAAAAAAGGAAAGAGGGGGAAGAAAGAAAAAGAATAATGGGATATTGAAAGATGAAGAAGGAGGAAGAATAAAAAAGAGAAGACAACAAAAAAAGGAAAGAGGGGGAAGAAAGAAAAAGAATAATGGGATATTGACAGATGAAGAAGGAGGAAGAATAAAAAAGAGAAGACAACAAAAAAGGAAAGAGGGGGAAGTAAGAAAAAGAAAAATGGGATATTGAAAGATGAAGAAGTAGGAAGAATAAAAAAGAGAAGACAACAAAAAAGGAAAGAGGGGAAAGAAAGAAAAAGAATAATGGGATATTGAAAGATGAAGAAGGGGGAAGAATAAAAAAGAGAAGACAACAAAAAAAGGAAAGAGGGGAAAGAAAGAAAAAGAAAAATGGGATATTGAAAGATGAAGAAGGAGGAAGAATAAAAAAGAGAAGACAACAAAAAAAGGAAAGAGGGGGAAGAAAGAAAAAGAATAATGGCATATTGAAAGATGAAGAAGGAGGAAGAATAAAAAAGAGAAGACAACAAAAAAAGGAAAGAGGGGGAAGAAAGAAAAAGAATAATGGGATATTGAAAGATGAAGAAGGAGGAAGAATAAAAAAGAGAAGACAACAAAAAAGGAAAGAGGGGAAAGAAAGAAAAAGAATAATGGGATATTGAAAGATGAAGAAGGAGGAAGAATAAAAAAGAGGGGGAAGAAAGAAAAAGAATAATGGGATATTGAAAGATGAAGAAGGAGGAAGAATAAAAAAGAGAAGACAACAAAAAAAGGAAAGAGGGGAAAGAAAGAAAAAGAAAAATGCGATACTGAAAGATGAAGAAGGAGGAAGAATAAAAAAGAGAAGACAACAAAAAAGGAAAGAGGGGAAAGAAAGAAAAAGAATAATGGGATATTGAAAGATGAAGAAGGGGGAAGAATAAAAAAGAGAAGACAACAAAAAAAGGAAAGAGGGGGAAGAAAGAAAAAGAATAATGGGATATTGAAAGATGAAGAAGGAGGAAGAATAAAAAAGAGAAGACAACAAAAAAAGGAAAGAGGGGGAAGAAAGAAAAAGAATAATGGCATATTGAAAGATGAAGAAGGAGGAAGAATAAAAAAGAGAAGACAACAAAAAAAGGAAAGAGGGGGAAGAAAGAAAAAGAATAATGGGATATTGAAAGATGAAGAAGGAGGAAGAATAAAAAAGAGAAGACAACAAAAAAGGAAAGAGGGGAAAGAAAGAAAAAGAATAATGGGATATTGAAAGATGAAGAAGGGGGAAGAATAAAAAAGAGAAGACAACAAAAAAAGGAAAGAGGGGGAAGAAAGAAAAAGAATAATGGGATATTGAAAGATGAAGAAGGAAAAAGAATAAAAAAGAGAAGACAACAAAAAAAGGAAAGAGGGGGAAGAAAGAAAAAGAAAAATGGGATATTGAAAGATGAAGAAGGAGGAAGAATAAAAAAGAGAAGACAACAAAAAAAGGAAAGAGGGGGAAGAAAGAAAAAGAATAATGGCATATTGAAAGATGAAGAAGGAGGAAGAATAAAAAAGAGAAGACAACAAAAAAAGGAAAGAGGGGGAAGAAAGAAAAAGAATAATGGGATATTGAAAGATGAAGAAGGAGGAAGAATAAAAAAGAGAAGACAACAAAAAAGGAAAGAGGGGAAAGAAAGAAAAAGAATAATGGGATATTGAAAGATGAAGAAGGGGGAAGAATAAAAAAGAGAAGACAACAAAAAAAGGAAAGAGGGGGAAGAAAGAAAAAGAATAATGGGATATTGAAAGATGAAGAAGGAGGAAGAATAAAAAAGAGAAGACAACAAAAAAAGGAAAGAGGGGGAAGAAAGAAAAAGAAAAATGGGATATTGAAAGATGAAGAAGGAGGAAGAATAAAAAAGAGAAGACAACAAAAAAAGGAAAGAGGGGGAAGAAAGAAAAAGAATAATGGGATATTGAAAGATGAAGAAGGAGGAAGAATAAAAAAGAGAAGACAACAAAAAAAGGAAAGAGGGGGAAGAAAGAAAAAGAATAATGGGATATTGACAGATGAAGAAGGAGGAAGAATAAAAAAGAGAAGACAACAAAAAAGGAAAGAGGGGGAAGTAAGAAAAAGAAAAATGGGATATTGAAAGATGAAGAAGTAGGAAGAATAAAAAAGAGAAGACAACAAAAAAGGAAAGAGGGGAAAGAAAGAAAAAGAATAATGGGATATTGAAAGATGAAGAAGGGGGAAGAATAAAAAAGAGAAGACAACAAAAAAGGAAAGAGGGGGAAGAAAGAAAAAGAAAAATGGGATATTGAAAGATGAAGAAGTAGGAAGAATAAAAAAGAGAAGACAACAAAAAAGGAAAGAGGGGAAAGAAAGAAAAAGAATAATGGGATATTGAAAGATGAAGAAGGGGGAAGAATAAAAAAGAGAAGACAACAAAAAAAGGAAAGAGGGGAAAGAAAGAAAAAGAAAAATGGGATATTGAAAGATGAAGAAGGAGGAAGAATAAAAAAGAGAAGACAACAAAAAAAGGAAAGAGGGGGAAGAAAGAAAAAGAATAATGGCATATTGAAAGATGAAGAAGGAGGAAGAATAAAAAAGAGAAGACAACAAAAAAAGGAAAGAGGGGGAAGAAAGAAAAAGAATAATGGGATATTGAAAGATGAAGAAGGAGGAAGAATAAAAAAGAGAAGACAACAAAAAAGGAAAGAGGGGAAAGAAAGAAAAAGAATAATGGGATATTGAAAGATGAAGAAGGAGGAAGAATAAAAAACAGGGGGAAGAAAGAAAAAGAATAATGGGATATTGAAAGATGAAGAAGGAGGAAGAATAAAAAAGAGAAGACAACAAAAAAAGGAAAGAGGGGAAAGAAAGAAAAAGAAAAATGCGATACTGAAAGATGAAGAAGGAGGAAGAATAAAAAAGAGAAGACAACAAAAAAGGAAAGAGGGGAAAGTAAGAAAATGAATAATGGGATATTTAAAGATGAAGAAGGAGGAAGAATAAAAAAGAGAAGACAACAAAAAAGGTAAGAGGGGGAAGAAAGAAAAAGAATAATGGCATATTGAAAGATGAAGAAGGAGGAAGAAGAAAAAAGAGAAGACAACAAAAAAAGGAAAGAGGGGAAAGAAAGAAAAAGAAAAATGGGATACTGAAAGATGAAGAAGGAGGAAGAATAAAAAAGAGAAGACAACAAAAAAGGAAAGAGGGGAAAGAAAGAAAAAGAATAATGGGATATTGAAAGATGAAGAAGGGGGAAGAATAAAAAAGAGAAGACAACAAAAAAAGGAAAGAGGGGGAAGAAAGAAAAAGAATAATGGGATATTGAAAGATGAAGAAGGAGGAAGAATAAAAAAGAGAAGACAACAAAAAAAGGAAAGAGGGGGAAGAAAGAAAAAGAATAATGGCATATTGAAAGATGAAGAAGGAGGAAGAATAAAAAAGAGAAGACAACAAAAAAAGGAAAGAGGGGGAAGAAAGAAAAAGAATAATGGGATATTGAAAGATGAAGAAGGAGGAAGAATAAAAAAGAGAAGACAACAAAAAAAGGAAAGAGGGGGAAGAAAGAAAAAGAATAATGGCATATTGAAAGATGAAGAAGGAGGAAGAATAAAAAAGAGAAGACAACAAAAAAAGGAAAGATGGGGAAGAAAGAAAAAGAAAAATGGGATATTGAAAGATGAAGAAGGAGGAAGAATAAAAAAGAGAAGACAACAAAAAAGGAAAGAGGGGAAAGAAAGAAAAAGAATAATGGGATATTGAAAGATGAAGAAGGGGGAAGAATAAAAAAGAGAAGACAACAAAAAAGGAAAGAGGGGGAAGAATGAAAAAGAAAAATGGGATATTGAAAGATGAAGAAGGAGGAAGAATAAAAAAGAGAAGACAACAAAAAAAGGAAAGAGGGGGAAGAAAGAAAAAGAATAATGGCATATTGAAAGATGAAGAAGGAGGAAGAATAAAAAAGAGAAGACAACAAAAAAAGGAAAGAGGGGGAAGAAAGAAAAAGAATAATGGGATATTGAAAGATGAAGAAGGAGGAAGAATAAAAAAGAGAAGACAACAAAAAAGGAAAGAGGGGAAAGAAAGAAAAAGAATAATGGGATATTGAAAGATGAAGAAGGAGGAAGAATAAAAAAGAGAAGACAACAAAAAAAGGAAAGAGGGGGAAGAAAGAAAAAGAATAATGGGATATTGAAAGATGAAGAAGGAGGAAGAATAAAAAAGAGAAGACAACAAAAAAAGGAAAGAGGGGGAAGAAAGAAAAAGAATAATGGGATATTGAAAGATGAAGAAGGAGGAAGAATAAAAAAGAGAAGACAACAAAAAAGGAAAGAGGGGAAAGAAAGAAAAAGAATAATGGGATATTTAAAGATGAAGAAGGAGGAAGAATAAAAAAGAGAAGACAACAAAAAAGGTAAGAGGGGGAAGAAAGAAAAAGAATAATGGCATATTGAAAGATGAAGAAGGAGGAAGAATAAAAAAGAGAAGACAACAAAAAAAGGAAAGAGGGGAAAGAAAGAAAAAGAAAAATGGGATACTGAAAGATGAAGAAGGAGGAAGAATAAAAAAGAGAAGACAACAAAAAAGGAAAGAGGGGAAAGAAAGAAAAAGAATAATGGGATATTGAAAGATGAAGAAGGGGGAAGAATAAAAAAGAGAAGACAACAAAAAAAGGAAAGAGGGGGAAGAAAGAAAAAGAATAATGGGATATTGAAAGATGAAGAAGGAGGAAGAATAAAAAAGAGAAGACAACAAAAAAAGGAAAGAGGGGGAAGAAAGAAAAAGAATAATGGCATATTGAAAGATGAAGAAGGAGGAAGAATAAAAAAGAGAAGACAACAAAAAAAGGAAAGAGGGGGAAGAAAGAAAAAGAATAATGGGATATTGAAAGATGAAGAAGGAGGAAGAATAAAAAAGAGAAGACAACAAAAAAGGAAAGAGGGGAAAGAAAGAAAAAGAATAATGGGATATTGAAAGATGAAGAAGGGGGAAGAATAAAAAAGAGAAGACAACAAAAAAAGGAAAGAGGGGGAAGAAAGAAAAAGAATAATGGGATATTGAAAGATGAAGAAGGAGGAAGAATAAAAAAGAGAAGACAACAAAAAAAGGAAAGAGGGGGAAGAAAGAAAAAGAATAATGGCATATTGAAAGATGAAGAAGGAGGAAGAATAAAAAAGAGACGACAACAAAAAAAGGAAAGAGGGGGAAGAAAGAAAAAGAATAATGTGATATTGAAAGATGAAGAAGGAGGAAGAATAAAAAAGAGAAGACAACAAAAAAAGGAAAGAGGGGAAAGAAAGAAAAAGAAAAATGCGATACTGAAAGATGAAGAAGGAGGAAGAATAAAAAAGAGAAGACAACAAAAAAGGAAAGAGGGGAAAGAAAGAAAATGAATAATGGGATATTGAAAGATGAAGAAGGAGGAAGAATAAAAAAGAGAAGACAACAAAAAAGGTAAGAGGGGGAAGAAAGAAAAAGAATAATGGGATATTGAAAGATGAAGAAGGAGGAAGAATAAAAAAGAGAAGACAACAAAAAAAGGAAAGAGGGGAAAGAAAGAAAAAGAAAAATGGGATACTGAAAGATGAAGAAGGAGGAAGAATAAAAAAGAGAAGACAACAAAAAAGGAAAGAGGGGAAAGAAAGAAAAAGAATAATGGGATATTGAAAGATGAAGAAGGGGGAAGAATAAAAAAGAGAAGACAACAAAAAAAGGAAAGAGGGGGAAGAAAGAAAAAGAATAATGGGATATTGAAAGATGAAGAAGGAGGAAGAATAAAAAAGAGAAGACAACAAAAAAAGGAAAGAGGGGGAAGAAAGAAAAAGAAAAATGGGATATTGAAAGATGAAGAAGGAGGAAGAATAAAAAAGAGAAGACAACAAAAAAAGGAAAGAGGGGGAAGAAAGAAAAAGAATAATGGCATATTGAAAGATGAAGAAGGAGGAAGAATAAAAAAGAGAAGACAACAAAAAAAGGAAAGAGGGGGAAGAAAGAAAAAGAATAATGGGATATTGAAAGATGAAGAAGGAGGAAGAATAAAAAAGAGAAGACAACAAAAAAGGAAAGAGGGGAAAGAAAGAAAAAGAATAATGGGATATTGAAAGATGAAGAAGGGGGAAGAATAAAAAAGAGAAGACAACAAAAAAAGGAAAGAGGGGGAAGAAAGAAAAAGAATAATGGGATATTGAAAGATGAAGAAGGAGGAAGAATAAAAAAGAGAAGACAACAAAAAAAGGAAAGAGGGGGAAGAAAGAAAAAGAAAAATGGGATATTGAAAGATGAAGAAGGAGGAAGAATAAAAAAGAGAAGACAACAAAAAAAGGAAAGAGGGGGAAGAAAGAAAAAGAAAAATGGGATATTGAAAGATGAAGAAGGATGAAGAATAAAAAAGAGAAGACAACAAAAAAAGGAAAGAGGGGGAAGAAAGAAAAAGAATAATGGGATATTGACAGATGAAGAAGGAGGAAGAATAAAAAAGAGAAGACAACAAAAAAGGAAAGAGGGGGAAGTAAGAAAAAGAAAAATGGGATATTGAAAGATGAAGAAGTAGGAAGAATAAAAAAGAGAAGACAACAAAAAAGGAAAGAGGGGAAAGAAAGAAAAAGAATAATGGGATATTGAAAGATGAAGAAGGGGGAAGAATAAAAAAGAGAAGACAACAAAAAAAGGAAAGATGGGGAAGAAAGAAAAAGAAAAATGGGATATTGAAAGATGAAGAAGGAGGAAGAATAAAAAAGAGAAGACAACAAAAAAGGAAAGAGGGGAAAGAAAGAAAAAGAATAATGGGATATTGAAAGATGAAGAAGGAGGAAGAATAAAAAAGAGAAGACAACAAAAAAGGAAAGAGGGGGAAGAAAGAAAAAGAAAAATGGGATATTGAAAGATGAAGAAGTAGGAAGAATAAAAAAGAGAAGACAACAAAAAAGGAAAGAGGGGAAAGAAAGAAAAAGAATAATGGGATATTGAAAGATGAAGAAGGGGGAAGAATAAAAAAGAGAAGACAACAAAAAAAGGAAAGAGGGGGAAGAAAGAAAAAGAAAAATGGGATATTGAAAGATGAAGAAGGAGGAAGAATAAAAAAGAGAAGACAACAAAAAAGGAAAGAGGGGAAAGAAAGAAAAAGAATAATGGGATATTGAAAGATGAAGAAGGGGGAAGAATAAAAAAGAGAAGACAACAAAAAAGGAAAGAGGGGAAAGAAAGAAAAAGAAAAATGGGATATTGAAAGATGAAGAAGGAGGAAGAATAAAAAAGAGAAGACAACAAAAAAGGAAAGAGGGGAAAGAAAGAAAAAGAATAATGGGATATTGAAAGATGAAGAAGGGGGAAGAATAAAAAAGAGAAGACAACAAAAAAAGGAAAGAGGGGGAAGAAAGAAAAAGAATAATGGGATATTGAAAGATGAAGAAGGAGGAAGAATAAAAAAGAGAAGACAACAAAAAAGGAAAGAGGGGGAAGAATGAAAAAGAAAAATGGGATATTGAAAGATGAAGAAGGAGGAAGAATAAAAAAGAGAAGACAACAAAAAAAGGAAAGAGGGGGAAGAAAGAAAAAGAATAATGGCATATTGAAAGATGAAGAAGGAGGAAGAATAAAAAAGAGAAGACAACAAAAAAAGGAAAGAGGGGGAAGAAAGAAAAAGAATAATGGGATATTGAAAGATGAAGAAGGAGGAAGAATAAAAAAGAGAAGACAACAAAAAAAGGAAAGAGGGGAAAGAAAGAAAAAGAAAAATGGGATATTGAAAGATGAAGAAGGAAGAACAATAAAAAAGAGAAGACAACAAAAAAGGAAAGAGGGGGAAGAAAGAAAAAGAAAAATGGGATATTGAAAGATGAAGAAGGATGAAGAATAAAAAAGAGAAGACAACAAAAAAAGGAAAGAGGGGGAAGAAAGAAAAAGAAAAATGGGATATTGAAAGATGAAGAAGGAGGAAGAATAAAAAAGAGAAGACAACAAAAAAAGGAAAGAGGGGGAAGAAAGAAAAAGAATAATGGGATATTGACAGATGAAGAAGGAGGAAGAATAAAAAAGAGAAGACAACAAAAAAGGAAAGAGGGGGAAGTAAGAAAAAGAAAAATGGGATATTTAAAGATGAAGAAGGAGGAAGAATAAAAAAGAGAAGACAACAAAAAAGGAAAGAGGGGGAAGAAAGAAAAAGAAAAATGGGATATTTAAAGATGAAGAAGGAGGAAGAATAAAAAAGAGAAGACAACAAAAAAAGGAAAGAGGGGGAAGAAAGAAAAAGAATAATGGGATATTGAAAGATGAAGAAGGAGGAAGAATAAAAAGAGAAGACAACAAAAAAAGGAAAGAGGGGGAAGAAAGAAAAAGAAAAATGGGATATTGAAAGATGAAGAAGGAGGAAGAATAAAAAAGAGAAGACAACAAAAAAGGAAAGATGGGGAAGAATGAAAAAGAAAAATGGGATATTGAAAGATGAAGAAGGAGGAAGAATAAAAAAGAGAAGACAACAAAAAAAGGAAAGAGGGGGAAGAAAGAAAAAGAATAATGGCATATTGAAAGATGAAGAAGGAGGAAGAATAAAAAAGAGAAGACAACAAAAAAAGGAAAGAGGGGGAAGAAAGAAAAAGAATAATGGGATATTGAAAGATGAAGAAGGAGGAAGAATAAAAAAGAGAAGACAACAAAAAAGGAAAGAGGGGAAAGAAAGAAAAAGAATAATGGGATATTGAAAGATGAAGAAGGAGGAAGAATAAAAAAGAGAAGACAACAAAAAAAGGAAAGAGGGGGAAGAAAGAAAAAGAATAATGGGATATTGAAAGATGAAGAAGGAGGAAGAATAAAAAAGAGAAGACAACAAAAAAAGGAAAGAGGGGAAAGAAAGAAAAAGAAAAATGCGATACTGAAAGATGAAGAAGGAGGAAGAATAAAAAAGAGAAGACAACAAAAAAGGAAAGAGGGGAAAGAAAGAAAATGAATAATGGGATATTGAAAGATGAAGAAGGAGGAAGAATAAAAAAGAGAAGACAACAAAAAAGGTAAGAGGGGGAAGAAAGAAAAAGAATAATGGCATATTGAAAGATGAAGAAGGAGGAAGAATAAAAAAGAGAAGACAACAAAAAAAGGAAAGAGGGGAAAGAAAGAAAAAGAAAAATGGGATACTGAAAGATGAAGAAGGAGGAAGAATAAAAAAGAGAAGACAACAAAAAAGGAAAGAGGGGAAAGAAAGAAAAAGAATAATGGGATATTGAAAGATGAAGAAGGGGGAAGAATAAAAAAGAGAAGACAACAAAAAAAGGAAAGAGGGGGAAGAAAGAAAAAGAATAATGGGATATTGAAAGATGAAGAAGGAGGAAGAATAAAAAAGAGAAGACAACAAAAAAAGGAAAGAGGGGGAAGAAAGAAAAAGAATAATGGCATATTGAAAGATGAAGAAGGAGGAAGAATAAAAAAGAGAAGACAACAAAAAAAGGAAAGAGGGGGAAGAAAGAAAAAGAATAATGGGATATTGAAAGATGAAGAAGGAGGAAGAATAAAAAAGAGAAGACAACAAAAAAAGGAAAGAGGGGGAAGAAAGAAAAAGAATAATGGCATATTGAAAGATGAAGAAGGAGGAAGAATAAAAAAGAGAAGACAACAAAAAAAGGAAAGAGGGGGAAGAAAGAAAAAGAATAATGGGATATTGAAAGATGAAGAAGGAGGAAGAATAAAAAAGAGAAGACAACAAAAAAGGAAAGAGGGGAAAGAAAGAAAAAGAATAATGGGATATTGAAAGATGAAGAAGGAGGAAGAATAAAAAAGAGAAGACAACAAAAAAAGGAAAGAGGGGGAAGAAAGAAAAAGAATAATGTGATATTGAAAGATGAAGAAGGAGGAAGAATAAAAAAGAGAAGACAACAAAAAAAGGAAAGAGGGGAAAGAAAGAAAAAGAAAAATGCGATACTGAAAGATGAAGAAGGAGGAAGAATAAAAAAGAGAAGACAACAAAAAAGGAAAGAGGGGAAAGAAAGAAAATGAATAATGGGATATTGAAAGATGAAGAAGGAGGAAGAATAAAAAAGAGAAGACAACAAAAAAGGTAAGAGGGGGAAGAAAGAAAAAGAATAATGGGATATTGAAAGATGAAGAAGGAGGAAGAATAAAAAAGAGAAGACAACAAAAAAAGGAAAGAGGGGAAAGAAAGAAAAAGAAAAATGGGATACTGAAAGATGAAGAAGGAGGAAGAATAAAAAAGAGAAGACAACAAAAAAGGAAAGAGGGGAAAGAAAGAAAAAGAATAATGGGATATTGAAAGATGAAGAAGGGGGAAGAATAAAAAAGAGAAGACAACAAAAAAAGGAAAGAGGGGGAAGAAAGAAAAAGAATAATGGGATATTGAAAGATGAAGAAGGAGGAAGAATAAAAAAGAGAAGACAACAAAAAAAGGAAAGAGGGGGAAGAAAGAAAAAGAATAATGGCATATTGAAAGATGAAGAAGGAGGAAGAATAAAAAAGAGAAGACAACAAAAAAAGGAAAGAGGGGGAAGAAAGAAAAAGAATAATGGGATATTGAAAGATGAAGAAGGAGGAAGAATAAAAAAGAGAAGACAACAAAAAAGGAAAGAGGGGAAAGAAAGAAAAAGAATAATGGGATATTGAAAGATGAAGAAGGGGGAAGAATAAAAAAGAGAAGACAACAAAAAAAGGAAAGAGGGGGAAGAAAGAAAAAGAATAATGGGATATTGAAAGATGAAGAAGGAGGAAGAATAAAAAAGAGAAGACAACAAAAAAAGGAAAGAGGGGGAAGAAAGAAAAAGAAAAATGGGATATTGAAAGATGAAGAAGGAGGAAGAATAAAAAAGAGAAGACAACAAAAAAAGGAAAGAGGGGGAAGAAAGAAAAAGAATAATGGCATATTGAAAGATGAAGAAGGAGGAAGAATAAAAAAGAGAAGACAACAAAAAAAGGAAAGAGGGGGAAGAAAGAAAAAGAATAATGGGATATTGAAAGATGAAGAAGGAGGAAGAATAAAAAAGAGAAGACAACAAAAAAGGAAAGAGGGGAAAGAAAGAAAAAGAATAATGGGATATTGAAAGATGAAGAAGGGGGAAGAATAAAAAAGAGAAGACAACAAAAAAAGGAAAGAGGGGGAAGAAAGAAAAAGAATAATGGGATATTGAAAGATGAAGAAGGAGGAAGAATAAAAAAGAGAAGACAACAAAAAAAGGAAAGAGGGGGAAGAAAGAAAAAGAAAAATGGGATATTGAAAGATGAAGAAGGAGGAAGAATAAAAAAGAGAAGACAACAAAAAAAGGAAAGAGGGGGAAGAAAGAAAAAGAATAATGGGATATTGAAAGATGAAGAAGGAGGAAGAATAAAAAAGAGAAGACAACAAAAAAAGGAAAGAGGGGGAAGAAAGAAAAAGAATAATGGGATATTGACAGATGAAGAAGGAGGAAGAATAAAAAAGAGAAGACAACAAAAAAGGAAAGAGGGGGAAGTAAGAAAAAGAAAAATGGGATATTGAAAGATGAAGAAGTAGGAAGAATAAAAAAGAGAAGACAACAAAAAAGGAAAGAGGGGAAAGAAAGAAAAAGAATAATGGGATATTGAAAGATGAAGAAGGGGGAAGAATAAAAAAGAGAAGACAACAAAAAAAGGAAAGATGGGGAAGAAAGAAAAAGAAAAATGGGATATTGAAAGATGAAGAAGGAGGAAGAATAAAAAAGAGAAGACAACAAAAAAGGAAAGAGGGGAAAGAAAGAAAAAGAATAATGGGATATTGAAAGATGAAGAAGGGGGAAGAATAAAAAAGAGAAGACAACAAAAAAGGAAAGAGGGGGAAGAAAGAAAAAGAAAAATGGGATATTGAAAGATGAAGAAGTAGGAAGAATAAAAAAGAGAAGACAACAAAAAAGAAAAGAGGGGAAAGAAAGAAAAAGAATAATGGGATATTGAAAGATGAAGAAGGGGGAAGAATAAAAAAGAGAAGACAACAAAAAAAGGAAAGAGGGGGAAGAAAGAAAAAGAAAAATGGGATATTGAAAGATGAAGAAGGAGGAAGAATAAAAAAGAGAAGACAACAAAAAAGGAAAGAGGGGAAAGAAAGAAAAAGAATAATGGGATATTGAAAGATGAAGAAGGGGGAAGAATAAAAAAGAGAAGACAACAAAAAAGGAAAGAGGGGAAAGAAAGAAAAAGAAAAATGGGATATTGAAAGATGAAGAAGGAGGAAGAATAAAAAAGAGAAGACAACAAAAAAGGAAAGAGGGGAAAGAAAGAAAAAGAATAATGGGATATTGAAAGATGAAGAAGGGGGAAGAATAAAAAAGAGAAGACAACAAAAAAAGGAAAGAGGGGGAAGAAAGAAAAAGAATAATGGGATATTGAAAGATGAAGAAGGAGGAAGAATAAAAAAGAGAAGACAACAAAAAAAGGAAAGAGGGGGAAGAAAGAAAAAGAAAAATGGGATATTGAAAGATGAAGAAGGAGGAAGAATAAAAAAGAGAAGACAACAAAAAAAGGAAAGAGGGGGAAGAAAGAAAAAGAATAATGGGATATTGAAAGATGAAGAAGGAGGAAGAATAAAAAAGAGAAGACAACAAAAAAAGGAAAGAGGGGGAAGAAAGAAAAAGAATAATGGGATATTGACAGATGAAGAAGGAGGAAGAATAAAAAAGAGAAGACAACAAAAAAGGAAAGAGGGGAAAGAAAGAAAAAGAAAAATGGGATATTGAAAGATGAAGAAGTAGGAAGAATAAAAAAGAGAAGACAACAAAAAAGGAAAGAGGGGAAAGAAAGAAAAAGAATAATGGGATATTGAAAGATGAAGAAGGATGAAGAATAAAAAAGAGAAGACAACAAAAAAAGGAAAGAGGGGGAAGAAAGAAAAAGAATAATGGGATATTGACAGATGAAGAAGGAGGAAGAATAAAAAAGAGAAGACAACAAAAAAGGAAAGAGGGGGAAGTAAGAAAAAGAAAAATGGGATATTTAAAGATGAAGAAGGAGGAAGAATAAAAAAGAGAAGACAACAAAAAAGGAAAGAGGGGGAAGAAAGAAAAAGAAAAATGGGATATTTAAAGATGAAGAAGGAGGAAGAATAAAAAAGAGAAGACAACAAAAAAAGGAAAGAGGGGGAAGAAAGAAAAAGAATAATGGGATATTGAAAGATGAAGAAGGAGGAAGAATAAAAAGAGAAGACAACAAAAAAAGGAAAGAGGGGGAAGAAAGAAAAAGAAAAATGGGATATTGAAAGATGAAGAAGGAGGAAGAATAAAAAAGAGAAGACAACAAAAAAGGAAAGAGGGGGAAGAATGAAAAAGAAAAATGGGATATTGAAAGATGAAGAAGGAGGAAGAATAAAAAAGAGAAGACAACAAAAAAAGGAAAGAGGGGAAAGAAAGAAAAAGAATAATGGGATATTGAAAGATGAAGAAGGAAGAAGAATAAAAAAGAGAAGACAAGAAAAAAGGAAAGAGGGGGAAGAAAGAAAAAGAAAAATGGGATATTGAAAGATGAAGAAGGAGGAAGAATAAAAAAGAGAAGACAACAAAAAAGGAAAGAGGGGGAAGAAAGAAAAAGAAAAATGGGATATTGAAAGATGAAGAAGGAGGAAGAATAAAAAAGAGAAGACAACAAAAAAAGGAAAGAGGGGGAAGAAAGAAAAAGAATAATGGGATATTGAAAGATGAAGAAGGAGGAAGAATAAAAAGAGAAGACAACAAAAAAAGGAAAGAGGGGGAAGAAAGAAAAAGAATAATGGGATATTGAAAGATGAAGAAGGAGGAAGAATAAAAAGAGAAGACAACAATAAAGGAAAGAGGGGGAAGAAAGAAAAAGAAAAATGGGATATTGAAAGATGAAGAAGGAGGAAGAATAAAAAAGAGAAGACAACAAAAAAGGAAAGAGGGGAAAGAAAGTAAAAGAATAATGGGATGTTGAAAGATGAAGAAGGAGGAAGAATAAAAATGAGAAGACAACAAAAAAGGAAAGAGGGGAAAGAAAGAAAAAGAAAAATGGGATATTGAAAGATGAAGAAGGAGGAAGAATAAAAAGAGAAGACAACAAAAAAAGGAAAGAGGGGGAAGAAAGAAAAAGAAAAATGGGATATTGAAAGATGAAGAAGGAGGAAGAATAAAAAAGAGAAGACAACAAAAAAAGGAAAGAGGGGGAAGAAAGAAAAAGAAAAATGGGATATTGAAAGATGAAGAAGGAGGAAGAATAAAAAAGAGAAGACAACAAAAAAGGAAAGAGGGGGAAGAAAGAAAAAGAAAAATGGGATATTGAAAGATGAAGAAGGAGGAAGAATAAAAAAGAGAAGACAACAAAAAAAGGAAAGAGGGGGAAGAAAGAAAAAGAATAATGGGATATTGAAAGATGAAGAAGGAGGAAGAATAAAAAAGAGAAGACAACAAAAAAGGAAAGAGGGGAAAGAAAGAAAAAGAAAAATGGGATATTGAAAGATGAAGAAGGAGGAAGAATAAAAAAGAGAAGACAACAAAAAAGGAAAGGGGGAAGAAAGAAAAAGAAAAATGGGATATTGGAAGATGAGGAAGGAGGAAAAATAAAAAAGAGAAGACAACAAAAAAGGAAAGAGGGGGAAGAAAGAAAAAGAAAAATGGGATATTGGAAGATGAGGAAGGAGGAAAAATAAAAAAGAGAAGACAACAAAAAAGGAAAGAGGGGGAAGAAAGAAAAAGAAAAATGGGATATTGGAAAATGTTGAAGGAAGAAGAATAAAAAAGAGAAGACAACGAAAAATGAAAGAGGGGGAAGAAATAAAAATAAAAATGGGATATTGAAAGGTGAGGAACGAGGCAGAATAAATAAAATAGAAGAAAAAGGGAAATGAAAGGGGAGGAAAAGAATAAAGAATAATGGAATAAGGACAGGTCAGCAAGAAGGAAGAATGAATAAAAAGAGAAGACAAGGAAAAGCAAATGAGGAGGATGAGAGAAAAAGGAAGATGGGATATGGAAAGATGAGGAAGAATAAATAAAAAGAGACGACACGGGAATAAGAAAATGGAGGCAGAGAGAAAAGAAGATGGTATCAGGAAAGATGAGAAAGGAAGGAGAATAAATAAACAGAAAAAAACAAGGAAAAAGGAAAGAGGAGGAAGGGAAAAGAAGAAAGCTAGTATAGGAAAAGATGAGGAAGAGTGAATAAAAAGAGAAGAAAAGGAAAAAGGAAAGAGGAGTAACAGAGAAAAAGAAAGATGGAATATTGAAAGATGAGCAAAGTGGAAGAATATATAAAATAGAAGAAAAGGGTAAATGAAAAAGGAGGAAAAGAATAAAGAAAGATGGGTTAAAGAAAGACAAGATAACAATAAATAAAATTGTAAGAAAATAAGAAAAGAAAGAGGTGTAGGCAGAGGACTTTAAATACTACTACTACTACTAATACTACTAATACTACTACTACTACTACTACTAATACTACTACTACTACTACTACTACTACTACTACTACTACTACTACTACTACTACTACTAATAATAATAATAATAATAATAATAATAATAATAATAATAATAATAATAATAATAATAATAATAATAATAATAATAATAATAATAATAATAATAATAATAATAATAATAATAATAATAATAATAATAATAATAATAATAATAATAATAAAAAAAAAAAAAAAAAAAATAAAAAAAAAAAAAAAATAAAATAAAAAAAAAAAAAAATAAAAAATAAAAAAAATATCAAAAGTAGAGAAATGAGGAACAACCAAATGGTGTCACTAAAAAGACAAGAGAAATATTTGCAGAATAACAACAAAAATTGCAAAAGAAACAAGATCAATAAGGAAAGGTTAAAGTCCCAAGAGACAAAATCCATTCATTGACACTGGAATGTCACTGTAGGAACAAATAAAAGATTCCTTTTTTTTTTCTTGACCAGCAACAAAATCACTATTCCATTCTTTGGCACCTTTATTATCAAAGACTTCATGCAAAAAATGTAATACAATTCCGTTCTTTCTTCCTATCCCCTCTGAATAACGTTCTTCGTTTTTTTATTTCCTCAATTGACAGTGGGTTTTTTTGTTGTTGTTATCCAACCATACTCTCTGGAGATTTATTTTCTCGTCACAACAAATAAAGTTAGTCTACTGGATGCAAATCTAGTTCTTGTTGATATCTCCTGAGGCATCTGTTACCAACGCTAAACACTTTGTTCACAAGATGACACATAAGTGTGATTTGCAGTTCATAATTTCCTTGCTTTGTTTTTTACATTTTTTTTTCTCCATTGTCTTCCTTTGTCCTTGGCTTATCATCTGTCATCCATTTACAGCTAATCAGTTGTTCATCACTTCCCAATGATTATGTTTATTTCCATCTGGTGTTTCTTCTTATCTATTATTTTGTTTTATCGAGAAAATCTCTTAATTTTATTAACCAGCGTGAATTCTCTGTATTAAGCCAATGAGCATTGACTTTCTGATTCTTTGTAAGATAACTTTCTTCTTGGGAATCAAATTTGAACAGTATCTCATAATAAAAAGGTCCACAATCTATTTTAACTAATACATAATTTATCTAATTAGGGTTAGCATACTTTGCCCATTTGGGCCTAGAAAACACTGACTGTATGCCTGCAGTGGGGTAAGGCCACCACAAAAGTGGCCACCTACCAGACTCAATTAAAAACTTGATCAGTGTTTTCCTTACAGACTCAAGTATAAACCCAAACTATGTTTACCTATAATGATTTTCCAAGTGTAGCTTAGATGTGGCACAAGGCCGAAAGTAGGGGGCACCCAGTGGTGATCAAACAGACTACTCAGTCATAATTGTTCTAGCGAGACAAGCTTATTAACCATTACACCACCTCGAGGTGCGAAACCAATGTTTGCCTATATCAGTTCAGTTATGTGCTATGCTTGATACACACTTAGGCGATCATGTATTTTTTGATACATGACTGACGAGGCAGATTGTTTCCTGCATTAGGTTGCCATTTCTTTCTGTGGTAGACCAGTTGCCATTCAAGGCTATAGAACCCGGTCTGTCCTGCTATTTACCCATAGCTTGGGGGAGAAGAAAAGAATTCATACCTTTCCCAAGGCTATTAGCACGTAAGTGAATTTAATGGATATACCTGGAATTCAAACTCGGCTCTCTGACTCCTCAATCCGAGCTTCTATCCATTATTCCACCATGATTCCTCTATACTCAAGTATAAACCTGATCAATGTTTACCATTGGATTTAAGTACAGTCAAAAGTAGAGACTCAATTATTTTATGTAGTATAGTAGGTTATCCGCATCAATGTTTTTTGTGTTTTTGCTATACCTTAACTAAAATAAGCTTAATAATTCAAAATAATGTCATAGTAAAAATCCTTCCAAACCCAGATGAGAATTAAGTATTGGGACTCTTGCCATAGATCAGTGGTTAGCAGGGGTTAGATAATAACACTGTAGTGAGTTAGATCCTCACTGAATCTTCATCAACTGGAAGACATTTTTCAATTCTGAGCCATTAGATAGATAGATAGATAGATAGATAGATGGTGCAATGGATGAATTGTCATCTAAATTATGCAAAAATGAAAATAACACTGACATCTCATTTTACCAAAATTACACAAAAATATCTTGAAATACTAAAGACTAAATTTATTCAATATAATCGTCATTGGCTTCAACTGTGCCTCCAGACGACTTCAGAATCACCAGTAACACTTTTGGACAGTCTCCTTGTTTAAGTTGGTGAATGCTGCCATAATCATTGCCTTCAGTGTTACAAGTAGTTTTGTTGGTCTCTCACACAACTGCAGCCGACAGTTTGGTTGCAGTCTGGGGAGTTAGGTGGCCGGATGTAAGGGGGATTGAGGTTGCAGAAATTGTCTGACAGCCATGACTGGGTTCTCTTGCTTGTGAGGCACGGTCAGCATCCTGTTACCAGACATAGGATTTCCAGCAGTTACCCTCTTGAACCAGGGCAGCACTACCTATGCAAGGTATTTGATGTAGGCCTCTGTGTTGGGTCTGAGTCCCACATCAATAAATTTGGGAGTTCTTTTCTTATCAGAACAATGAAAGTGAGTTTTCCAAGCTTCCATACCTTTGTCATCACTATTAGACTCATCCAAGTCTTTCCGAATCCTCTGCACTATCCTTGGATTGACTACCAAACACTCTGAAATGTTCATATTGGAGCTTCCAGAGCAAATGCCAAGCAGTACAGGATGCCGTTTCTAAGTTTCTGTCAGAGTGAATTGCGTCAGGGTGCTCTTTTTCTCACAGACAATACCCAACTAACCCTACTATACAGTACAGTTAACAAATTCAAAAACAAACACGCATGCACAAAATTAAAAATATAAAAGTTTGACAATTTACTTATCACACCCTGTAAATAGATAGATATAAACATACTGAGATAGATAGATAGATGGATAGATAGAAACAGACCAAGATAGATAGATATATAGATAGATATGACCAGATTGAGATAGATATGGACATACTAGATAGATAGATTGATAGATAGATAGAAACAGACCAAGATAGATAGATAGATAGATAGATAGATAGATAGAAACAGACCAAGATAGATAGATAGATAGATAGATAGATAGATAGATAGATTGATAGATAGAAACAGACCAAGATAGATAGATAGATAGATAGATAGATAGATAGATAGAAACAGACCAAGATAGATAGATAGATAGATAGATAGATAGATAGATAGATAGATAGATAGATAGAAACAGACCAAGATAGATAGATAGATAGATAGATAGATAGATAGATAGATTGATAGATAGAAACAGACCAAGATAGATAGATAGATAGATAGATAGATAGATTGATAGATAGAAACAGACCAAGATAGATAGATAGATAGATAGATAGATAGATAGATAGATAGATAGATAGATAGATAGATAGATAGATGTAGTAAATCATATGATTTGGGCATTATACATAATTGTACTGAATCAAAAAGATTGTTCATTTGCAGCCACTCGAGTCAGATATCTCTCTGAAAATCAATAAATAGTCTCTCTTTGGCCAGTATTTAAACAATGTCTCTCGAGGTTAACTGACCAACTTCCATCTGAGGCCAACTCTGACATGGCATAAATCTAAAATGAGCTCATCATCTCTGGAAGACATTCTCTTTGTATTAAGTGCAGCTTAAACCCCTTCTGCTTGATCTGGCATTTCAAGTGTAAAATTTGTCTGCCTCCTGCCCCACCAAACTCCTTCAATTTTTAGTCCTTTGTTAACAATATATGCTAATCTGACCTTTAACTGTAGATTAGAGATTAGCTTACTTTTTGTGGGATTTCACTTGAGCAAATGGGACACAGTTTGAATGAGTCAGGCCATTGGCTGGTTTATAATCTCAAGAATAAGATTCATTTTTAATTTAATTTTTATTTATTTCATTTACTAATTTGAAATACCATATATCCTAGCATACAAGGCAACTGGGCTTATGAGACAACCCCCAAATTTTCAAGTTAAATTGTAGGTTTTGGGCTATATTGACCATACAAGATGACCTCTCTCAAAATCATATTTTAAAATGTATTGTATTGAATTTATTAAATAAATTCAGTAAGCATATACTTTATTTTCACTCAAATTCTAATGAAAAAACATGGGGAGATATATCAATTAACTCTCACAATCTACAATACCTCATGAGAGGATGCTGTGTTTTTGGTAGGCTATTATAGCAATAGCCTGAATGACTTTTCCCTGCTAGCCATTTTTCTTGAATTCAACCTTTAAACTGCTTGTTGAGACACACCTCCAGTTGTATTTTTTTAAACATCATCAATAAAAGGAGGTGAGATGTTGTCAGTTAACTTCCACAGAATTTAAGGTTCTCATTTCATACCTGGAAGTTTTGGGGGTACTTTAAGGTTAAAAGTTTGCTTGTATGCACACATATAGGGTAAGTAAAAGTAAAATCATTTGTAATTCTGTTGATGGCCTCTTGTTAAATGATCATCAATCACAAAGTAACGGTCTTACATACTTTTCTTTAAAATTGGCTGAGAAATTAACTTTTCTGACCTTTTCTCAGTAAGCTTCTCTGTCTCATTTTGAATGTTCTGCACGCAATCGCCAGGCCTGACGATTACGTCTAGCATGAAACAGCCTGTCGCCTCTGACTGTTGACTTCAATGTTCACTTTTATATTTATATTTACATACTCTGAAAATGAATTTTTTCACCAAGCTAAAACTTTGTTCTAAGCTTACAGTTAACAATATCGTCTTTTTTTAAAAATTTGCAGTTATGTTCAGAGTCTGTCTATATTTCTGAGATTAGGTATTATGTACAGCATTTACATTAGTCGGACTATTGTCCTCATCTTTGTCGCCATATTTGTCACAACGTTTTGGCCGTTGTATGCTCCGGCCTTCTTCAGGTGGTTGGAATTTCGAACTGAACCCTTTATTTCACTCACTGGGATAGACTGTTCTAGTTCCACGAGCCATGTTTGATGGATGTCAGTTATCAGTTATCTCCTGCTAATTTTCACAGTGGATAAAGGCGTTGGTTAGATCCAGTGACAGACCCAAAGAGTGTGAGTTCAATACCTGGTTAAGGCAGTGGAGAACTTTCAGAGGAAAAATATTGCAGTTATGTTGTCATTTCCTGCTATGGAATCAACTAAAACAATCTTGCTTGTAATCAAGAACAGGACACATTCACTTTGAAGGCTTCTAAAAAGAATGCCAACAATGAAGAAATGCTAAAGGGTAATTCATTGAAAACAGACTCTTTTGTATTTCACACTAGTGCTTGCGGTTAAAAACAAGGATTTTCGAATGCTGATTTTCAAGGCAAGCAAGCTTTCATCTTATATAATGCTGCACCAGTGGTTAGTGCTTGTTCTCAATCAGAAAATCAAAAAATGCTGATTTTCAAGGCAGACAAACCCTCTTTGCATGGGAGATTGATGCAACACAGTTTTTGTATTTTCATTTTTTATTGCTAAAATTAGCATAGTTATCATTAATATTAATGTAACTATCTCGGCCATTAGGCTGAGATAGTTACATATTTCACCACAGGATTGGTGACTAATGGTAATGGTGATTGTAAGATTAGCCTTTTCCTTAGATGAAACAATCATCATCTTACAGAATGCTGAGGCTGGATCAGGATGGTGAGTGATTCTTCAGAATACCTTGGGGATATTGAATTCTGACAGTGATGGATTGCCTTTGTCTAATTTTTGGTTATAAGACCATAACAGTAGAAATCCAACAGAGGGCTGCAAGAATTTTGCAGTGCCAAGATGCATTCTGCACCCAGATTTTTTAGAGAGGCTAGCCTGCATGTGACAGAATGCTAATCCAATGAGTGGGTATGCATTCTACTGAAGACCTTCCTCCTGCTACTTCCCAGAATCAATGCTACCCCGTTCATCCTTCTTGTATACAAAACCAAATAAAACAAACTCATTTATACAGTATATGAAACAAATAAAAAAAACAAATTCATTTATAGAGTATATGAATTGGCATTAGAGTGTGAAGGGCTGAAGTCAGTGGTGATGCAGAACACAACCAACATTTTTGACTTAATATTTAAATTTACTGTCGGTTGAAATTTATAAAATATTTCTCTATTTTCAGGAAAATAGGTGCCTCAAGTTAACTAATTGTTATTGCTCTTTCTGCTATTGATGTAAGTTTCCTTACTAACCTTTTGTTTAAGGTGGTGTGGAAAGTCAAGATCTTGAGTATATCATTATTTGACATTCTAGTTATATGTGCTATCCATTTTAGTTGTTGCTGCACTTGGAATTATTCAAATGATGTGGTTTTTGTTATTTGATAAAATTCTTTGTGATTTTGTAGCACTAGTCAGTAATATTGGATGAAGGTTTCATTCACTTGAAGCCATTTTTAACGATTGATTAAAGAAAACAGTTGTACTGCATGTAACAGTAAAATTGTCCAAATCATGTAACAGTAAAATTGTACAATTGTTAGATAAAGCCTTGAACCATTCTATCTTAGAAATGATTAAAGATATCTTACTGGAATTTTCCAGGATTTTTATAACACTATTGGAATCTACTTTAGACAATAAGAATATATTTAGCTCTAAGTTGAAATGATGATCCCTATTGCTGTTGTGACCAACTGATCCAATTTTCCTCTCTACTGTTCCCTCTTTTTTAAACTTATTCACTATTCTCTTGATGGTTCTTGAATGGATTTTGAAGATGGAAAGGTGGGTATGAATGTTGGTACCATTACTGAAGGCCTCAATGATCATTTTCCTCTTATCATTGCTCAGTTGGGAAGACATAGTTAAGCTGACACAAAAGGATTTTAACCTGTTCTTTTTCTAGCTGAATAACTCAAAGGGTTTTTCAGTGATTCATATGACAAATGGTGTCAAGATTGCTAAATGTCTTATCTAAAAATTTGAAAAAAAAGAAACTCAATTTGGTTCGTGTTTTTTTAGATATTAAATATTTTGTGGGATCGACAATTATCCCATGCTGTTACACGATTTGGAGAATTTTGCTGTTACACCCAGTATATAGCTAGGAGTTTAAACATTTTTGAATGACTATTGTCCTCATCTTTGTCGCCATATTTGTCACAACGTTTCGGCCGTTGTACGCTCCAGCCTTCTTCAGGTGGTTGGAATTTTGAACTGAACCCTTATTTCGATCACTGGGATAGACTGTTCTAGTTCCACGTGCCATGTTTGGGTTCAGTTCGAAATTCCAACCACCTGAAGAAGGCCGGAGCATACAACGGCCGAAACGTTGTGACAAATATGGCGACAAAGATGAGGACAATAGTCCGACTAATGTAAATACTGTACATAATACCTCATCTCAGAAATATAGACAGGCTCATTTTTGAATGAGTTGGATATGAAGCATGACATCTATATGAGAGTCTAGATCTGATGAAACAATTTGAGAACTTATCTCAAGTTCTTAGGTTAGTGTATTCTTTTTGTAGAATCTGGCAGTTGGACAAAACTGTTCCTGGTGGAACCTACTGTATCTTCAATTTCATTATCCCTAATACTAAATTTTTACTAATACCAATACTAAATACAACAATTTAAATTTATAGAAAATCAGTGGGAGGGGGAGCACTTAAAGATAGGAAAATATTTTAATTTAATAACTGATCTTTTTCTTATCTTGTAATGTGCTGAATATGCCTTCTGACTCTTAGCATTTAAATTTTCAAAATTTGCTCTTTTTGAATAATCAAGTGTGGCTTTAAGACTCCAACGTACAGGTCAGTACACATAAATTTACAGTTTGAAAAGACATTGATGCCAACTCAAGTGTATTCACTAAATACAACATTTAAAACCACAAATAATGTTAGATTATAAATTATTTTCATTAATTCCTAATAAGTTACAAGTTTCATTATGAAAAAAAAAAGGCAGATATTATCTTACAGAGATCCAAACAAGAGATATGCTTTTCATCATAGGATAGCTGAACCTCGCTTGACTGCAAAAGTTTTCTATAGCTGAGTGGTTTCAAAACATGACAAGCTTAATGACTATTCCCCTGTAAGATGAACACAGGTTCAAATCCTGTCAGAAAGTACGTTTTCATTTTTTTATGCAGACAAGTAGATGTAAATGCAGACAAGTAGATGTAAATCTACAGTTTAAAGAACAGGAATATCTACTCAAACACACACGTCCATTATATATTTTGTGTATTTAGGCAACATTCCCTCTTTTATATATGTTTCATTAAAGATGACTGAAGGTTACTAAACCCAAAATACATGCCCTCTTCTGATCCATGCAACAAAGCCATTTGAAGCACTCAAAGTTTATTAATTCCCCATTCTGAATTTTTATAAAATTTTTACATGATGTCCCATAAAAATCTGACATTACATATCCCACCTCCCTCAACCAAATTTTGTTGTTTTTTTTTATCATAAATATTCATTTGATGTGACAGTTAATCTTCATACACAGACCCTGGGATTTGCTAATGAATACAAAAACTTGCAGGGTGACAACTACGAGGAATTAGTGATTGTACAGAAAATTGAACTTTCACCTATCATGATGGATGGGTGCTCTCTCAAGGAGTTTGGAATGTCTACAGGGACTCAAGCTTTCCCCATGCTCAAGTTGAACTCATATTATTTGATCTATTTTGAAAGATGCTGGAAAAACAGTTGGATCATTGTACCATGCCAGTAAGTGTTTGACTCTCCCTGCTATACTCTTATCTTTACAAGAGCCAGAAGAAAAGTGGAGCATTGCTATCATATCTGGGCTGGAGATACCCACTCCTGACTTACCCGAGTTCAAAAGCATCTATGCCGTCTTGTGGGTGATGAATTATTTTCAATCCTACAATCCGTTTCCCACGGACTAAACATTGTGATCTTCTTGCATCTCTGTTGGTGGTTCCATGGTATGTATTCTGATGAACTACCTTCCTTAGACCCACCACCCCTGACTATTACAACTGGAAACCACCAGGCTATGTACACAAAGGTGAATCATCCCCATTCCCTGTGTACTACTAGAAGAAGAAGTAAGTTCTCTTCAGATAGCTTCTTCCTAAGAACTGCTGCTTTGTGGAATAGACAAGATGCTTTCCTAATCACTATAATCTTAACCTCTTCATGTTTAGGATTAATCATTATCTTTCCTGCATATCCCAAAGAACATCATCTACCACAAGGAAAGTTGCCTCTCTGTGTCATGGCAGAAAGTTTTTCTCATCTGAGTCCATCGTTCAAATTTATAAATCAACCATCCATCCCTGCATGGAATATTGCTGTCATATATGGTCTGGTGCTCCAGCTGTATATCTCGAGGTCCTTGACAAAATCCAGAGACGAATCTGCAAGATGATAGGTCCTGATCTGGCATCTAGTCTACAATCGCTATCCCACAGACGTGTTGTGGCCTACCTCTGTCTCTTCTACAAATATTTTCATGACAACTGTTCTGATGAGCTACTGTCACTGGTTCCTGGACTTCATGAATTTAAACGTGCTACCAGGCTGGCATCTTGGGCTCACCCTTTCACTGTCAAAACGGTTAAATGTAACTGTCTCTTCTTCTCAAACAGCTTCTTCTCCCACACTTCTCGTCTGTGGAACTCCCTTCCCCTTACTTGCTACCCCAATGACTATAATCTTCAAATATTCAAGTGTAATGTCAATTACAATCTGAAACCCTGAGCTTGTTCGCTGTCCTCCTCTGTATCCCTTCCTCAAACATGCCTCTTTACTCTTGTTCTCAATACTCTGTAACCCCTTGCATGCTAGTGGCATGCCTTAACAAAAAAAAAACTTCACTTCTTGCCTTTGCTAACATTCATACAGCACTACATCATAACCCTCTACCTTGACTATCCTGGGTATGACAATAAACAACTTCCGCGTCCTGGGTAAGACGATAAATTACGTCCAGCAGCAAGGCCTCTGATCAGGAGGTTTTGAGGAGCATGGAACCACTTCTTAATTGCTTGTGTTCCCAGGTCTAGTCCTGACATGGGGTGGTAGCACCTGTTAGGTTCCCAGCTATAGGCAAATAGTTAACACCCAAACTAGGGTCAAAAAACTATGAAAGTGTTAAAATAGGTTTTCATACCAGAAATACTTTGGTTAAAAAAAAACAACATTATTACCAGTAATACATTTTTGAAAAAAAATATATTACCAGCTATACATTTTGAATTAAAGGAAAAAATATTACCACCAATACATTTTTGAAGAAAAATTATTACCAACAATACATTATTATCAGCAATACATTTTTGAAGAAAAAATATTACCAGAAATAGATTTTTGAAAGAAAAAAAAAATTACCAGCAATACATTTATGAAAAAAAAATATTACCAACAATAAAAATTGTTGGCATTAAATAACCAATTGTGGTTGATATGCCGTAAAACAAGACAAACCAAACCCTCTACCTTGAGTGGCTCTTGGGTCTTGTATTGGATGAACTTTAGTATATAAATTGTTCAATAAAGATTAAATTTATTGTCAATATGAGATCAGAATTATTTTTCAGAATATTTTCTTTTTGACATACAAAGCTTCTTTCATAATGAGTCAGCAATTTTAATTCTGCAATATTCTCACAAGTGTCACATTTCTATATTCAGAAAAGAAGACTAAAATTTCTACATACCGAGAAGCTGCACTGGATATATGAGTGGAAAAAAATGTCCCTCAAAGCAGTTTTAAGAATTCTGCAAATGAAGACAGTGTACGACAGTTAAGTGCTATATGTGATGCACACTTAAGCAATCATATATCTTTTGATACATGACTGATGAGACAGATTTTTTCATGCAGTAGGTTGCCATTTCTTTCTGCGTTAGACTAGTTGCCAACAAAGACTAAAGAACCCAGTTTGTCCTGCTATTCACCCCATAGCTGGGGGGAGAAGAGCTGGATTCATACCTTTCCAAAGGCTGTTTGTGAATAAGTGAATCTAACAAACTTCACAGCTCTCCGAGTCCTCAATCTGAGCCAATATCCATTACACCACAATGCCCATCCCCTCCCACATACACTTCCCAGAAATATCTCTATAGGAAGGCACCATTGCCTCTAATGTTTTACCATTATGTGGGGGGGTATTTCTGGGAGGTATATGTGGGAAATATTTCAGCCTCACCTTGTATTTACTATTTCCTTTTTTCTCTTATGTCACAAGTTTTATCCTGTGACATAAAAACATATGTGTTTATGGCAGACTTAGAAAACAAAAAGAACTCTTAGACACGATAGTAATGGAAAGTGACAAAAGAAGACTATTAAATGTAACAATACAGAATGTATGGTCATCAAATGTAAGCTACCAATTAGAGATATCAGTATTAAGCAGGTACAAAAGTTTAACTGTCTGGGTAGTGACGTAACAAATGTCATAAAATACGATGTAGAGATCCAGAGGTAAATTGGAAGAGCAATGGATACTTTCCATAGATTAAAAAGTATTAAGAGATAGGAAAATATTTTAAGATGTCTGTTTTTTTTTCTCAACCAAATGATTCTTATTACTCAAGTCAGTATCTGTTTTTTATCCACCAGTCAGAATTATTATTTAATAATTTTTCTCAACCAATATTTCTGATTTTCTCAACCAATCAAAAATTTCTTATTGCTAACGTCAGTACATTTGCTTTTGCAACCAATCAAAATTTTTATAGCTAAATTCAGTATTTCCATATTTTTATCAATGAATCAAAATTTTTAATTGGTATAGTCAGTAATTTTTTCCAGCCAATTAAAAATTTCTTATTGCTAATCTCAGTGCATTTGTTTTTTCTCAACCAATCAAACAGTTCTTATTAATAAAGTCAGTATTTCTGTTTTAACTCAACCAATCAAAATGTTTAATTGGTATAGTCAGTATTTTATCCAATCCATTGAAAACATACTTATTGCTGGAGTTGGTATTTGTCCAAGAAAAATGTAAAATAATAATTTTTCATGCAGATCATAAAAGAAAAATTGTTAATAAAAATTGCTTTCAAGTCTTTTCCTGCATAATGTTTTTATATTTATTGAAAAGATTCTTTTGACAACACATTTGTTAAGACTAACAAAAAAATTTACAAATTTCTTTACATTTCAAATCTCCAACAACTTCATTAACCTTTTAAGCAGCTTGACATAAGATAACAACCTGAAAGTCGAGGCTTTATAACATAAATAACTCATCAATGATATGCCATAAATGTTTATGGCAAATGTTTATTGGTTTTGAAGGAGTCATTTCAGGGCGTGGCAGTAGAAAGAGAGGAAAATCTTTTACTTCCCTTAAAAGAATGGTAAATGGAAATATTTAACTTGGGGTGGCAGTTACTTCTGCATTAATAAATCTAAGAATTGTGATTCCATTAAGATAGAAGAAGCCTGGAACATTCTGTTATGCATTATATTCTTTAATAAACATCTTAAATTCAATGTTTGGCTTTCCAAAATTTCTAAGAGATTTTACATTAGACTTTTTCAAATGAAAATATCATCATGACTCATGCTGGAAATAGAAAGAAAAAAATTCACTAAAAAAGCTTTTTTCTCCCATGTTAATAATACAAGTTGCATTTGCAAGAAATATTTGTAAATTAAAGCAAAAAATACAAGCAAAGAAACATCATTTGTACAAAAATATTTTAACATTCTGGAATTTTCTCCAGTTATATAACTGAAGAAAATTCCAGAATGTTAAAAATAAACAGTTATTTTACCTTAAAAATTATTGGAAATTATTTCAGCTTTTTTTTGTATTTATTGGAAATTATTTTACCATAGAAAATTATTGGAAATTATTTTCCTATAAAAACTTAATGGAAATGATGTTATGTTGTAAAACTATTACAAATTATTTTACTATAAAATTTTTTGGAGATTAGTTGATGATATAAAAGCAATATTTATTATTTTACTATAAGACTTAATTGGAAATTATTTTGCTTGAGAAATTCATTGGAAATTATTTTATTAAGATATTTGAAAATTATTTTAATATTACAAATTGCATGTAAAATTTATTGAAAATAATTTCATGAGATATCATAAATTATTTTACTATAGTATCTATTGGAAACTATTTTACTATAGGAATTAATTGGAAATTATTTTTACTATACAAATTCATTGGAAATTATTTTATTATGGAAATTCACGGGAAATTATTTTACTATAGAATTTTTTGATACAATATGTTACTGTAGGAAACCATTACAAATTATTTCACTATGGATTTTATTTGAAATTATTTTACTATAGAAAGTATTATTCATTATTTTACTATAGGATCTAATAGAAATTAGTTACTGAGAGTAAAGGACTAAGCACAAATTTTAAGAAGATAATGTATGATTGTTAGTACAAGGGACAAACCAAGATGTGAGCTAGTAATTTTTTATGATTTTGTTAGTCTCAAACCCAGGTATTTTTCAATTCATAATTGTTTTTCTCCTAGACTGATTACCAGCCAATTTTTGTGAAAGTGAATGAAACAGCTTCAGCTGATACTTGAACTTGGCAAGCCAGTTAACACTTTCCACACTGATAACTGCTATTTGTCCATCTAACTTATGAAATGACTTCCAAAAATAAGAACTTGATAACACTAGTAAAGTCGGTTTACTGTATCATTCCAGGAAAATTTCTTGTCAGAATCCATCTTGCAAATTTACAAATCTACTATTTATCTGTGAACTCAATACTGCTGCCATATCTAGTCTGCTGCTCCTGCTGTATATCTCAAGATTCTTGACAAAATTCAAAGAAGGGTCTGTAATGTAATCGGTCCTGATCTGTCATGTCGACTTCAGTCACTTTCTTACCTAGGTGATGTGATTTCCCTCTGTCTTTTCTACAAATATTTTCATAGCAATAGTTCTGATGTGTTTTCCTCCTTGGTAGCTTGACTCAATGAATGAATATAAGTGTGATACTAGATTGGCAACTAGGTCTCATCATTGTACTGTTGAACTAGCTAGAGGTAACTGTATGTTTTATTTTAATAGTTTTGTTTAGAAAATCTGTTAGATTAATAAAAATCAATTTAAAAATACAAATACATATATATATATATATATATATATATATATATCTGTATATATATATATATATATATATATATATATATATATATATATATATATATATAGAGAGAGAGAGAGAGAGAGATAGATAGACATGCAGATTGATATAGAGAGAGGTTGAGTGAAATAGATATGAAGACTGAGTTAAGCAAGTTTTATAGACACAGATAGAGAAAGAAAGGGAAATGCTTAATGTAAGAAAAATGCAGAGTGAGAGAGAAAGAGAAAATAAGTGACTGCAATAGTTATATATATATATTTATATATATATATATATATATATATAGAGAGAGAGAGAGAGAGAGAGAGAGAGAAAGAGAGAGCGATAAAAAGATAGTAAGATACTTAGATAGTTATATATATATATATATATATATATATATATATATGTATGTGTACAGAGAGAGAGAGTGAGAGAGATAAGCAGATAGTAAGATACTGAGATAGTTATATATTTATAAGAGAGAGAGAGATAGAGAGAGAGAAATAAACAGTTAATGAGATACTTCTTGCTTTCCAGTCAACATTGATCTTCAAAATTTAAAATTCGGTGCCTGCTGTTTTCTTAATTCCTGTTCTTTTATTTTTCTCCCCTGTTTAGAATGTTTCCTTTTTCTCGTGTTCCATACTCTTCAGTAACCCCCTTGTGCCTTAGTGGCTTTATTGCCTTGCTTGAAGGGGAAATAACTGAAAAGCTATTGAGAGGATTTATATTAACATTTAGGATAGCTTTTTCCCCTATTTTACAGAACTGTACTTAGATCAAGAATGAGAGCATTATCGTTCATAAATTTACAATCCTATTCTTCCTGCTAATCATAGAAAGCAGGAAAATTGTTTACACCAGACATGATTAATCATAAAAGCTTGATGAGTAGCAGCCTACATTAACAGGGTAGGCTATCCTCAAGGACCCAGAAACCAACCTGATTCAATTGCCTCGTACAGTGTCATGCTACATGGTGGCATGGTAAGTGTGCTAATGTGATGATTGAATCACTGATATGTAGATATATTTTTGGTGACATCGGGATTCAAGCCAAACACAAAGTTTGATGCAAAGCAGGTGATACAAAGTGATCAGAGAAAGTGATGGAGTCATACATGATTGTCATTTTTTTTCCTGTTTCTTCTTCTTTCCATCACACCGTTCCTCCATCACCCCCATCATGACCCAGGATCCTGGCAACACACAATTCGAAAACCGTTCTTGCCTGTCACACTGTGCTTGACATCCGGCTGTATAGAAAGGATCACATGTGTTATATTAAACAACGAGGTGGCACAAAGAACTATTAGTTCTTATCACCTTCCACTTTTAGTCGGCTGCTTTAATGAAAAAATGGATGAGGCATCATGGGATAGCCCATAATGGATTAAAACAAAACAAGAAGGAAGATTGATATTCATGATTATCACAATTTATGTTTTAACGAGTTTAACTCTGCTGTCAACATATGACAGCAAGGATTGTGTTTTTGATATTTTATGAGTACAATGTAATTACAAAATGACTGTCTGGGAGATAAAAATAAACTGGGAGTTAAGAATAATTTATGACTTAAAACATAAATAAATTATGGAATTTTATTTGTCAAGTTTAAAATACTGGAACATTCTGTTTCTACTCTCATAAAACAAGTCCACAACAAAAAAATAGGTAAATTACCTATTTTCATTTGCTTTCTTTATTTTCATATTTATATCTTTATATTTATTTCATCCATAACTTCTTTTCTATATACAGCGTTTGTGGTAATGATGATAGTAACATTAGCTGTTTCTTATAAGGTAACATTCAATATTCATTGAGTGAGCAGCCAGTTATACTTGACTTAAACTTTTCTTCCCTTTCTGGCAATTGGGTTGGGATCAAAGAGTAGTATCTGTTCTCCTTATCTCTAATGATAATATTAGCCATTTCCTTATAAGGAAACATTCAACATTTATTTACCGAACATCCAGTGATACTTGACTTTCGCTTTTCTTCACATTCTGGCAATTGGTCTGGGATCAAAGAGTAGTATCTGTTCTCCTTATCTCTAATGGTAATATTAGCTGTTTACTTTTGAGGAAACGTTCAACACTCATTGACTGAGCAGCCATTGATACTTGATTTAAACTTTTATTCACTTTCTGGCAATTTGGGCTGGGATCAAAGAGTAGTATCTGTTCTCCTTATCGCTAATGCTAATATTAACAGTTTCCTTATATATATATATATATATGCATGTATATATATACATTTGTAGACAGAATTATTCACCCACATCCGTAATTACCTATAAATCTCTAATTTTTATGGAAACTTTATGCGCATTTTTTCACAAATAGATTTGAAAGAAATATATATATATATATTATGAAATGTTTGAATTGAAGTTTATAAGCAGTAAATTCGAACTTGCCAACCGAACAAACCTCAGTGGCCAAAATGGTTAAGGCACGTCAGGCTTTATGACGGTTCTGTATCGGATACATGTTCGAATCCTGTCGGAGAGGGCGAATATTTTCTATGAAAATTTCTCAGACATCCAGGTTGGTAAATGTTATTTAATACTGTTTATTATAAACAGAACATTTACTTAAATACTTGTATCTATAAAAAAAGTATGTTAAACATAAAAATGTCTTTAAATATATATATATATATATATGTGTGTGTGTGTGTGTCCATCTACATCAATCTGCTCATAACTATTTCTCTGTTATTCTCTATTTATCTTGCTCTCTATCTCACTATATATCTTTTTATATCCACTTCACTCTCAATTCTGGTCACTTTTAAAAACTCCCATATATTAACACTATTTACATTTTCACACTGTTCTCCTCATCTTCACTGTCACATTCACAAACTTTCTGACCTTATTCAGGTGATATCTGCTGGAATTCTGAACCAAACCCTTTATCTAGTCCAGAGGATAGATTGTTCTAATTCCATTCCTTTGATATCTTAGTTTTTAGTTAATTTCCCTTGATAACTCTCCAAGTTTTTGTTCACTTCACTGAAACCAGGGATTGAACTCATAACTCTTTGTGTCAAGTCACCATGTGTCCTTGGAATGTGATAGTAACGATGAGGACAACAGTCCAAACAATGTAAATAGTATAACTTCATCTACTGCAAGGAAAGTTGGGTCACTCTGTCATGCCAGAAAACTTTTACTTGTCAGAATCCATCTTGCACAGTTACAAATCTATTCATTTGTTCATGCATTGAATACTGTTGCCATATCTGGTCTGGTGCTCCTGCTATTCATCTGAAGGTCCTTGACAAAATCCCAAGAAGGATCTGTTATGTAATCGATCCTGACTTGGCATCTTGACTTCAGTCACTTTCTCACCAATATGATGTGGCTTCCCTCTGTTTTTTTCGACAAATATTTCCACGGTAACTGCTCTGGCAATCTTTTTTTCCTGGTGACCAGATTTAAGTGTGCTACTAGATTGGCAACTAGGTTACACTTTTATTGTTGTAAGAGCTAGATGCAACTGACATTTCTACTCCTACAGTTTCTTTTCCTACACTTCCCAACAGTGAAACTCCCTTCCAGTTAGTTGCTTCTCTGACAACTACAATCTTCAAAAATTTAATGCAACATCAATCACAATCTTTTGTTTTATTAAACCCAGTTCACCTTTTGTCTATTCTTTAATCCTTCTATACTCAGTCTTCTTTTCCTGTTTCACTCCCTGTGACCCCCCTTGCATATTAGTGGCATTCTCGTAATGCTTGCTGTTAAATGATTACCTGACAAGCTTGAGTGAATGGATGGCAGTGTAGGGTTTGGGAGAGATGAGATAAGAACAATAAAGGATAGGAAGTTGGGGAGAGCCATGATCACCAACGTCCTGAAGGGACAAGACACATAGAAGAATAAAAGTTAATAAGTGACTGGGAACATTTATTTATATTCTTTTATTGAAATAAATTTGATCTTCATTTGATGCTCACTATATGTCCTTGTGCCAGACTAGGCATTGTAAAAAAAAACTCTCTTTCTTGACTCTCCTTCGTTCTACTGAAATAAATTAGATCTTCACTAGATGCTCAATATATGTGGCCTTCTGCCAGACTGGGCTGTGTAAAATAAATTCCCCTTCCTGAAGGTAAATATAAATTCTTTCAATCTCCTTTGTTCTACTGAAATAAATTTGATCTTCACTAGATGCTCATTATCTGTGGCCTTCTGCCAGACTAGGCTTTGTAAAATAAATTCCCTTTCCTGAAGGTAAATATAAATTCATTCAATCTCCTTTGTTCTACTGAAATAAATTTGATCTTCTCTAGACGCTCAATATATGTGGCCTTTTACCAGATTAACCTTTTAAAATATCTCAATGAAGACTTATTTTTGCTACTTCCATCTCACTTCATTTTACAAGTGAGGAATGTTCAGTGTCCGGAATGTTTATTTCCTAATTTGGTTTGTCTTGGATTTTCTTTTAATTCCAAATTAATTGTTAAAGAGAAAAAAATTGACCAAATTTTATCCATTTGGAATTTTTCCTGCCAAAAATTGTAATGAAGGCACCAAAAATTGACTGGTGATCAAATCAGAATTTACTAAATTAGTTTACATCACCAGAATATATTCTTCAAAATGTGTTAATCCAAGAATTTATTATTCCCTAAAAATATCCAAATGAAAAATTCAGTTATCTGGATTCCCTTAATTAACCCTCACTAAAAGCAAAGACATGAATATATCTGCTGGCATTCTTAAAGAGGAATTAGATTAAACAAATTATACTTGTGCTTTAAGCAGTCTTTGATATGAATACAGATTATCACAGATCTGGTTTAATCCTTTGTCTATATTTATGGGACAGATTAACTGACATTTACAAGAAATCACCT
>OZ038505.1:39187739-39205239 GCA_964036315.1 Acanthosepion esculentum
GCATTCTTGTATTTTTAATTATTGTGCAGTTTGTTTTTCATTGGTTAAGCAAGGCTCTTTCTAACTCTTTCAAGAACACTGGCAATGATGGGTAAGAGATTTTTTCCACTATTCTTTCAGTTCTCAGATATTTATCGAGCTTTTTATTTTATTCACTACTGGAATGATAATATTCATAATTTGACAGATTTCCATTTCCTTGTTCCAAATGATAAGATTAGTTGGTCTGGGTCAAAGGATCCATTTAAAGATGAAAAAATTCCATAAAAATTTTAAAGCTCCATTTACTAATTCTATAAGATAGCCTCTACTATGTACATAAAATATTAGTTTGCATTGTTAAATCCCAGTCATTTGTACAATTCTCAATAGATTAATGTTCTTACCCAATCATGTCTACTTTTAAGATTCATTCTAAACTAATTTGCTATCATTAGTAATAGAAGCAGCAGTGATATAGTTAGTGTTTCTGGTGTTATTATGATTGTACAGGTCTATCTTGCATCTATTCATAATGTTTCTTCCAAAACTTTAATCTGATGACCGATATCTTAAGGTAATCCAGGTGAAAAGTTCATTTTACTGGATTTTCTAAATTATCAGAATTAGGAACTGACTCCAGCATTGCTCATCCACAGAAGAATTAAAGTCATTTATTTTAATTCTGATTTTACAAGACTTTTGACTAATCCCAAAATATGTGTTAAGTCTCTGTTTCTAGAACAGATTAACTTAATTTCATAGAAGATCCCTTAATCTGAGGACATATCAAAAGTGGGATAATCCAGGCCTTCTGTTTTAATTCAGGGGTGAGTTATCATTCTTACCAATTTTTATAATCTCTTTTCTTGCAAATATACAAGCCCAAATAAACACATATATCAAGCAAAGATTATTTAAAAAACATAATGCAATATTTCTTCAAGGAAATTTTGCTGTTATTTGGCAAGCAATCTAATTTTATCTTCAATCCTAACCAATTCGATAAAGATATTTGAATAATAGGAAAGATTTGAAGTTTTCTTTAGGACTGGGAAGTTTTGCTAGACACTGAAGGAAACACCTTTTAATGAGTCTGTCTTTATTAGGCATCAAATTCGGGTAAAATGATTTAAGATGTCATGAATATGTCAGGTTACCTTTAGTAGAGTGAGAATAATTTTACAATGAAGTGTAGAAAACAATTTACACCAATTTTTTCAATAAGTCTGTCAGAGGGCACATGTCCTTTATTAAATTTGCTCAAGTAGACAAAAAATAAAAACTGTTTAAAAAATGGTGCTTCTACTCAAGTATGGGAATCCAATAAAAATAACATTTCAAGTAATAAAAATATGTTGGAAAAAAACAACTAAAATCCATTAATTCTTTACAAATTGCTTTGTTTACATTTTGGATGTGACATTGAGCAGATATAGCTTTTGATAAAATCTGAACGAGTGATTGTGTATAAAGGCAAATAGAACTTTGCTTGACTGTGAAACTCTCCGTGGCCGAGCAGTCGAAGTATGCCTGATCAGATTGTAGTTTCTCCTGTAAAGAAGGATCCAGATTGAAATCATTCTGGAGGACACATTTTCTTGAGTGAAAATGCTGGTAGACAAAATAAACAAGCATCTGGCATCTACTCAATTGGGGTATCCATTTAAAATAACACTTGAAGTAATATATATATATATATATATATATTACATGAATCATTCATACAAAAAGCAGATAGTGAAGTTAATGATATAAATGGCAAGAATACATCTTCGCAAATAAATTTATTAAAATACATTAACCCCAAACCTGTAGATAAATGTTATGATCCCTGTTTTTAATAAATTCCAGTTGCATAAGGTCTTTTTATATGAGCTTTCATCTGTTCATACAGATATCATCATGTATGGAAATAGATTTGTTTTTTACATCCAGGTAATAACAGGACAACGAAAGATTAGTGGTGATCCGAAATATGCTTTTTTTAGAAATGTGTTATTGTTAACTGTAAGAAATTTTGTACCATATTAGTACAAAAATGCACAATCTTAAATTTAATAAAAAATTCAACCTCAGCGTTGCAACAACACGCTCCAAAATTTATTTATAAATAAATTTATTTGCGAAGAAGTATTCTCACCATTTATATCATTAACTTCACTATCTGCTTTTTGTATGAATGATTCATTTTATATAAATTGAACTGCACCACATACTTGATATATATATATATATATATATATATATATCCAACTATGGGTAAATAGCAGGACGGACTGGGTTCTATAGCCTTTGATGGCAACTGGTCTAGGAGAAGAACAACTCTGAATTCAAAACCTGCGGAGGGTTGTTTGGGGACCTTGTGGCATCCGTTGCACCAGGTCCCTGTATTCGTCCCTCCAAAAAGTGTGGATGGCCCTGCACAAGGCCTTCACCACTATAATCAAATCCTGTGTGGCTGTCGGGCTTTCAGTTTCTGGGAACTGATCTGTCTGACCCTCATACGTCGAGTTTGACGCGAGAGCGATCAAAAAAAAAAAAAAAAAAAATATATATATATATATATATATATATTAAAAAGAAGAGAGGTACTGCAAACTTTTTTGGTTGTAATGTGGATTTTTAAAAAAAATATTATCCTCTATTTTTCATAATTTTACAACAGGTGTTTCTGGTCTCGCGACCGTCTTCAGGTAAAGGGTGGAGATTTCCACATATTATTAAAAATAATTAATATTTTCTTTATGTTTTTCAATGTTAAATATTCTCAATTTGAAACATTCTCTGTTTTTTTTGTGTTGGTAATCGGAATGTCTTTCTTGAAATGGCAGTGAAGATTTCTGAGCGAAGGGTCATAAAACAATTAAGGTTGGTTTGAGAAGTGATGAATTAGTTGTTGGTATCTTATCTTTTAACGTTTTAGTGACCCCTGTGTGTTCTTAGATCTATTTTCATTTTCCTATGTTTCTGTCAGCATGCGTGTATATATGTGTGTGTATATTCCCCCTCAATACATACACTGTCTCACTATGAAGAATTAGTAAACACATTTGTACACACACACACACACACACACACACACACACACACACGCACACACACATAAACATACACACACACACCCACACACACATACACACACACACACGTACATTGTCCCACCACAAGGAATCCGTACACACGCACACATACACACATGGGCATACGTACACACACATACTTCCCAAGTTACATGGAACCAGCACACACACACACACACACACGTACATTGTCCCACCACAAGGAATCCGTACATACACACACAAACACACATGCGCATACGTACACACACATACTTCCCAAGTTACATGGAACCAGCACACACATACACACACACATACACATATGTACATATATACATACACACGTACTTCCTAAGTTGTGTGGGGTTTGTGTGAGTAGCTCCCCTGCTTTCGCCAATATGCGCGCATATATATGTGTACATATATACATTTTTCGTGTTCCACAGATACCCACATGTGAGCGTGCGTGCATGTATGGGAATGGTTTGATCACTGTATTTGGTCACCATGAGTGCATGTTGTGTGCTTTTGCATGTGGGGTCATGATCTATTTAGTTCTGGTTTGAATTTGCTTATGATGTTTTTTTCTTGTATTTGTAGGTAAGAATAATTGCCTGTTTGATATATTGGCATGATATTAAATTTACCCTGGTTACATTTAAAGATGTGTTGTGATACAAAAGGTTTTCTTTTGTCTGGCAACTTTATGTCGCTTTTGTGCAGGGAGACCCTGTTGTTTAGTTGTTGGCTGATGCCTATATATGACTTCCTGCATTTTGTGCATTTAAGTACATAAATCACATTTTTGGAGTTGCAGTTTAAGTTTTTGTTTATTATGAACGTTGTTTTGGGGTTTTCAAAAGTGTAGGAGTTTCCTTCTATAATGATGTCACAAACTCCACACCTTTTTTGTTGCATTTTGTGACTCCCTGTATTGTATATTGGATAAATTTAGATGAGGTTAATATATGTTTTAGGTTTTTAGATTGGCATTTGCTTTTAATTATTTTGGTTGTTTTTAGTATATTATTTAGTTTATTATTCTTGCTAAGTAGGTCTAGATTTTTTGTAATTTTTGTGAATATTTCTGGATTGTTTTTGTTGTATGTTGAGACATATGCTAGAGTTGGTTCATTGTTATGTTTCTTCTTATTTCTAAGTTGGTCTAGAGGGATTTTTTTTGCGAGTTCAAAACTTTTGTTTATTAGTGTTGTGGGGTAGCCTCGTTTTTTTAGAGTTTTATGTAGTTCTTCTAAGCGGGTTTTTCAGAGGTGTTTATCAGTCACTAGTGTACAAACCCTACATGCTAGGGAATAGGGGATGGATTTTAGGCAGGTTTTGGGGTGATGGCTCTTGAAATAAAGGTATTGTTGGGTGTCTGTGGGTTTGTGGTAGATATCTGTGATTATATGGTTGTTTTTATTTCTAATGAGTATCTCTAAAAATGGTAATTCGTTAAAATTATATTCTTGCTTGAATTTGATTTTTGGGTGTAAGTTTTGAAGTAGAGTGTGAAATTGGTTAATGTCGCCCCATAATTATTTTTAATAATATGTGGAAATCTCCAACCATTACCTGAAGATGGTCGCGAGACCAGAAACACGTGTTGTAAAATTATGAAAAATAAAGGATAATATTTTTAAAAAAATCCACATTACAACCAAAAAAGATTGCGGTACCTATCTTCTTTTTAATATACACACTTTTCTCTCGTTGGAACCATTATAACCTCTTCACATTATATATATATATATATATATATATATATATATATATATGTATATATATATGTATATATATATATATATATGTATTTGTATATAATATGACAAAAATTAGAGTGGTGTCTTTTACACGTTTCATTCATTAGGATTTCATCGGACTGGGCTTTCAAGTTTGTCATATTTTTTCTAAATACTGTTTATTGGTATATAAAATTAATACAAAATTGGAGAGCTGAGTTCGAATTCCCGCCAAATTCATTATATTCTCTGATGTGCTAATACCCTTGGGAAAGGTATGAATTCATTTCTTCTTCCCCCCAGTTATGGGTAAAGAGCAGGACTGACTGCGTCCTATATCCTTGATGTAGCCTTGGTCTAGAAGGACAACTTTGAATTCAAAACCTCATTTGGTGACCTTGTAGCATATGGTGTACCAGGTCTCTGTATTCGACACTTCCAAAAATGTGTTTGTTTCTACACAAGCCTTTACCACTATAATCAAATGACATGCACGGGTCGTATGGCTGTTGGTTGTAAAAGAACTGAGCTGCTTACCTTGAAAACACTGAGAGAGTACACTGTATATATATATATATATATATATATATATATATATATAATTTCCCTTTTCTTCTGCTATGTGCTGATAGCTCAGGGGTAGAAGTTTCGACTGATGTCAAATCGGTCGGTTTCAGTCCCAGCTTGAAGCAATCGGATGTCTAGCCACACTGATACAGCGAAACAGGCCTGTATGTGGATGACATTATATATATATACATATAGATATATATACATACATATATACACATATATATACATACATACACATATGTACACATATAAATACACAAGCACACGTAACATACACACATGCACATATATAAATATACATATATATATATATATATATATATATATATATATATATATTGGCAGCATATATTCCTTCAAGCATGTGTCATTGAGTGATATAGACATATTATATCTATTTGCTTTTATAATAATCCTTTCTTGTTCCCTAATTAGCTTCTTGATGTTTAATTGAAATTCATCAAGAAAGACACCATAGTTTTGTATATATATATATATATATATATATATATATATATATACATATATATATAAGTGTTATTTTTCTTGGCTATTTATATATACGGGTCAGTGGTGCATTGTGGGTAGTCTATTTTGGCGGTTATTTCACCAGAAGTTGTTTATTTATTTGGGTTAAATTATTTTGCTTGTTTTTTATTTATTTTTTATTTATATTTCTTATCTTATCTTTATACAGTATAACAAATAAATAATAACAAGTAAAATAAATTGATCTAAATTCATTCAAATAAATAAATAAACTAACAGACCGATCCTGATAAACAATCCAAATAAATACATGAAGTAATGAACAAATTAAAAACTGTTCCCTCCAAAATAATAGTTAGAATAAACTACAACAATCAACCCCAAAATTGAATAAATAGCACAATGCACCACTGACCCGTATATATAAATAGCTGAGAAAAATAACAGCACTCGTGGCCTGACGATTGCATCTAGCATGAAACAGTCTGTCGCCTCTAAGTGTTGACTTCTATGTTCACTTTTATATTGACACATGCTCTATCTCTGATATTGAGCACTTTATCCCATAAATATAGCACATCTTAAGACTATATTTCTTCATATATATATATATATATATATATATATATATATATATATATATTATTTAATAAAAACAAGTGTTTTTTTTACTAATGCTCACCTAATATATGGTACAATAGCCACTCTACCTTGAGTTGCTCTTGAGGGTTATCAAATTAGGTTTATAATATGAATGTAAGATGAGGGAGTAGAAAGTGACAGTTATAAGTCTCTGTAGGATTGATAACCATTGAACGTAGAGTTGAAGTGATTAAAATTTTAAAAGGTTCCTGAAGCAGTCTGTTTGGAGTGGAATGCTTTTCTTAACAAAGGAATATGTAAGGAATAAGGGTGATTCAACCCTATAAGATGTAGTAATATGGATCTCGGTTGTGACAATATGAGCTGATGCTACTAAAGAATGGAGCTAGTTAGATCATTTGCCATAGAAGTAGGGACAATGTAGTGATAAGCTTTTGACGTTACATCTGAGAGAAAGAGGTTGTAACAAAGCTGTAAAAATTGAAAATTTGCCAGTTCTTGGGAAATTGCATGGTTATTTTTTAATAAAAATAATTTCTTAAACTTAGATCTCAATATTAAAGCTGACTGCAGGCAATCATTAACACGATGTAGAAATATGTAAGGTGACTTTTGAATGAATATATTTTCCAAAAATAAAATCAATTTGCAATCATTTAATAGTAATACCGATGCCAGTGTAATTGACGGTTGTAGGGTTTGGATATTTTTGTACCCGAGATTCCAAGATTATGTTCTAGAGAAAATGAACTGAAGTCGGTAATTAAGATAGAAAGAATTAATCTTGTTGCTTTCACTTAACCTTTATCTCAGCCAATCAAATTTTATTTGAGATTTGTACCGTAATTTTAGATAAGCTGATAAGGCCATACAATGATTAACCCCTTAACTTCAAATCCAGAAGATAAACTCTTTACCTAGTTCTTTCCTAATCTTACCTTTCGGATTAACACAGTTCTTTTGTTAATACTCTGATCCAGTAGAGATAAAGATTATCTTCACAGTTTATTTCACTTTCAAAGCACATTGTTAAAATTTCCCTATATTTGTTTTAGCAATTTGGTTGGAACAAAATCTTGGAAGTGAATTTCAAAGACCATATTTAGATAGTTGTGCATAGATTTATTCAACCTTATATATGCCATTTTCTTCAATTACCATTCATCAACTTTGAGGCAGCTTGATGATTTCATCCTCCTGAAACTTGGCAAATTTCTGGGTGATGAATTATCCTCTACCTTTACAAGAGCCAGATCAAGCCAAAAATAGAGTACCTGTTGTCCTATTTTGGCGAGAACTGCTCAGTCCTCACTTTCCAGACTTGAAAGAATTCAAAAATGTTCCAGACAAATCCTTTTCCACCCTCCAACCTCTTTCTCACAGGTGGGATGTGGTGAACCTCCTATTGATCTATCTTTACTTCCATGGAAAGTGTTCAGGCGAACTACATTCCTTGGTTCCAGCAGGCCTAACCTTCATGGCAAGGAACCACCATATCACTTACATTGTAGCAAACTACCCACATTCCCTCTGTACTCCATCAGTGAGAAGTAAGTTCCATTTGAACAGCTTTTTCCTGACAGCCATTGTTCTGTGGAACAGATACCTAAGAGGATATTTCTCCACTCACTACAACCTTAACTTGTTCAACCCTAGAGTTAACCATTATCTTCCCCTCCTATCTGTATAAACTACCCCTTAATGTAACCCTGTAATTAACCCATATCTGGGTGGGGAGAATTGATTTGGTCAAATGTTTCGTCACTTAAGATGAGAATTATTGCAAAACCAACACTCCTGCCGCAGGACAGGTGGGTTGTGGACGTGAGAGGTCAAACAGATAAAAAAAGAAAATATATATTTGCTTGTTCCTAAAGAGGCTGGTCGAGAAACAAAATTTCAAACATTCTTTCAATTAATTCATTTTCCTTTGCGGGTTATCAACGCTTTGAGGGTTATTTAAAGCCAGAAAATATTTTTAGTTCGTAAGAAGTTTTTTTTTCAAATAATAATGATTTAGTGATACGAGTCTTACTAATTAACCTATAGCTGGGGGAGAACATTTTGATTCATACTAAATCAGGATTAGATAAACAAACAAGAAAATATAATGTGGATATAAAATAGGGGATCAATTTTATATTACAATCAACATGTAAACTGATCCCTCATTTGTAGCCACAGTAGTGTCTATACATACTTAAATGTACACACACACAATGATTTGAGTGACTCATGTCTTATGAGTTATCAACCCTTTGCAGCTTATTTAAAGCCAGAAAATATTTTTAGATTGTAAAAAGTTTTTTTTAGCTAATAATGATTCAGTGATATACGTCTTACTAATTAACCTACAGATGGGGGAGAAGAGGTGGATTAATACCTTTCCCAAGGGTATTTGCACATAAGTAAATATAGTGAACCCAACTGGAATTGGAACATGGTTCTCCAATTAACAATTCCGAGTCATTAGCTAGGGAAGAAGAGGTGGAGTCATACCTTTCTCAAAGGTATGTGTGCATAAGTGATGAAGATAAACACATGGAACTCAGCTCTCCGATTAACAATGCTGAGCCATTATCGATTAAACCACCTGCTCATCCAAACTTACAGCACCTGATATTCCAAAGCAGTCACCTATCTAGGTACTGACCAGGCTCAACATTGCTTCACATTGGTGATCATAAGGAACAAGTGTTTTAACATGATATGGCTGTAAGCCTGTCATTTTTGCTGTTTGTGTAGAGAATTGCAAATGGAAATGTGGTTCATTCAATTTATTTCTTGTTCAATCATAAGGTACCCAAACATCATGTTGGCATGTTTTCTAATGCCTTAGAACGTTCTAATGCTAGAATATCCTTGATCTTCCGGATCCACTTCTGAAACTAGCAAACTCTTACAAACTGTACTCTCAGCTATAGCACCATCTCTATAAATGGCACATAACGTTTTTGCTGTTTCTACAGCATTTCCCTCTTTCCACAAATAAAAGAGAATCAAATAACAAACATACATTTTCTTTCATTTTCACTTTTAACACAAAAATGTTTAACGTTCGCAATCCATACACATATCACATAGAAAGATATTATAAAAGGTCACCTTTTCAGAACGTATATATATATATATATATATATTTATATTTATTTATTATAATTTTATCATACAGACAAAACCATTTTACTCACAACAAAGATGCAACTTGGTTTCAGTGCATTTTAACTGCACATCTACGGGTGAGGGTCTAAAATGGTTATGAACAATCCTGTTTGTAGGCAAGCCCGGATGTAAAACGTCACTTCCTATTTTAAAAATGCACTGAAACCAAGTTGCATCTTTGTAGTGAGTAAAATGGTTTTGTCTATATGATAAAATTATAAATAAATAATTATCGCTCTACTACCTGTATCGAGCTCTTTTTTTAATTAACGCTGCGAACATTGGAATTTATATATTACTTTCATTCTCATCGCATCGTATATATATATATATATATATATATATATATATATATATATATATATATATATATATATACATACATATGTCATAAATTTCTGTAGTGTGTGTTAGAAAATCATATGTTTAAATTTGACTTATTGAAAAATACTACAGTAAATAATTTTATTAAGAAAAGAATTATTATAAATAAAAATATTTTTTGCTCCAATCCAATTAACTTCAATTGTTTAAATTCATGTTTATCCTGATATAATTCTAATTTATTTTCATTAAAGTATAATTTTATTTAATTTTTCTTTTTGTGTTTGAGGTTTTCAATTTTTGATTTTTGCATTATAATATTGATTTAATTTGTTGATGATCTTTCACTTTGAAAAATTTATTCCTTGTTAAAATAATTATTTATTCATTTATTGCCACATATTTTTTAAAAATGCCATAATATATTCTTTAATATTTTCTGTGTCTGTGTTGTGTGGAATCATCTTTACAATTAACTTTGGCCAAACATACACAAACAGAATGATATGGAAAGCAAAATATGAAAAGAAATAAAGGATATTTTTACTCAACATTGGTGCATTTCACTTGAAATTGCCTTAATATCTAGGTGTGTACAAAAGTTTCCAGCAGCCTAATTACACAAAGCTAAACCCTATATAATAAAGGAATTATTCTTGACTAACGTTTTCGACTGACATGAAGTAGAAAGATTATATTGAATCAATTGCTAGGTCTGCTGCTGCTGCTGCTGGATAGTTGGTTCACTATGTCAAGTTGACAGATTTTTTCATCGGAGTCTATCTTACTTATTTATAAGACTATCCTTCATCTATGCTTTGAATATTTTTGCCACATCTGGCCTGGTGCTCTTGCTATATATTTAGAGATACCTGATAAAATTCTAAGAAGAATCTGCAATGTTACTGGTCCTGTCCCGGCATCTAGCTTCAGTCATTTTCCCACCACTGTAACATAGCTTCACTGTGCCTTTTCTATAAAGACTTTCAGGGTAACTGTTCTGATGAAATTTCCATGATGGTACCAAGACTTTATGAATTTAAGTACAGTACTTGTTTGGTGGTCAGGTCTAGGAAAGTTGCTTTGCATTTTACGAGACAATTTTTCTCACCAGAATTTATCTTACATATTTATAAATCTACCATTCATCCAGGCATTGAATATTGATGCCCTATCTTGTCTTCTGGTCTCGTTACATTATAATGATTTTAAAACTGGCATCCATTATTTTCACTGTGTATATATAAATATGTACATGGGCATGTGGCCAAGTGGTTAGAATGTTTGCTTTCTGACCATGAGACCAGTGTTTGAATCTTACCATTGTTGATTAGGTCAGAAAGGAGACTTCCTGATATTATCCGTCTGAAGGGGGCAACCCGAGTGTGCAGCACCTTTGGAAAGTGCCTGAAAACCTATACCATCGGTTAACCCAAGCGTTGTGAGTGAAATTGGCTAGAGGGTACCCTTGGGGGCCATTGATAGCTGTGCTAGAAAAAAGGCACACGTCATCGTGACTGAGGGCTTGAGTGTGATGGACTTGTTCAATGTTGATCACGATAGATGACATGTCTTCTCACCATAGCTGCAGTATAAACCAGAGGTGAGCTCTGTGGGTGTTAAACAAAATGTGCCTGAGCAAGCGTCTGCAATAGGGATAGGGATTGGTTAGCTGACTTAGCAGACTGATATCCTCGCATACGAGTGGTAGCCGGCTATTACACACACACACACACAAACACACACACACATATATATATTGAAATCACCAAAGTTTGGTTTTGTGAGATCGGTAGAATCAATATAAAAATGATTTCAGTGTTATGAAGAAATCGGGTTTTCTGAAGATGAATTTAAAGGGCTCGAAGCTCAAAAGTATTTCAGAATATCTTGAACTGGAACTGAGTCACTCAAAAAAGCAATCCATTAAGAACAGTAGATAAGAATTTGGTGATGACCAACTGAGGACTTGTATTGAAATTAATCCACTACAAATAACTTATATGCTTGCATCACAGAAAAAAATATGAATATGAGGGAAATGGCTGCCCAGTGAATAAAATAAATTAAAAAAAAGAAAATAAGCATGTCTTTTTATTTTACTAATTTTCCTTTCTTTAATATATACTATGCTTTGTTTATAGTTTAAAGCAGAGTTTCTCAAACTTTTTAAGCAATGGCACATCTAGGAGCAAATGAAAATATCACGGTACACTTAGCAAATCTTTTAAAGAGTATACATTTAAATGTTATGAAATAAAACCATAGATTTAAAAAAATACACACACAAATACAAACTTTCTTTATTTCAATGTTTCTATTCAACAATTTGTGCAGCTTATTTAGTGTGAAACCTGCATTTGATGTTTTTTCACAATTTCTTCAATGTTTGGTCAAATGTGTGATAAGCAAACTCTCATTTCTTCAGCTGATTGAAGTCTTTCTCGATTCTTATTTTTGATATTATTTAGTGTTGAGAAGCCTAATTTATATAAACAAAAAGTAGAAAACTGCAGTAAAATTGATAAAGCCCTTTCAGCTAATGTGGGATATTCCTTTTCTATTGAAATACAAAATTTTTAAAAGTTAAATTAAAAAAATGAAAATACTTTTTAAAAAAGGAATATTAAAAAAAAATATTTAATATAACATAATCAAAGAATAGTGAATAGAATTATTTGAAAAACATGTTTAATACTTATTCCTTTATTCAAATACAAATGCTGTACCATCAATACTTCCACCCCCGTATATATGTATATTATGACAATAGTTTGTGGCACACTTAAGAGGATCACGTGAGACGCTAGTGTGTGGCAGTATGGCAGTTGAGAATCACTGATCTAAAGTCAAGAAAATGGCGAGGAAGATTGTGTTGCTTCTCTTAATAAATATGCAAAACAAAAGCAAAACCTAAAGAAAGAAAAGTCCTTTCTTTTTATTCAGTTTCTCAATGTTTAAGTGGATTTTGATTTGTGATTTTGACAGATTATCTAGCTGTTTATTGACTACAGATTAAATCCATTAAGTGCTTTGGATTAACCCATAAAAAGGGGTTCAGTTAATCTTAAAGGAACTTTAATTAAAGCTAATATAAATACATAAGAATAAACTGTTACTTTCTTTTCCCCTCAAGGATATAAGTTGCTGGAGAAATAAATAAAACTTCTATGACTGCTAGTGTGACTATTCCTACTAATAATGGCACAAAGAGGGTTGCACTTTCTATAGGGGGTGCTGAAAAGTTATCAGCCTGATCAAGAAGAAATTAAAATATTCTGATGTTTAGTCATTTGGTTAGATTTTGGGAAGTGGGTCAGGCTTAGACTTTTTCAGCCCCCCCCACAATATTGCTTTTACTACTACTACTACTACTACTACTACTACTACTACTACTACTACTGACAATGCACATAAGAAGAACTGCTTTTTTAAATAACATTTCCCTCCAGGCTGTAGAGGTCATGACTCTCCACAGATTTCTTTTCTTTATTATATATGAATTGATATGTTGGGTCTGTTCCACAGAGTAAGAGTTCTTGAAGAAAAAAAAAAATGGAAAATTCTTTGCATTTTGTTGGCTGATTACTTGATTTTGTTTAGCAGCATATCAACACCTCTATGGGTTATTTAATGCTGAAATGTAAACATTTTGTATATAATTTTATGGCTTCCACTGCATATATCTTGTACATAATTTTATACTTTCAGTGTAAAAGTATGTTTTATACATATATAGTTTGTGAATGGTCTATTGTCTGTTTTGGTATAAACCTATTTCTTTAAGGTAGGACATTATGTTGACAGTTTCAGTATTTGCAAATAGTTTCTTTCATGTGTTTTCCTTGTAGTACTTGTGTCTTAGAGCAACTGAGTGACTACATTCAGTTTCTTTTTGGTTTTTTTTTAAGCTTATCACCCCAAGCAAGGCTGGAGGCCACTAGCATGCAAGGGGTTACAGAAGGTTTGGAGTGAGAGCAGATAGGAATGAAAGGTGAAAGGATGTGGAGAAGGGAAATGGATAGATCAAGGCAACTGAAGATGTCGATTGACGTTACACTTAAATAGTTGGAGATTGTATTTGTCAGGGAAACAGGAATAAGGAAAGGAGTTCCACAGGCGAGATGTGTGAGACATGAAGCTATTGGAGTAGAAGAGACGTCTACATCTAACAGTTTCAATGGTGAAAGGGTGGGAACGGGATGCCAGCCTCCTAGGACGTTTAAATTCATGAGGCCTAGGAACCAGCGAAAGCAGCTCATCGGAGCAATTACCGTGAAAGTATTTGTAAAAAATACAGAGCGAGGCAACGTCACGTCTGTGAGAGAGCGACTGCAGACGAGATGACAGATCAGGGCCAATTACATTGCATATCCGTCTCTGGATCTTATCAAGAACCCTGAGGCAAACAGCAGGGGCTCCAGACCATATATGGCAGCAATACTCCATGCAAGGGCGAATGGTCGATTTATAGATTTGGAGGATCGATTCCGAGGAGAAAAATTTCACAGGGAGCCAACTTTCCTTGCAGTGGATGATGCAATTGACTCGATGTAGTTAAAATGTGTTTCACCGTGAGTGCAGCTTGGCATATTGTACATGTTGGTTGACCTTCATTCTTCAGCAAGTATGAATGGGTGTGGCCTATGTGCAGCCAAGTCAACGTTACCTCAGCCTTTTTTCTTTTTATAGACACCTGCTTCCATTTACCCAAGACCAGTTTGATTGTGTGAAGCTTATTATTTGTGTTTAACTGCTTATTTTACTTTTTGGGGTTTGTATAAATGATCTTGAAATTATTATCAGGGATTTCGTTTTGGGCAGATTTGCAGCCAAATTTATTTGGTCATTTCCTCTAATTCCTACGCAGCTTGGGGTCTGGCATAGCGCACTATTTCTTTACTGTTGGATAATGAATCCAGTACACATAATAATTTTATTAGCAGTGGCTTACAAATTTTTTTAATTTTTTTTATTGCTGTTATAACTGATAGAGATCCAAATATTATCTATTTTTTGTGCTAGAAGAAGAAGTCAAATGGTGGGTCTGTTGTACACATCTCTGCATTGAATACTGAAGACATTTCTTTTTTATACATTGTTGCACATCCTATTTCATTTTTGTATTTTGATCCATCTGTGAAGATGTATGAATGTCTGGGATAATTAAGTAGGTGTGTGTATTTTCTTTATGTTTACAGAGTTTTAGATTTAATTTAGGTATTCTTGTGGTCCTAGGTGTTTTGTAAATTTTGAAATAGGGGGGAAAAGAAAATGATTTGTCTCCATGGAGGTGGCATGAAATGTCCAAGTAGTAAAGGCCTGAACTGCTGACATTAAAGAATGGTTCTCATTTTGCCATTTGCCATTTAACAGAGTAGAGTAGTAACTGTCTTACAATATCATATCTGTTGGAAAAAGGCAGAAGAGGAAAAATAATTCTTAGCCAACAAGCCTTGATAAACCACGTTGAACTCCATCAAGTAAGAAATGATTAGATCAAACTCAGATATGGCAGCAATTTTCCATTTTTTGGTTAATGTAATTCTTAATGATAAAGCATGGCAGAAGGAATTAGGCATTTCTCCATGTTTTTTCCATCATCCTTACTAATGGATTTCGTATATGAATTCCACTTGGGGTCTGGGATAAACATGAGATCCAATAGATGTTAAAACATGACCATTTCTTTTGATTGGAGAAAAATCAGGATTTAAATGAGAAAATCTTCTGAATAAATCTTTTCTCACTGGGTGCAATAAAAATTTTGAATTGCTTATTTTGAATACTTTGAAATTTTTACTGTATAGAGAGTGCTTTAATCGCTAGATCATCCACAGTAAGTTTACATCCAGCTTCTTACAAAATTTCAGCTTCCTTGGCAGATCTTTTATTAGCTTCTTCCTATGAAACACCACATTGTGGAACAAACTCCCAAGAGGATGTTTCATCGATCACTACAATCTTAACTTATTCAAGTCTTGGGTTAACCGTTATCTTCCCTTACAATCCGTATAAACTGTCTATTAAAGTAACCCCCTACCTCAAGCCATGTGCAGCGTGATTCTTACTGGAAAAAATCAGTGTGGGATATTTAATAAGAAAAGTGTTTGAGACACAAATAAAATCAGAGCGTAGAATATTTAATAAGAAAAGTGATGGAAACACAAAATCATAGCGTGGTATATTTAATAAGAAAAGTGATGGAAACATGAACAAAATTATAATATGGGATATTTAATAAGAAAAGTGATGGAAACACAAAATCATAGTGTGGTATATTTAATAAGAAAAGTGATGGAAACATGAACAAAATTATAATGTGGTATATTTAATAAGAAAAGTGATGGAAACACAAACAAAATCATAATGTGGGATATTTAATAAGAAAAGTGATGGAAACACAAAATCATAGCGTGGTATATTTAATAAGAAAAGTGATGGAAACATGAACAAAATTATAATATGGGATATTTAATAAGAAAAGTGATGGAAACACAAAATCATAGTGTGGTATATTTAATAAGAAAAGTGATGGAAACATGAACAAAATTATAATGTGGTATATTTAATAAGAAAAGTGATGGAAACACAAACAAAATCATAATGTGGGATATTTAATAACAAAAGTGATGGAAACACAAAATCATAGCGTGGTATATTTAATAAGAAAAGTGATGGAAACATGAACAAAATTATAATATGGGATATTTAATAAGAAAAGTGATGGAAACACAAAATCAATAGTGTGGTATATTTAATAAGAAAAGTGATGGAAACATGAACAAAATTATAATGTGGTATATTTAATAAGAAAAGTGATGGAAACACAAACAAAATCATAATGTGGGATATTTAATAAGAAAAGTGATGGAAACACAAAATCATAGCGTGGTATATTTAATAAGAAAAGTGATGGAAACATGAACAAAATCATAATGTGGGATATTTAATAACAAAAGTGATGGAAACACAAAATCATAGCGTGGTATATTTAATAAGAAAAGTGATGGAAACATGAACAAAATTATAATGTGGGATATTTAATAAGAAAAGTGATGGAAACACAAACAAAATCATAATGTGGGATATTTAATAACAAAAGTGATGGAAACACAAAATCATAGCGTGGTATATTTAATAAGAAAAGTGATGGAAACATGAACAAAATTATAATGTGGGATATTTAATAAGAAAAGTGATGGAAACACAAAATCATAGTGTGGGATATTTAATAAGAAAAGTAATGGAAACACAAACAAAATCATAGTGTGGTATATTTAATAAGAAAAGTGATGGGAACACAAACAAAATCATACTGTGGTATAAAAGAAAATTGATGGAAACATGAACAAAAGCAAAAAGAAACTAAATGAAATCAGTAAAGCCAGTGTTTCTCAAACTATCTGATGTGGTGTACTGGCATTTTTTTTTTCAACATGTGAGGGACCAGTTTGCAAAGCTTTCCTATGCTGGTGTATTCTCTTCCCATAAAACAATTTATTTTTAGGTGGAAATTCCATGACTGGTAGTCAAGAAATGTCATAATTCTGGCAATACAAG
>OZ038505.1:39210239-39347739 GCA_964036315.1 Acanthosepion esculentum
TCAAACCATACAACTGTTCATTGTCATCTTCAACAAGTTTGAAAAGTTCCTAAACTTGGAAAATGGGTGCCTCATAAATTGTCTGAAAACAACCTCAAATCCCGAGTTGACATCTGCTCTTCTCTCCATTCTCGCCAACTTGTTTCACCATTTCTGCATAGACTGGCGATGAAAAATGGATCTTTTATCAAAATGTTAAGCATTGTAGACAGTGGCTTGGTAAAGGGGAAGGACCCAATCCACAGCCGAGAAGGGAACATCATGGGCAAAAGGTTCTTCTTTCAATCTGGTGGGATTGCCAAAGAAAAATCCACTTTGAATTCTTACCACCTAATGCAACAATTAATGCTCAAATATACTGTCAGCAATTAGAGCATTTGAACCAAGCTTTGAGGAAAAAAAGACCTGCTCTAGTGAATCGAAAACGGGTGATGTTTCATCAGGACAATGCGTAACCACACACAGCAAGAATCACGTCACAAAAGATCGAAGAACTTGGTTGGGAGAAAATTCCTCATCCACCTTATTCTCCTGACCTTGTTCCTTCAGACTACCATTTGTTTTGTAGCTTACAGAATCATTTGAAAGAAACAGCTTTTGTAACACAGGAAGAAGTTAAAACTGACATTTGTGAGTTCCTCGAATCAAAGCCAAAAGAATTTTACAGTAATGGAATTAGTAAGCTTGTTAATAGATGGAAGGAAGTCATAGATAATCAGGGAAAATACATTGTTGATTGGATCTGTAATTAAATGTAATATTTGGTCACTTGTTTTCTTTATTCAAAATTCGGACAGAACTTATGGGATGACCTGATATATATATATATATATATATATATATATATATATATATGAAGAAATATAGTTTTAAGGTGTGCTATATTTATGGGATAAAGTGCTCAATATCAGAGATAGAGTGTATGTAAATATAAATATAAAAGTGAACATTGAAATTAACACTCAGAGGTGACAGGCTATTTCATGTGTTGACTTCAATATTCACTTTTATATATATATATGTATATATATATATATATATATGAAGTCTGATAAAAAAATTGGGTATGTTGCTATAAAAAGAAAACTACAACACATCAATTCAGCATTTAATCTCCTTCAATGCAGTGCCCTTCTTCCCCATCATTTCTATTGATGGAAACATTCCTAGAACTCCTTTTTTGGGATAGTGAGCAGCTGCCTCATTGCAACTCTTGTATTATCTCAATGTTTTGAAATCTTGTTTCCTTTCATGTGGATTTGATTTTTGAAAGAGTTGCAAGGCACAAAATCTAGGGAATATGTTAGTTATTGGATCTGGGGAATGTTGTTGGCCAAAAACTACTGTACAAGCTGAACTGAATGGACAGGTGCATTGTCATGGTGTAGTTACCAATCTATGGACGCATGCAATTCTGTCCTTTTCCAACAAACAGCACACATAACAGTTGTACTCCTTGTTTCCTGGCTGACCAGGTGGAGCATACTCATGTATGTAGCTTTTTTTGGTCTTGAAGAGGTGGAGATCTTCCAATGTAAAGACTGAGCCTTGATTTCATGGTCATAGTCGTAGACCCATGATTCACCACCTGTTATAACCCTTTCAAAAAATTTTCATCTGACTTGACACAATCAAGGAAATCATATGCATCTGAAACCCAATTTGAACACAGTTTTGGCAAAAACTTGGTAGACACATGTCTTATACCCAAAAGTTCAGATAGATAGATACATACATACATACATACATACATACATACATACATAAATACATACATACATACATACATAGATATAAACAGACTAGGATAGATAGATAGATAGATAGATAGATAGATAGATAGATAGATAGATAGAAACAGACTAAAATAGATAGATAGATAGAGAGATAGATAGATAGATAGATAGATAGAAACAGACTAAAATAGATAGATAGATAGAAACAGACTAAAATAGATAGATAGATAGATAGATAGATAGATAGATATGAGCAGACTAAGATAGATACTTCTTCATTTTCTATAGACAGGCCAAGACAATTATTCCTTTGGGAGAAACAATCCACCTAGGACATCCTCATTACAATCACTTGTGTTATTAAATATTCTGTAAATTTCTTTAATTTAGGCTACCAGCATTCCAGGACAATTCCAGGATAATTTAATAATTAAACATTATTAAACAATTACTTTGATTAAAATATTCACTCCTAAGTCTGAAATTCATCATCTGGGAGCCAAGTGACTCCATTTTGAGTATATTTCTTGGCTAAAAGTACAATAAGCTCATGATCACAAACCCTGTAACTCTCTCCAGGCTGGTTTGAATTCAGAGTTTTCCTTCTCCTAACCTGGTTTCCAGCCTAGGCTATAGGGGCCTATCTGTCCTGCAATTTACCCATAGCTGGTGGGGAAGATATGGATTCATGCCTTTTCCAATGGTATTAGCACATAAATGAGCATAGCGGACACAACTGCATTTTGAACTCAGCTTGTTGATTTCTCACACTGAGCTGCTCTCCGTTATAACATCGTACATCCGCAGTCAGTTAGCAATCCCAGTTTTTTTGTTTTAAGGCCAATATTAAAGTTTTTCATGATAGAAAATTTTGCAAAAAGAAATAGGTTTTGTCTATATGTTTGGTTTTATCTCTAAACATGATATGTCGGACTTATTATTGGCAGGAGTAAATATATTCGTGTCATCAGCATTATACTGAGCTGGGAACTGATGACACCAGGAAATTCCTTGATGAAGATAAGAAAGAAAGTAGGCGCAAAGAGAAAGCCCTTGGGGATTCTGACATTAATTTCTCTAGCATCAGACCTGGCAATTGAACTAGAAGAGGAGCAGTTCAACATAACTTTCATTACATAAAGAAACACTCGTTCAGTCTGAGTGAAAATGGTCCAGAGCAGACATGGCAGCAATTTTCAATGCATGGTGGATGATTTATAAATGTGCAATACGTATTCTGATATTTGGGGATTCTGGCATTAATTTCTCTAGCATCAGATCTGGCAATTGTTTTATTTTAATCATTCCACTTTATGTCATGAGAAGACACATAACCAAGAAATCACAATTAATTGATCTTATAGAGGTTAGAATCAGCCATATTGATAGAATCAAAAATTTGTTCTCTCAGATAACTAAAATATAGCAAACAAAGTAGGTCTAAAGAGACGGACTCCTGCATTAATATGAAATGATCTAGAAGAAGAGCAGTTCAACATAACTTTCATTATATAAAAAAAAAACACTCGTTCAGTCAGATAAAATGGTCCAGACCAGACATGGCAGGAATTTTCAATGCATGATGGATAATTTATAAATGTGCAAGATGTATTCTGGCAAGAAACATTGTCTGACATGACACAGAGAACCCATTTTCCTAGCAGCAAATCTGGCAATTGATTTTTTTATAATCATTCCATTTCATGTCAGTGGAAGATGTGAGACCAAGAAGGTGGAATTATTTGATCTCATGGATGTAAGTATCAGCCATGTTGAAGGAAATAAAAAAAATTAGTCTATAAGATGACTAAAATAAAGCAGTTTTATTTCATAGGTGTTAAAATCTACAAGCCATTTCTTGCCCCAACTAACAACAGAGATCATTCTATAGACCAAATCTCAGTTTAACTTTTTCAAACATGTCAGACTTGTTATTGGTAGGAGTAAATAGTTGTGTCATCAGCATTATACTGAGATGGGAGTTCGTCTCTAAGATGACTAAAATATTGCAGTTTCATTTTATAGGTGTTAAAATCTACAAGACATTTCTTGCCCCAATTAACAACTGAGGTCATTCTAGAGAGCATATACCAGTTTTACTTTATCAAACATGTTGAACTTATTATTCGTAGGAGTAAATAGTTATGTCATCATCATTATACTGAGATGGGAGTTAGTCTCTAAGATGACTAAAATATAGCAGTTTTATTTCATAGGCATTAAAATCTACAATATACTGAGTTGGGAACTGATTAAACCAGGAAATACCTTGATGAAGATAAGAAAGGAAGTAGGTGCAAAGAGAAAGCCCTTGGGGATTCTGTCATTAATTTCTCTAGCATCAGATCTGGCAATTGTTTTATTTTAATCATTCCACTTCATGTCATCAGAAAACATATAAACAAGAAGCCACAATTAATTGATCTTATAGAGGCTAGAATCAGCCATATTGATAGAATCAAAAATTAGTTCTCTCAGATGACTAAAATATTGCAAACAAAGTAGGTCCAAAGAGAGGGACTCCTGCATTAATATGAAAGGATCTAGAAGAGGAGCAGTTCAACATAAATTTCATTACATAAAAAAAAAACACTCGTTCAGCCTGAGTGAAAATAACTCTGTCAGTCTATGTGTGTAGTTGTATAAAAAATGACCTGCATATTTTTGCAGTTTTTAGCATCACAGTTAAATAGAGTAGAAAAACAAAATTACATTAGCAAATCTCGGAATGTGTTTTGCAAAAGACTTGAATGCTTATTTTTGTTGTCATGGAAACAGAGGATCAATATTTATTTATTGCCACAGAGATTTCAGTCTGATTACACATTTTTCTCCTCCACCTTCGTCTTCATCTTCCTTCATCAGACACCTGTCCTGATTTCTACCTATCCTACTTCAGGTTTCTAAAAATATTTTAAACTTGCAAATGTAAAAATATTTACCAGCAAACGAATGCTCGTGCAGACATGTCTACACAGAGTTAATACCTTTATTCAAAGTAGACAAAATTGTACGTATTAAATATTAATATATTAAATATTGACATATTACATATATATAAATATATACATACTTACGTACAAACACACACACATATATATTTATTAGAATCTACTTGTGTATTTATGTATTTATATATATATGTATGTATCTACTTATATATACAGGGTGCGATGGATAAATTATCGTGTAAATTGTTCAAAAATGAAAATAACGCTGATATCTCATTTTAACAGATATACTTACCAAAATTACAGAAAAATGTCTTGAAATACCAAAGAGAAAATTTATTCGATACAATCACCATTGGCTTCAACTACGACCTCCAGACAACTTCAGAATCTCTTGCAACTCTTCTGGACAGTTTCCTTATTTAAGTTGGTGAATGATGCCATATTCTTTGCCTTCAGTTCATCTTTGGTGTGACAAGGATTTTTGTTCTCTTGCTCAACTATGCCCCACACATAATAATCAAGGGGGTTGCAATCTGGGGAGTTAGGTCGCCAGATGTAAGGAGTGATGTGGTGGCAGAAATTTTCTGATAGCCATAACTGGGGTCTCCTACTTGTTTGGCATGTTGCAGAGTCCTGTTGCCATATATAGAGTTCTCTAGCAGCCACCCTCTTGACCCAAGGAAACACTACCTCCTTAAGTATTGAGTCTGAGGCCCTCACCAACAAATTCAAGAGTTCTTTTCTTAGAATGATCAGTGAGATTATCAAGTTACCCTACCTTTATAATCACTATTAGACTCATCGGAATCTTTCTGAATCCTCTGCACTATTCTCAGATTGACACCCAAACACTCTGAAATGTTCTCATTGGAGATTCTGCCATGAATGCCAAGCAGTACAGTTTGCCGGTTCCAGATTTCTGGCAGAAGGAATTGCATCATGGTGCTGTTTTTCTCACAGACGGTGCCCAACTGACCTTACTATAATCTGCAGTTGACAAAATCAAAAACACGCATGCAGGAAATTAAAAATATAAAATGGTGATTATTTGGTGCATGCTCTGACTGAAAATGGAATTTCAATGATGACACGGCTTTGAGGTAGAATCTTTCTTCAGCAAGACTTATCAATCTAGGCCAGTTGTTATTAATTTCACTGTTTAAGAAAATAAAATATAGAGACAGCAACTCAAACACATGTAACCAATAAAAATATCATCTATAGTAATAAGAAATGTAGATGTATTTGTACATTATATGTGTATGCATACATATATATATAATATTAATGCTCTGTAAATTTACATTGAGCACTATTGTGTAAAAATAAAAATAATTATAAGAACACCGGATTATATATCTTACTGTTCTTTCTTTTTATTTATATATACATATATATATATATATATATATATATATATATATAAAAGTGAACATAGAAGTCAACACTTAGAGGCGACAGTCTGTTTCATGCTAGATGCAATCATCGGGCCACATATATATATATATATATATATATATATATATATATATATATATATATATATATATTTAGTTTACGAAAAACTAGGTAATCCGTATGGGTAGACCCAAGGAGAATAAAATCCAGAGAGCTCAATGTAAATCAGAGCTAATAATTTAAATAAAAACAGACCCGCGATCCTTTAGAAGGGCTGTGGTGAAATAATTTATTATATGGAACCTTAAAGTGGTCTGTTTTTATTTAAAATATATATATATATATTTTTTTTTTTATCATCCACAGACAGACTGTTTTGCTGTTTCACAGCTTATCAGTGTGGTTAGACGTCCGGTTGCCTCTAGCTAGGATCGAAACCCGACTGAATTTGCGTCAGTCTGAACTTCTCCCACTAAGCCATCAGCTTACGGTACGGGATGAAGGTGAATTTTAGCGTGTTTATTTTTAGATTCGGATAAACACACAGTGACTGAGAGTGACTCAATTCTGTCGAAGAGTCGTGCAGTATTAGCTTAAATAGTCACTGTTTACAAATTCACACCTCAAACCAGAGGGCTCAACCGAAATTAATTTTTCAGGACCTAATATTTTTTTTTATATATATAAAGAAGTTAATGGTCAAAGTTGAATTAGACCAGGAAAACAGTAGTATTTAGAAAGTGCTCAATACACATATAAAAAGATAAAAATTTAACATGTAGAATTTTTAAGTATGGAAATTGGTGGGATTTAAATGACATAGACGTACATTCTTCTTATCCCATTTAAAATGAACTCAAAAGGAACTTTTTAGTATGTATACATGAGACATCATTTTCGATCACTGGTTCAAAGGGATTTTCCGGGTCTGAAAATGTTGTTATAGCTAATTTTCCTTGTCTATAAACGTTGCAGATTCATATAATGATTGTTGTAATGATTTTTCATTTATTTTTAAAAAAAGTATAGCCTTCATGATTTTTTTATTTTTTGGCTGATTATATATATATATATATATAGATATATGTCCATACTTAGAATATTGCTTCCATATATGGTCCGGTGCCCTTGCTATATTCTTGGAGCTCTTTGTTAAAATCCAAAGAAGAATCAGCAATATTATTGGTCCTCATCTGGTGGCTTGGCTTCAGTTACATTTCCATTGCCATAAGTTTGCCTTTCTGTGTCTTTTCTGTAAAGACTTTTATGGTAACTGTTCGGATGAGCTTTTCAACATGGCACCTGTACTAGACTGGTGCTGAGATCTCATCAATTTACAGTTGAGCTAGCTAGATGTAGCCATAACTTCTATGCTAACAGTTTCTTATCTCGCACCTCTCGCTTGTGGAACTCCCTTTTGGTTACATGCTTCCCATCCAACTTTAATCTGCAAAAATTCAAATGTAATGCCAATCACTATCTACTGTCTGTTTGCTTTTTTCTTTTTCTCCTCATTACTAATGTTTCTGTTCCTAATTCCTCCACACCCTGTAACCCCTTGTGTGCTAGTGGCTATACTGCTTTGCTTGGGGTGATACCAATTAATATATATATATATATATATATATATATATATATATATATATATAGAGAGAGAGAGAGAGAGAGAGAGAGAGAGAGAGAGAGAGAGAGAGAGAGAGAAAGAGATATGTGTGTGTGTTTGTGTGTGTGCGTGTGTGTGTGTGTGTGTGTGTGTGTGTGTGTGTGTGTGTGTGTGTGTCTGTGTGTATTGAAATTCTGCAAAACCTAACTGTGGAAAACCCTAAACAAACTGCACAAGAATTAGCAAAACAGTTTAACAACTCTACCATGAGTAGCTCTTGGGCCATGTACTGGTTGAACATTATTGTAAAAAATGCAAGACAATTAGCAAAACAGTTTAATACAATTCACAATTCTATCATATCGCATCTGCATGAATTTAGAAAATGTGTCCTGTTGGAACATTATTATTATTATTAATAAATAAAAATAAAAATATAAAATAATAATAATAATAAAATTCATAAATAAAATAAAATAAAACAAACAACATTAAAACTTTGTTTAAAATAAAAAAATAAAACCAAAATAATAAAAGTTCTCCCAGAATGCAACAGATACATTTCCTGTTTGAAAATGGATTCTTTGCACCTAAAAACACCAAACTCAATCATTTCACTACGGACCCTCAAAGGGTTAAGACGTCTATTTCTTGTTAAAAGATGAAGTGACTTTCTTCCTCTATTAAAACACATATAGCTAGAATACATTCACACCAATAAACAGTTACTTAACCTTTCCTATTCAGGGGTTAGTTGTAATGATCTGTTTCTTTTACATGATAACACAAGATCCTATATTACCCATGCCACTCAGGAAAAAGATTATGACACTAAAATTCTTCCTCATCATCTTTACTCCCCTGTCCTTGATCCATATGACTATCATCTGTTCATATCATTGAAAAATATTTCAGAGGGAAAATGTATTTTATTAATTGCGAAGCGATTAAAACTGATATAGAATTTTCCTTTGCGTTGAATAATTTTACGCTTGACGGATCAGCAATTTGAAAAATAAATGGGATTATCAATAATGAAAGAAAATGTTATCTTGATAAAATATACCAATTATGACCAAAGAAGTATTTGTTACTTTACTATTTTGAAATTTCTTTCAAACCTTATATATATATATATATATATATATATATATATATATATCAAAAATATTCCTCTCCCTAACAATGAAAAAGTCATAAAATTTGTTACCTTTTTAAAAGCTACAAACAAATAATGTTTTAGTAAATTTTGTCTTTTTTCTGTCTCTCCTAAACCCTCTTCTGCCACCCATTTAGGTAGGCGATGTCCTGTTTTCCTTTGTCCTTTCTGATTTCAATATGTCATGTGAGTGTCAAATTTTCCAAGCCCTCTTTTTTCATTATATGTCCTAGAAATTTCAAATATCTCTATCTGATGTTAAGTATAAGTGTGATTTTTGCTTCTATCTTTTTCTAAAACTTTGCTGTTCCTCACAGGTTCAGTCAGTGATATTCTCAGCATCCTTCTATAGAACCACATTTTATTTGTTTCTGTTCTTTTCTTCATCTGTGAGGAGATTGTCCAGCCTTCACTACCATATTGGAGGGCTGATATTTCATAACAGTTCAGAAATCTGATAACAGATACCATATATTTCATAAAAGATGTTACATAAAATATTAATTTTTGATGATGTAGATTTGCTATTAGTGAAGAGTAATTGTTTAAATACTAATACTAGTATTTATTCCCTTCTCCCAAAAGCATAATCGGAATTGCATCAAAGGATGATGTCATAACAGCTTCATTTTTATCAGCTTAGTAGAAATCTTCATAACTTTATTACTTCCTTTATACAGGGTGTCCATAACGTTTGTGTGCACGTTAAAAAATTTATAACTTTATTTGTATTTGCGATAGAAATAATTTGTCAAAAGGATTAGAAAGAAGTAAATCTATACTTTTTAAGGTTTTATTGAAATTTTATTTAAGTTTCCACATGTCCTCCATCATTAGCAATACAAAGTGTAATACAATTTTGCAGTTCACGGAAAACATTTGCCAACTGATATACAGTAATGCCTGAAATCACATTAGTTGTTTTAGCTATACTTAAAACTAGGTACATTAAACTTTATAACATTTTTTACAGATTATTTCTATCACAAATACAAATAAAGCTATAAATTTTTTATAGTGCACACAAACCTTATGGACATCCTGTATAAGCCACATGCAGATGTACCAATGATGCCACCTCTTGATTTACGAGAAATAGCCACTAGTCACTGATATATGCTTTTAACATTGTTTATCGTAGTGAGAACTTATAGTCACTGCAAACTTGTTCCATTCATCTGTGAAGTTGTCTTTACTTTGCCTCTAAATATTGTTTAAATTTAGTGTTTGCAGACTAAGTGCAAACTATAACAATTCTTTTTAGACAATACACATCAAATAAAAACTTGATCAAGTGTCAAATTTCACTTAAATTGAGCCATTTTTTCTTTTTTTAATGTGCCACATCCTATCAGAATCATGACTCTTTACAGCTTCCTATTCCTTGTGGCCATTAGCAGCATTTCTCAATTTGCCAAGATTCATGATCCCACCCCGTTCTGCATTCACACAAGCTCATCAGGTAAGTGGCCTTCTATTTTCCCCTGTCTCCCTTGCTCTCAATATTCCCTGTAAGTATTAAGTTTTCCAAGCCTTCCTTCCTTGTTATGTCTCCAAGAAACTTCAACTGTTTCTTTCTGATAATGAGTAAAAGTGTTCTTTTTGTTGCCATTTTCTTTAAGATTATCTTTTTGCTTACTTGCTCTGTCCATGGAATTCTCAGTATCTTTCTGTAGAACAATATATCTGTTGCCTCCAGTTTTCTCTTCATCTGTTAGGAGATTGTCCAGCACCTGCTGCCATACATGAGGATTGACATCACAGCATCGCACATTCTAAAATGTCAATGTGTATTATACACGAAAATGATTTGTTCCAGAATTTTCTGAGTTACAATGTGAGCTATACATAAATGAACCACACAAAAATAATTATTACTACAAAGAAAATATCATGGTTTTCCTCTTGGAGTTTTTGATGCTTAATTTTCAAATTAGTGATTGAATAAGCTCATGGTGAATTCTATGACAATAAAATATCTGTAGAAATTCTCCTACAGCATTGTTAAAATTTGAGCTTAACTTCAACAAAATATTGCAATAGGAATCATAAATATGAATGATGTTCATTATCTTAAGAAGTAAGGGGGTACAAATGAAAAGATTTGAAATTGAGAACTTTTCCCTTCTCACTGAAACAGTTCTTCTATTCATTTTCTCACTGAAACCAAGTAGAAGTTTTTTGTTTTTCTAAGTAATCAAAATGGAATAGTCCGTTATTCATGAGATATTGACAAGAGACACTGAACACTTTTTTCTTTCTTTCAAGACAAATCTTCTGGCTGGGATCAAAGTGACAGACTCAACTTAATCCGATTCTCTCTCTCTCTATCTCTCTTTCTCTCTCCACGTCTATCTTTCCTTCATTCTTTCTTTCATTTTTTTCTCTGAAATCAAGTAATATCTTTTCCCCCTCATTCCATGCGATCAAAATGCAGAATAGTCCATTATTTATGAGGTATTGACAGGACATAACGGTCATTTTAATTAAAGAAAGGATGGACGAGTATAATTATAATAGGATATTTGTGCAGTAGCACTAATATTTGTATTATATAGTCATTCATTAAGTTTCATTATTGGCACTTCAGTGTTATATAATGGTTTGCAAGCTTGTCTTGCTAGATCAATTATAACTGAAAGGTGAGTTCAATTCTTTTTCAGTGGTCCATATTTTTCGACTTTGTGCCACATCTATGCTACACTCAGAAAATCATCATTAATTTTAACTAACACAAGTGAAGTGCAATATCCATTGAAGATTAAACTGTTTTTTTTAGCCATGTCACTCCAGAATGTAGTCAAACATGGCTTCCCATAGATTCCTTGTGTTTACCATAACCTCCTGGGAAAGATAATCAAGTAGTTTCCCAATGCCTTCTCCATGGTTTTAATTCTGAATTGTCTTTCTTCGAGATTGGTTGCAATTTCAGTTGAAAGTTAGAGAACCAATTATATTTTATCCCTAGTTTTTTTAATGCTACATTTCACACAATACAATGCTCGAGAGCCTTTCAAGGTAGAAGGCTAGTGTTAAAATAGTTATGATGAATGCAGTGATTCCGATGAATGAATGAAAGAGTAGATTGTAGGAAGTGAAGTTTATGAGGATAGAAAGGACATATTGGCCATTGACTTGAAGAGGTTAAGATTGTAGTATTTAGGAAAGCACTCACATGAAAGTCTGTTCCATAATGTATATTTTTTTCACAAAGTGCTTTCTCTTTACATTTAGAATATGGAGGAAATGAGAGTGGTTCAACTCCATGGAAGAGGCATGACGTGTCCAAGCTGTTTATGTGTGCACTAGTGGAACTAAAGAAGGGAGCTCATCTGAACATTATGTTTTTTTTTTAATATTGCTCACCAAATACAAGTCTCAAGAGCCTCTCAAGATAGAGGGTTACTGAATGAGGTTCTTGAAAGTAGATAACGTTTGATCTGAGACTTGAAGAAGTTCTGATTGTAGTGAACAGGGAAATATCCTCCAGGAAGTCTGTTCCACAAAGTATAGGTTCTTGGGAAGAATCTGTCCAAATGGGACTTCTTCCTTACCAATGAAATACAAAGGAAATGGTGATTATTCAACCTGATGTATGTGGCATGATGGGGTATAATTGAAAAAGTTCTGAACTGGTGGAAGTAAGGAACGCAGCTCATCAGAACATTTACTATGAAAATAACGATTGTGTAGCAACAGATATGTTACATTTCATCTGTGTGGGAAAGTGCTGTAAGATGGAAAATAATTCATCACCCACAAGTTCACACAGATGCTACCGAGACTGGAAAGTGAAGACTCAGCAGTTCTAGCCTCGATATGGCAGCAAGACTCCATTTTTGGTATATGATCTGACACTAGCCAACATACAGAGATAGAGTTATCGGGTTGAAAATAATCCACCTGCCATGTCACGTCTTTCCTTCTTTTTATGTGCTCAGGACGTAGGCGATCATGGCTCTCCACCTCTTCCTATCCCTTGCAGCTCTCAACAAGTTCCTTCCCTCTGTTTCCTCCCCGAGACCACGTTCTGTCATCCACCTGCTCAAGCTCGTCAGGTATGTCACGCGCTGCTTTCCCTTGTCTCACTTTCCCTGTGAAGGCTGGACAATCTCCTCACAGATGAAGAGAAAACTAGAGATGTGGTTCTACGGAAGGATGCTGAGAATACCGTGTATGGCGTGTGTAAGTGTTATAGTGAAAGACACCTTGTCTAGATAATAGATTCTCCCACCTATTATAAGAAGGAGTCAGTAGTAGTCGCGAGGAGGAGTAGTGTTCACCGACCACAACTCGATTACTCTGTGTAACACTTTATTCATCAATCATTCAGCCTCACCTGCTATTCTCATCCCTCGCACTTATGAGGCCCGCCGCACCGTTTAGGAACCACGGACTGACAGCCTTCATTTACACTAAGCCATTTTTAATCTTTCTTTTATTTTTATGTGCCACGTCTTTTGAGGACGTAGGTGATTATGGCTCTCCACCTGCCTCTATTCACTGCAGCTCTCAGCAAGCTGCTTCCTCCTTCAGACCACTTTCTGTCATCCACCTGTTCAAGCTCGTCAGGTATGTCACGCGTTGCTTTCCCTTATCTCTCTTTCCGTCTATTTGACCCGTGAGTATCAGATTCTCCAGTCCCTCCTTCCTTGTTATGTGTTCCAAAAACTTCAGCTGCCTCTTTCTGATGTTAAGTATAAGCCTTCTCCTTGCTTGTAACCTATCTAAGACCTCATTGTTGCTCATATGCTCAGTCCATGATATCCTTAGCATCCATGCCACTTAAAGGCCTTTAAACATTGTCAAGGCTGAAAAGTGGGGATTGGGCACCTCCAGCAATATTGTTAGCCCAATCTGGAAAATAGTGATAGGCAAGTTGGTGGAAAGAGGAGAAAAGACAGTTTCATGCTTTTGCTAAGGGAATTAATGAGAAGTGAATGCAACAGACTGATATGGAATTTGAACTCTGTTCGTCAATTCCACTTGCCACACTATAAACATTGCAGCTGTACTCATCTGTAAATTTAGCTTGCAGAGTAGTACACATATCATTTTGCAGTCAGCACTTAGTTTTGTAGATTCTGACATTAAGTCCAGATATATTTCTTGGTAACAGTGGGATATTTTGTTCCAATTGCTAGTAAAATATTTATTTTTATTTAAATCTATTTTTTGTGTTTTGTTTTCACATTTTTCGTTTCCTCTCTTCTTTACCGTCTACTGATTAAACAGTCTCATTTCCCAGAATGCAAATATATGCTTTAAGAAATGATTTTAAGCAAAATGATTTTACTTTTGTTTTTCCATAAGTTTTTAAGAAAAAAAGATTTCTTTCTTTCTTTAATTCTTCTTAATGGACATTTTTCAAAAGTGAAAATTTTTCGTTTGGCAAATGGTGGGTGGTGGATGAATTAAGCACAAAAACTAATATTTTCCATGTTTTGCGAAATCATATAAATAAAATAATTTTAATTTTGTTTTTCAAAAAGTAGTGATGTATTTTAAGTATTATTTTTTTTTTACTTTGACTAATAAGTTTTTGATATTTACAAAAGTTTTAAGATTATCCATTCTGAGTACATTTTCCTGCTTTTAAAATAATTGGTTGCTGTTGAAAATGATTATAGGATATTTTATTTCCCATGTAAAAACATATATTTTAAATTCTTATGAATTAAAACAACAATTCAAGCAAGTGAAATGTCTAAATTATAATATGCAAATAAATAATATATAAACCTGATATCATATATAAATCATAATTTCTTCAAAAAAGAAGACAGTTTCCATGTCTGTTGCCAGTGATTTCTAAATCATGATTTAATTCAACTATGACAATTCATTCAAGTGTAAATTCTAAATCTGTTTAAATTATAATATGTAAATAAATAATATATAAAATCTTATATATATAAATCATCATTACTTCATAAATGGATATTTGTGACATTTTCTGTGCCTTTCTATATAGACTGCTGGAGAGATTTTGACAGACAACAAAGGTTGTAGCCCTGTTGTTGCCTGTTAAATTCTGAACCTCCATATAACCCTGTCGGTTACCTTTGGCTCACTCAGACCATTGTTAAATCTACATGAGATGCTAAACTTTTCAAGAAGTTCCTGCATCTCTTTAGTGAGGTATGATCAACCAGAGATTAATCTTCTGACTACAAAGGAGTTTGGAAAGCAATAGGTTTCCACCTCTCTTGCCATATAGTCTGCCAACCACAGTATATATAGTGTATGAGGGTGGGCTGAAAAATTCATAGGCTGATTATGAAGGAATTATGCTAGCGCTGTGAAATCTTGCATGCCTTAATTTCAACTCTTCTTATCAATAGATGCATTGTTTCTTTCCAGGTAAGAGGGTGAGCTGAAAAATTCATAGGCTGACAATGAAGGAATTATGCTAGAGCTATGATATCTTGCATGCATTAATTTCAACTCTACTTATTAATAACTTCATTGTTTCTTTTCAGGCAAACTGATATCAGACAGTTCAAAGAAGATTGCTCATTCCATTGGTCGAAAAAGTTATCAAAAGCACATACGACGTCATCATCACTGCAATACTGGTTCTCAGTGTTTTTTTCATGTTGGGAAAACAGATGATAGTCAGATCAGGAAAAAAGGGTCAGTAATCAACCAGTTCCAAGTCACAGTCATGCACACAGCCATTGAAATCAACAAGCTACATTCCTTATTTCCCCAAGTTCAGACCTTCACATCTAGGACATGCCATTCCATGTACACAGGGATTAATCATAGTCATTCTATTCGTGTATAATCTAGCCAATTCCATTTAGTTTCTTTTTTCTTTTTCTTGTACCCATCATCTTTGTTAACAAATATTCTGCACAGTGACAATTTCTATCTATCTATCTATCTATCTATATATATATATATATATATATATATATATATATATATATCCAAAGAACAAAAATTAGATCTCTATTTTCTACAGTTGTTAGTGAAATATATTCACTACATTAGATTCACTAATGTATTACATTGCATATATTCTTTAATAATACGAGCGTCGGCTGAAAAGATCATCGACTCACTATGAAGGAATAATGCAAGTGCTGTGAAATCTTGTATGCATGAATTTCAATATTTTTTATTTTTTATTAATAATGGCACTGTATCTTTCCAGGTAAACTCTATAAATGCTGGTGGTACCAGAGAGCCTTTTATTACTTGCTGCATGGTTGAGTCATCAGCAACTATACCTGTTCGCCCACCTGCGTTTTGGGTGAGCAAGGCAACTAAACATGTAGCATGATTAAAACAAAAACTGTCATATGAACCTTCTTGGACATCTTGTACAATGGCTTTGACCAATGTTCATAGAGATAAAAAAAAGGGAAAGAAAGGTGTTGCTTCACTTTTTATATGTACCCATGAGTAATTCTCATTCATTAATCTACGTAATGTCTTTTTTTTGTCAATGGAAATAAGCGTGACATTCAAATTTTAATTTGCACTAAAATTCACAAGACAAAGAAGGATGTTAAAAAGTCAAAGGCCAAAATCTTTCATGCCCATTTTAGTCATTACTGCCGTTAGATGTTACATGGTCTTTGTTATATGGCAAAGTTCTTTGTGATTATATAGCACCAGTGTATAAGACCTGATGGAGGATTTTCTTTAAAACCTAAGAAATGAATTCACTTAAAACCCTTTTAATCATTGATGAGAGAAAACAAGTATATATAGCTGATAATCTAAACATTTCTGAGTTAGTTGATGCCTTGAGAGTCTAGATCTGACGAGGCTATTTATGAACATGACTTGTTTATAAGATTTTGCTAGGAGGCACGATAGGGTAATGGATAGCGGCTCGGATTGAGAAATCAGAGAGCCAGGTTTGAATTGGGAAAAGGTATGAATTCTCTTCTTCTCCTCCAGTTTCTATAGCCTTGGGCAGCAACTGGTCTTGAAGAAGGACAACTTTAAATTCAAAACCTGATCCTCCAGGTTGGGGGTTGTGCAGTAGGTTAACAACCTACTCACTTAAAAACTGGCTTGTTGCAGAAACTGCAACAATATCTTGCAGCCCTATGTTCCTCAAGGAATTTAAAGGTATGATATATATATAGCATTTTGCTATAATTTCTGACCATTGAAATCCTTTTACTTATTTTGCTGTTTATTTGCCAAACTAAGAATTACAAAAATGATGATGTCTTTCGTAATATTTTCTCTCACTTTACGGATCATATTTCAAAAGATAATTCTGCAAAAGAAAATAAGAATAAATCTAAGAAAACTCTTAGAAATAATGACATAGAATAACAGTAGAAGGACCAGTTATAAAAGGGCCAACGTAGATAAGAGAGAATTGAGAAAAACAGAAGCTTAGCTAAAGACAAAACTACAAAAAATGAATGCAGTAAATAGGTTCTTCAGAAAATAATGTACGATTTTAGAATCAACATTTATTGCTGAGTTAATGTATTTAAACAGTGTTTAAATCTATCAAAATAGGAACCATGAACATCTATACATTTCTGCCATCGAGTTACAAATTTATTTATGCTTTTACGATACAACTCTAAAGGTTTGGACTCCAAGAAACCTTTGAATACATTCTCCTTTTTGCAATGTAATGTGTTTTGGCTTAAAAGATTGTCATGGTAATCTACCATTCATTGCATTGAATACTGCTGCTATATCTCCTCTGGTGCTCCTGCTATTTATCTTCAGATTCTTGACTTCTGTAGTGTAATCAATCCTGATTTGGGATCTCGACTTCCGTTATTTTTTTACTGACGTGCTCTGGTTTCCCTCAGGCTTTTCTACAAAATCTTTTCATGGCACTATTCTGACAAGCATTTTCTCTGATGCCCTGAGTATAAGAAATTAAGCGTGCTACTAGATTGGCATCTAGCTCCCACCTTTTTACTGTTGAAATAGCTAAATGCAACACTTCTACTCCAACGGCTTCTTTTCTTTCACTTCCCGCATGTTAAGTTCCCTTCTGTTTATTTGCTTCCCTGATAACTAGAATCTTCAAAAATTTAAATGCAATGTCAATCGCTATCTTCTATCTTCTTGAATCCTGTTCATCTTTTGTTCTTTCCTCAATTCTCCCTATACCGAATATTTCCTCTCATTTTCACTCCTTTCATCCCCTGCGTGCTAGCTGCATCCCCCCTTGAAATGATTAAAGATAAAAAGAAAACAAAACAAAGATGCTTGAGAAAGTTGTAGTCAGTGGGCAAGAGATCAGGGGAATATGGTACATGTAGCCAAGTCTCGAATCCCAAGTTGGTGAGCGTTTGCCGTGTCCGCCTGGCAATATGTGGCTGGGCTTTGTAATGAAGCAGGATTGGACTTTGTCGATTAACCTGTGTCAGTCGTATATTTTTTTTATTTTTTGATTAACTGGATGTGTATTTCATCCAGGTGCTGGCAGTAAATTTAGACAATGATACTCTGATTAGATTCCAGAAAGCTCTAATGGATATCGCTAATGGCGAGCCACCAGACTGTCAACATAATCTTCTGTTGGCACAGTTTGGGTTTTGGAATCAACTTTGAGCCAATCATTTACGATTGTAATAAAGGATCCATTTCTCATCACAAGTCGCTATTCCATCAAGAAATGAATCATTCCATTTTCACAGATGTAGCATTGAACACACTTCATAATGCCGGACACTTACTTTGAGTAAATTAATGCAGAATCCATTTATCGAGTTTCTTCACCTTGCCAATTTTCTGGTCTGCTATTGTTGAAATGGTGATATCCGTTATTTGAGACATTTTTCTCGCACTTTGATGTGAGTTTTGTTCAACTCGTGTTTTCAGATGTGGATTATTAACTGCAAGTAGACGTCTTCTATCATTTTGAAATTCAAGACTCGTATCCCCATTGTGGAGCTTCAGAAAGCATTGCTGTATTGTTCGATCACAAGTGGACCATTCGCCCCCCCCTGCTCTGTTAATATTGGCAATAGTTTGAGAAGGGTTATGACCAAGCTTGAACTCATGCAAAAAAAGAAACACATCTCTTCATTGTCATATTCAAGATGAGGGGGGGTATATAATGATTTAAGTTTTTTAAGTCTGAAAGAGATGAATATGACATTAACAAAGAGGACACTTTAATCATTACGAATGAGTAATATATTTTTGTGCGACTATTATAATGATATACTAGAACACAAAAGGTTTATTTTTAAATCGGACATTATTTTGCGAATATCAAATACATTCTGAAGGAATACAAAAATAGGCATGTTTGGTTGAGAAAGATGATCCACTGATATATGCATCAACCAGAATCTGTCTTAGAAAATTGAAAACACGAAATTTGGGACTTAAGGTCAAGACAGATCACTTTATTCAAACCTGAAGACAGGAAATAAATATAGAGAACAGGAAACGGACGTTCGATTCAGATGTCTCAGAAAAAGAAATGACAAAATAATTAAATATACATTCTTCACAAGAAATTTAAATAAATTGGGTTGCATGAAAGTAGCAGAGCTCCAGCCAGTGTAGGAGCACTTGGAATAATTTTCAAAATTCTAGCAAAAAGTCTCGAAGAACTGAAAATCCCAGGGAGAACGGTGACCAGCCAGATAGTGGCATTCCTTGAAATAGTTGGAGAACAGAGTGTTGGTCTGTTAAGAAGAGTTGTTTATATTTAGTTTTAAGTGTAACCCACCAAAATAATAAGCTTATAACGCTTCAAATTTGCTTCCCTGTGCATTTTCTATAAATAATTTCATGGTAATTGTTTGGATGAGGTCTGCTGCTAAGAAAGCCGGGTCATCGTGTTGTACTAGACAGTTTTTCTCTCCAGAATATATTTTGTATATTTATAAATATAACATTCGCCCCTGCTTTGAATACTGCTGCCACATCTGGTTTGGTTCCCCTGCTGTATATTTATAGATTGTTGATAAAATCCAAAGAAGAATCTGCAATATTATTGTTACTAATCTGGCGTCTCGGCTTCAGTCACCTTACCACTGCCGTAAATTAGCTTTCCTCGACCTTTTCTATAAATACTTTCATGGTAATCATTCGTATGAGCTCTTCGCTATGTTACATCGACTTTTTGAATTTAAGCTCATTACTAGGTTAGCAATAAAATCTCATCATTTTATAGCTCAGTTGGCTAGATGCAACCGTAAGTTCTATGTTAACAGTTTCTTTTCTCGAACTTCCCACTCGTGAAACACTCTTCCAGCTTCATGATTCCCAGACAACTTTAATCTTCAGAAATTTAAATTCAATGTCAATCGTTATCTATTGTCTTCCTGATCACTCTTCTATTGTCCTCGCTCATTAGAGATGTTACTGTTTTCTAATTATTTCTTACTCAGTAACTCTTTATGTTTTAGTGGGTTTACCGCCTTGCATGGAGTGAATTCAATTAAAAAGGAAAATTATATAATGCTTGTAAATTCTTCATTAGTTGAGATCTTGTATTTTCTATTTTAGTCACGAGGCAATTTCTTCACAGAATAAGGAGTGAAGCTTTCTCTAAAAGAACTTATTTTCCTCTGTTCCCATTCAACAATGCTAACATTTTTCACTTTTCTCGTTATCGCTTGTAATTGAATCCGCAACAATCTTATTTTGCATTGGATTACATATTCTTCGAGGAGCCGTCGTGTCAAGGGCCCGGTTATCTTGGAAACTTAACAGTATTGCAACCAAATAGTACAACACACGCATTGTATTGCTTAAAGAAAAGGAAAGAGGCGGACAATCTGGGCCGTTACTCAATTCCAGCTCGTAAATGTGGAAGTTTTGATAAATTAACAGTGGTTAAAGCACTTTTAGAATTTAAATAGTTTAAAAGATATATATGAATCGGAAGTATGATATTTCCGGAATCTATAGACGCTGGGTTTCAAATTAAGAGGAACATCTAAATTTGAAAGACAATTCAACATTTTTACAACAAATTGGTTGTGTGGCTGGGATAAACAGACAAATTTAAATACCTGGAAAAATAATAATGACAGGGACAGAATTAGCGAATGTTGAACGATTTCCTTAAAAATGAAGAAGAGATTCGAGGCGACGGAGATATGGTTCTACAGAAAGATGCTAAGGATATCATGGACCGAGTGTGTTAGCAACGAAGAGGTCTTAGAGAGGTTGCAAACAAGGAGAAAGCTTATACTTAACATCAGAAAGAAGCAGCTGAATTTTCTGGGACACATAATGAGGAAGGATGGACTGGAGAATCTGATACTCACGGGTCGAATAGAGGGAAAGAGAGACAAGAGATAACAACGCATGACATACCTATCGAGGTGTCTGGGGGAGGAAGCAGAGGGAAGGAGCTTGCTGAGAGCTGCAAGGGATAGAGGGAGTCGTAGAGCCATGATCGTCTACGTCCTGAAAGGACATGGAACATAAAAAGAAAAGAAGTGTGCCGTACCAAATAAGCAGCGCGTCGGTGGGAAAACTGAAAGGCATAATCGTGTCGGAATTTGTATTTGCTACGGAAGTGAAAAATTATGTCATACAGAAATATATTTCGCTTATGTAGATTGCTTTGCTGGTGGAAACGCTATTATACATTGAACAAAATAAACATGCCATGAAAACAATTAGAAATATAATAAACGTGCCGTACAAGAAAGGCAGCGTGTCGACAGGAATACAGAACGAAATAATCGTCCCGGCAATTGCATTTGGTACGGAAGTGAAAGTCTGTCAGATTGAAATATATTTCGCTTACATAGTTTGTTTCTCAGTGGAAAGGTTAGTATGCATTGGACAAAATAATTATGCCATGGGGGCCAAATAATTAGAAAATTAATCAGCGTGCCGTTTGAAATAAGCAGCGTGCCGATGGAAAGCTGAAAGTAATAACTGTGCCGGCATCTGTATTTGGGACGGATGTCTAAAAGTCTGACGGATAGAAATATATTTCGTAAGCGACCCATCATAATTGTGTGGTTTGTTTTACGCTGAAAACGATATTGGACAAAATAATCAGAAAATAATAAGCGTACCGTACCAATTAAGCATCGTGCCGATTGGAAAACTGAACAAAATAATCGTGATGGTGTTTGTATTTTGCGCGGAAGTGTAAATGCCTTCATATAGAAAATATATTCCACTTATGTTGTTTGTTTTCCTGGTGGAAAATATATTATATATGGGGGGGGGGGGAAAAACATTAAAAAGTATGATATAAAAAATTAAAAAAAAACAACGCCCTACAAAATGAATGAGAAATGTACTTATCGCCGTCATTGGAAACCAAGTATAACTTCTAACAGAACATAACAGTTCAGCCGTTACCAAAAAAAACAAAAGAAACATTAAGCAACTTTCTGAAGGATGACTAAGCTGAACATTTCATTCCACTATGAAGGACCGTTGCATCCAGTTAAAGAATCCTCCTCACTATGGACACTATATCAGACATGAAAAATACCTAAACCACAAAAAATTCCTAAAAACACCCCACAGTCTCCACTGAGAGATAAAAAATCAGTGAGACAACAAAACAAACAGGTAGCATTTCCTACAAAAAATAAAACAAAACAAAAACCTAAGTAGCAGTTCTTCAGATTCTACAGATGAATAGAAAACACCAGTGATATCAAAATCTGCTCTAAAGGCTATTCAGAATCTAAGACAATTGCCCTAAACCGAAAAAAAAACAAGTTGTTCCACAAACAGTTCCAAAATCAACACACAGGTTCACCATCAAGCAAGTAAGCAAATCTAACTCGAAAAAATTTGATTCCGACAGCATACAAGCCCACTTGGTCTACCCGTTTCATAAAACAGGCTTGCAAGCTATGAAAAAAAAAAGATAAAAATAACATGCAAAATAATTTGAAACAAGAAATTACGACGGAAAGTCGGTAATCATGGTTACAACTTCAGGCAAGAACCGTTTCATGGAAAAAGATAATTATTTTTATGATTAAGACACTCCGTTGTTAGGGGGAACTTCTGTTATGGTTCAGAATGATGATATTTCATCATTCTAAAAATAAGCTTGACATCAAAGATGATAAAAAATAAAGATATTTCATCATCCTACCCTCATCATTATAAAAAACGACCCTTCCACCACAAGAGAGTCAGTAGAGTAGAGTAGTGTAGATTACGGTACCCATAGTAGACAAGTAGTAGTAGTCAGTAGAAACACACATCTTCCAGCACTCCGGAAGATCGAAAATAGACGATGTCAAACGCCATCCTCACAAACGAAATTCTCGGAACCAAACCATATCAAACATCATCTTCACAAACGAAATTCTCGGAACCAAACCAAGTAAGCACTGATTTTTAAACAAAAGATACACTGAGAACATTTTTATACACACCATACCAATATTGTGTAATTTACGTCACAAAAATAAAATAAAAATTCTTGCTATTTATGTCAACACGGATCTCAAGTATTATTATTTGTGTTATTGTTGTACGTTTTAATTTATTTCGTTTTCAATATACGAAAAAAAAAAGAGAAAAGGATTTCTCTTACACTACAAATACATATAGCAATGGGCTAATTACTTTAACAACACTCAACAAATAATATCAAGTCAGGATTACTACTACATCAACCCTAATTTTTCAACACCGTAACACGTGCCGTACGAAATAAACACCGTGCCGATGGGAAAACAGAACGAAATAATCGGTCCGGCAATAGTATTTTGCACATAGTGTAGACTGGTCTGAGTGTTAGAAATATAATTCGCTAATGGATATTGTTTTGCCGGTGGAAACGTTATTATTGGACAAAATAATCACGCTAGCGTATAAAATAATTACCAAATAAGAATCGTGCCGATCGGAAAACTGCACGAAATAATCGTGCCGGCAATTGTATTTTGTACACCTGACGGATAGAAATATATTTCGCTTATGTAGATTGTTTTACCGGTGCAAACGTTATTATATATTGGACGAAGATAATCAAGCCGGGGTAAATAATTAGAAAAATAATAAGCGTGCCGTAATAAATATGCACCGTGCCGATGGGAAAACTGAACAAAATAAACGTGCCGGATATTGCAATTGTTACTGATGTTTAAAAGTCTGGCGGATAGAAATATATATTTGCTCCCAAAGACGGACATGCAATGTGATAAGTCCTGACCTGGCAGCTCGGTTTCAGTCACTTTCTCACAGACGTTGTGTGGCTTCCATCTGTCTTTTCTACAAATATTTCCATGGCAACTACTCTGACGAGATATTTTCACTGGTGCCCCCGACTGCATGAATTTAAACATGCTACTAGATTGGCATCTAGGTCCCACCTTTTTACTGTCGAAACAGTTAAATGTAACCGCCTCTTCTACTCCAACAGTTTCTTCACTCGCACTTCCCAACAGTGGAACTCCCTTCCTCTTACTTGCTTTCCTGAAAGTTATAATCTTCAAAAATTTAAATGTAATGTCAATCGACATCTTCTGATGCCTTGATCCTCGTTCTATCCTTCCCTCAACCCCGCCTATACCGAGTCTCGACGAAATAATCAGGCCAGGGTTAAAATAATTAGAAAAATAAGCGTGCCGTACCAAATAATCACCGTGCCGATGGGAAAGCTGAACGGAATAATCATGCCGGCAGTTGTATTTTGTACGGATGTCTAAAAGTCTGACGGATAGTAATATATTTCGTAAGCGATCTGTCAGAATCGTGTGGTTTGTTTGCCGCTGAAAAGGATATTGGACAAAGTAATCCGACCAAGGGGTAAAATAATTAGAAAAATAATAAGCGTGCCGTACCAAATAAGCAGCGTGCCGATAGGAAAAGTGAACGGAATTATCGTGACGGCAATTGTATTTTTTAAGGATGTCTAAGTGTCACCGTTGGAAATATATTTCGCTTATGTATTTTTTATTATTTTTTTTTTGCCGGTGGAATCGTTAATATACATCGGACAAAAATGTCCTTGAATGCTAAAAAATAATTAGAAAATAATAAGCGTTCCGTACCAAATAAGCACCTTTCCGATGGGAAAAAAATGAACGAAATAGGCACTTGTTTTTGGTACAGATGTCTAAATGTTTGTCGGATAGAATTATATTTCACACATGTAGTTTGTTATTATGTCTTGGGCAAAATATGGTAAAAAATTAGAAAAAAAAAACAATAAGCGTGCCGTACCAAATAAGCAACGTGCCTATGGGAAAACTGAATGAAATAACCGTGTCGGCAATTGTATTTTGTACGGATGTCTAAAAGTCTGATGGATAGAAATACATTTCGCTTATGCAGAAAGTATATATATATATATATATATATATATATATATATATATATATATAGCAATAATGTGATAGCAATAATATAATTTACTACCTATTCTGCACAATATGTCCTAATAGTGGATATATTGGCGAATCTGGAACTAATTTTAGATTTCGTTTCAACAACTACAAACTAGACATACGTCAAAACAATCCGTATTCCCCCATAGCTGAACACTTTAATCAATCAGGACACTCATTAGACACCTGTAAATGTATATTGATAGACTCTGGTTTTAGTACAACATACACACGAAGAAAAAAAGAGAAATACTGGATTTTAAAATTAGACACATATAAACTAGGGTTAAACAAAGACTTGGGTATTTTAAATCTGTATAAATATTTCAATAGTTAAAAAATTTCTTTAGATATAGTTAAAAAAAAACTTTTTAAACCGCATCTAAAATACTATCGTTAGATTTACGTTAAAAAATTAAAACATCACGTGACGTCCGCGTCTAACGACGGACGCTGTAAACAAACCCCCAAATACAGTAATACAGTAATTCAATTAATTTCTGAGGAAGGACCGAGGTGGTCTGAAATATTAAATATATATAAAAACATATAAATTAATACTTTCGCAAAAAAAAACACCCAATTTTTTTTTCAGTTATTTTATCCATATTATATATATATATATACATACATTTTCGCTTATGTGGAAAGTATATATATATATTTACATATATATATATATATATATATATATATATATATATATATATAGATAGATAGATAGATAGATAGATAGATAGATAGATAGATAGATATAGATATATGTATGTATGTATACTGGACTATGTAATCCGACCTAGGGATAAAATAATTAGATAAATAATAACTGAGTCGTACTAAGTATGCACTGTGCCGATAGGAAAACTGAGTGGAATAATCGTGCCGACAATTTTATGTGGGACGGATGTCTAAAAGTCTGACAGATAGAAATATAATTCGCTTATGTTGTTTGATTTGACGGCGGTAAAGGTATTGTATATTAGACTAAAAAATCAGGCTTGGGGGTGAAATAAGTAGTAAAATAATGAGCGTTCCGTACCATATAAGCACCGTGTCGATGGGAAATTGAACAAACTAATTTTGCCCGTGTATTGTACGGATGTCTCAATGTCTGACGGATATAAATATATTTCCATTATGCAGATTGTTTTATCGGTGGAAACAGTATTATATATTGGAAAATATAATCAGGCCAGGAGATAAAATAATTAGAAAAATAATAAGTGTTCGGTATTATATAAGAAGCGTGCCGATGGGAAAAATGAACGAAATAATCGTTCCGGCATTCGTATTTACTACGGATGTCTAACTGTCGGTCGGATCGAAATATATTTTACCAATGTAATTTGTTTCGCAGGTGGAAACCTTATTATATATAGGACAAAAACTGACCGAAATAATCGTGCCGGCACTGGTATTTGTTACAGGAGTGTGTCGGATAGAAAGATATTTCAAACATGTACTTTGTTCTGCGGGTGGAAACGTTAGTATACATTGGACAAAAATCATTCCATGGTAAGAAATAATTACAAAATCAATAAGCGTACCGTACGAAATAAGCGATGTGCCGATGAGAAAACTGAACGAAATAATCGTGCCGGCACTTGCATCTGGTAGGACAGTGTAAAAGGCAATCGGATAGAAATATATTTCACTTATGTAGTTTGTTTCGCGGGTGGAAACGTTAATATGCATTGGATAAAAATGTCATTGAATGGTAAAAAATAATTAGAGAAAACAATAAGCGTGCCGTACGATTCAAGCACCACGCTAATGGGAAAACTGAACAAAATAATCGTGCCGACAATTGTATTTGTTAATGAAGTGTAAAAGCCAGTCGGTTAGAAATATATTTCAATAACGTTGTTTGTTTTTCGAGTGGAAACGATATACTTTGGACAAAGTAATCATTCCCTGTTAAAAATCGGTTAGAAAAATAATAAGCGTGCCGTACCAAATAAGCAGCGTGCCGATAGGAAAAGTGAACGGGATTATCGTGACGGCAATTGTATTTTGTAAGGATGCCTAAAAGTGTCACCGATAGAAATATATTTCGCTTTTATATTTTGTTTTGTCGGTGGAATCGTTAATATACATCGAACAAAAATATCCTTGAATGCTAAAGAGTAATTAGAAAACAATAAGCGTTCCGTACCAAATAAGCACCTTTCCGATGGAAAAAAATGAACGAAATAGTCGTGCCGGCGCTTGTTTTTGGTACAGATGTCTAAATGTTTGTCGGATAGAAATATATTTCACACATGTAGTTTGTTTTTAAGTAGAAACGGTATTCTGTCTTGGACAAAATATGGTAAAAATTAGTAAAGACAATAAGCGTGCCGTACCAAATAAGCAAGGTGCAGATGGGAAAACCGAACGAAATAATCGTGCAAGCACTTTTATCAGGTACGGAAGTTTAAGAGTCGGTGTGATATAAATATATTTCACTTATCTAATTTGTTTTTACTGCTGGAAACTTTGTTATACGTTGGACAAAATAATCATTTCATGGTAAAAAGAAATAATTATAAAAATAATAACCCTTTCGTACGAAATAAGCACCGTCCGATGGAAAAATTGAAGAAAATAGTTGTGTCGGCAATCCTATTTGTTTCAGAAGTGTAAAAGCCTGTCGGTTAGAAATATTTTTCACTAATGTAGTTTGTTTTGCCGGCGAAAACGATATTATACTTTGGACGAAATAATAATTCTATGGTAAAAAGCAATTAGAAAAATAATAAGCGTGCCGTACCAAATAAGCACCGTGCCGATGGGAAAATTGAACGAAATAATCGTGCCGGCACTTGTGTTTGGTACGGAAATGTAAACTCCTGACGGATAAAAATATATTTCACTTATGTAGTTTGTTTTACGGGAAAAATAATAAGCGTGCCGTTCCAAATGAGCTAAGTCAGTCTTCAATAAGCAATTAAATTCAACCTAATTGCAATTAGTAAATTGTTGTAACAATTGTTCAATGAGAACTTTGTTGTACTTGTCAAAATATTGCATTTCTATTTTAGTCAATTAGGCTTATTATATTTTAGTCAACTGTTTCATTCAATCTGTTGCCTTCTCTAGATCCGTGGTAGATGTTTTATTCATTTCAATCCAAGCAGGACATTTAACACGCATGAGTTTATCGAGCGTGAGAAAATTAATGAGAGACAAAGATGAACAGGGATTTGGAAGACAAAGGTTAATGATTGGCATTGCATTTAAATTTTAGAAGATCAAAGTTGGATGGGAAGCAAGAATCCGGAAAAAATTTGCACAAGCTAGATAATGCTACTAAGATGCAGCGGGTACAGGGAGGGAAGAGAATGAGAAGACTTTAGTGAGAAAAAGAACAAAAATACAACAGGTTTCAGGAAGACAGAATATGGCGATTGACGTTGCGTTTAAATTTTTGAAGACATTACGTAGCTGAGAAGCAAGACATCGGAAGGGAAATCCACAGGTGAGAAGTGTGAGGAAAGAAACTATTAGAATGGAAATGGCGGTTGCATCTATCTCGTTCAACAGTAAAAAGGTGAGCCCCAGTTGTAAATCTAGTAGCAAACTTAAATTCATGTAGTCGAGACACTAAAGAAAAAAGCAGTTGCCATGGAAATATCTGTTGAAAAGATAGTGGGAAACACATCATGTCGGTGTGAAAGTGACTGAAGTCACTTTCACACCGACATGATGTGTTTCCCACTATCCCATATGCCAGATCAGGATGGATTACATTACGGACTCTTTTAATTTTGCCAAAAATCTCGAGATATAAAGCAAGGGCACCAGACCAGATATGGCAGCAGAATTCAATGTACAGATGAATCTATCGCTCTCCTGTCGAACTCGACGTATGAGGGTCAGACAGATCAGTTCACAGCCACACAGGATTTGATTATAGTGGTGAAGGCTTTGTGCAGGGCCATCCACAATTTTTGGAGGGACGAATACAGGGACCTGGTGCAACGGATGCCACAAGGTCCCCAAACGACCCTCCGCAGGTTTTGAATTCTCCTAGACCAGTTGCCATCCAAGGCTATAGAACCAAGTCTGTCCTGCTATTTTACCCATAGTTGGAGGGAGAAGAAGAGGATTCACACCTTTCCCAAGGGTATTAGCACGTAAGTGAATGTAATGGAATCGACTGGAATTCGAACTCGGCTCTCCGATTCCTCAATCCAAGCCGTTATCCATTACTCCACCGTGCCTCCTCGAATGGTAGACTTATAAACGCACAAAATGGATTGTGACAAGAAAAAAATGCTGGCAGGATAAATTGAATAAATTTTCCTAACGTCAGACCTAGCAATTGGTTCAGTATAATGACTCCATTTTATATCAGTGGAAAACGTGAGCTCAAGAAAACGTAGAGTGTTGTCCTTCTGGAGTTTAGCATGAGCCATTTTTTCTTTCTTTTGTTTTTTTTTATCAATTTGCCCTAAACAAGACAAAAATGTCTCTAAGATGCAAGGGTCTACTGGGATAGAATGAAAAGATTTTAGAATAAACCAGAAACCCAATCCTAAACAGGAAACAATGGATACACCTTTATTTCTGTTCAAAAGACCGGAGAGAAGCGTGAACTGGGAGATAGGTGAACCTATCTAAACCTATTAAGGATAAAAAAAATAAATAATTAGTAAATCCTGCTTTCTCACCTGCTGAAAGTCATCGTCTGTTGTTCTAGTATTTAAGAACTCTGGTGAACCGTGCGACTCATCTAACTATCGGCCTTTCAGCCTTCTATCTCTCTGCGGGGAAGCTCCTAAGGCTCCTAATCAATGCTGAATTGGTTCATCATCTCTCATTGCAGGGCCTTTTCTCAAACAAGCCATACGTCTTTCGTTTTTCCAGGTCAGCTGCTGATGTGCTAACGATAATTGCAAAAACAGTCTATCGTGCTCTAGATAAAAATTGTGAATCCCCGGCTGTAGCATTGGACATCTTGAAAGTCTTTGACAGTGTCTGGCATTCAGGGCTTCTCCACAAGTTGAAAAGTTACGTTATCTTCGAGCACATTTTTGAGCTGATCCAGTCGTTCCTATCAAATCCTGCAATGAAACTTGTCCTGAAGGGCTACTGATCTACATCCTTTTGTACTAACGCGGGTGTCCCCTAGGGTTCCATCCTTGGTCCTACGCTGTTTTTAATCCCCATTAACGACCTTCCTGGTGACATCAGCTCTCAGTTTAGCATCTACTCTGACAACATTTCCATTTACTCCTGCCTCGATAATAAGACTGATCAGTCAGGCAAAGTCAAAATGGCAGCTAGTGTCCAAAACGAACTCAAGACCGTCGTTAACCGGGGCAAAAGATGGTTTGTCAATTTCAAAGCCTCTAAACTTCTCTCCATTAATCATCTCAGAGACCCTTCTCTGCTTTCCGTCAGCATGGCCGATGCTATCCTCCAGAAAAGTGACTCGTTGCGTCTTCTCGGGCAAAACGTTCTCAGCTGACATGTTGTGGAAAGACTATATTGAATCCATCGCTAGGTCAGCTGCGAAGAAAATGTCTGTTCAATGTGCAGGGCGAGACAATTTTTATTTCCGGAACCCATCTTGTATATGTATCAGTTTACCATTCACTCATGCTTAGAATATTGCTGACATATATGGTCCGGTGCCCTCTGCTGTCTAATTGGAGCTCCTTGAAAAGATCCAAAAAAGAATCAGCAATATTATTGGTCCTGATCTCGCCGCCCGGCTTCAGTCACTTGCTCACCGCTGTAGGGTTGCCTCTCTGTGTCTTTTCTACAAATACTTTAATGGTAATTGTTCGGATGAGCTCTTCACTATGGTACCTAGACTGAATTTAAACGCAATATTAGACTGGTGTCGAGAACTCTTCAATTTCTAGTTGAACTACGCAGATAAATAACGAACTATTCCATTTTGACTGCGACTGGAATTTTTTTATGCGAGGAATTATTGTATGTCTTACGATTTGGATCAGCATGCTTATCTTGGGTTTTATACTAACAAAGACAACAAACGTCGGAAAAGGCCGGAGGATACAAAGACCCAGATGTTGAGGGTACAAAAAGTAAGAATATGTTCGGTTTTTCATTTCCCATCTAGTATTATGTGAATTTTAAGATAAGTGATTTGATTAATTTTCTTTTATATTTATATTGTTTTCATTTCTAACCTTGAAAATGGTAACTAGCTCAGCATTCTGATCACACCCCAGATTGAAGGGAATTAAGCAAGGCTCAAATTTTTAATAGTATATTTTGAAAAAGGGACAAATCTAAATGTTCATTATAAAAAAAATGACAACGGTTTTTCGGATTGTTTTGTTTAATATTGAATGAATTTATTTATTGCTTTCGAGGCGTTTTCTTTTTCATTAAATAAATAAAATTAATTTTCTACGTTTTATCTAAAACCTTTAATATTATTGCGTATTGTAGCATAATCTGTAATAATTCTGGCGCGCCCGTTTAACGTCACCCAAACACCATTGAATTACTACATTATCACGCCTTGCCATGATACTTACACACTGTGTGAGAAATAAAACAGTTTAATAATATTCAAACCGACAGAACTGTTTCAGTTACGACAATTTTGCTAATACCATTTTACGACAGATACCAATCTCTCAACCGAAAGAAAAAACTACGTCGCGCCATAGACTAAATGATAAGGTCTTGGCCCAATTAAGGTTTGGTATCGTTGCTAGTTATAAAATAAAAAAAAATATTTGCTGTGCCTTAACAAAAAGGACATCACTTTAATTAATTCTGATTTCTATGCAAATTTCCCAACATATTAACGGAAGAATTTGTAAGATAATATTTTGAGAAGAGCCGGTGATATACTCGACAATAAATGTTGCTTTGTTAATTTTATCTCCGGGATAGATATGAAGGTTTTTCTTTACACTAATAATGAATAAAGTGTTGATATGAGTATAAGCGAAACTTCTGGCTTAAAAAAATAATCTGATCGAGTCATATCTACTTGTTTGACCAAGCATGCGTACACACACACACACACATATATATATATATATATATATATATATATATATATATATATATATATATATAATGAAGCTTAATTTTGAAAGTCTAGGTTAATTTAACAAAAACAAGATTTTTGTGGTTTTGGCTGATAAGGAGAAAATATAGTATTGTTTGGAATTTGAGATCATGAAAAAAAACGTCCGAGAATCAAGGATAAAATATCGGTAGATGGTAAGCCACAGTTATCGCCCTTTTTATGTATGCGTGATTTTTTTTTTTTACCTCTGACTGGAAAACAAAAATAATCTATTTAACATCAACCAAACTCAGCCTTGAATTTTCTGATAAAATGTGCAGCATTACCAAATTTGGCGTGGGATTCGGCAATTTTGATTCGTATTATCGTATCCCTAACGCATGAGGTATGTTTTTTTCTTGAATCTCCCGTATTTGACTGAAACAAATATATATTGAACTAGTTATGAGAAAGACCGTTCAGAGCAATCACGGTGTAATAAAAATGAACATTTTCAATTTCTCAGCAAACATGGTGACGCCAAGTGGTATCACGAACGAGGGAATCGCCCCTCCCCCCATGATCGGTAATAACAATATAGATATATATATATATAAAGGTTTTAAAAACTGCATCAAGACCAACTTCGCCAACGCTACAATATTCATCAAGCAGATTGAAGAGTCCGCGCGCATATGATCGAAATTGTAGCGATTATATATTCTTTTGGTACATTTGATCCGCTGACAATTTTTGGTAGACGCGTATAAATCCAAAGGAATAATAAGACATAGCATTTGAACAAAGAAATAATAACAAATATATTGTCAGGATATTTTACGAAAGAAAAGATGAGAAATTAAATTAAATATGAAAAGTTCAAAGCAACTGTACGTGTTTGTAGTTGATTACTCACATTTTGCAGAAGCGATGAAAATCCGCCGAGAAAAAGATCGAGTCTTTTGAATTTCGCGCCGCCTGTAAATCGTAAAGGGGCGATAATTCCAAAATCTCGCCACAGTAAGATTTTATTAATTAGAGGGCGGTAATCCAACAAATTGGATGGCATGATCTGACACGCGAATCAACAGAGATATATGAGGGAAACCAATGTGAGACATCAGTCAGACCCGTACAAAAGGGAAAGCAGTAGTAGGAGCACCCAAACCTGCAGGTCAGATTCCCTGGCCCCATTGTGGGCGTCTTTGTCGTCACCATATTGGACACTCTAAAGTCACCTTCAAGCTAACCCCTGCCATGTATTTGTCCAACCCGACAGATTATCAATATATATATATATATATATATATATATATTCAAATAATAGGAAAGAATAATCTGATTTATAATTTAGCAATTATTTTTATTTTTAAAAAGATACAGAGTAAAGCATAATATTATAATTATTTTTTTACCTGAATAAGATATAATAAACCAGACAATAATAACTTGACAGCTTGAAAGAGAGTCAGTGTAGCCATACAGAACTCATAGCCACCACCCAACCATAACCGACTTTAAATTTGCCACACAAAGATAGACTTGCTTCCAACATTCGAAGAAAAGCCAACACCCCCTTAATAAAATAATGGGAATTCTCCTAATACCACCAACTTAACTTAAAAAATAGAGTAAAACCAATTTCTTCGTAAGTTATTTTTAACATCGCTTGAGATTGAAACCAAGTTCCGAATTTTAAGTTTAAACTTTAAAGTTAAATTTTAGGATTTAATCTTCGGTTTCAAAACAGTAATTTCTGAGTCGTGATAGAGACATATTTAAAAAAAATAATTATAATTATAATACACACACACACACACACACACACATATATATATATATATATATATACGAGGTCTGATCAAAGGTATCGGAGCTGTTGGTAAAAAAAGGAAACTACAACACGTATCATTTCGGCATTTAATCTCCTTCGCAGTGGTCACCTTATCCAGTCTTTCCATTGATGAAAGCATTCCTGGAACCCCTTTTTTCGTGATAGCGAGCAGCTGCCTTGCGGCATTCTCTTGGATTTCTTCTTGCCGAAACCTTGTTCATTTCAATTGATATTTGATTTTTGAAGAGAAAAAAAAGTCGCAAGAAGCGGGATCTGGGGAATGTGGGGGTTGTCAAAACTGGGGAATGTTGTCCTTGGTCAAAATCTCCTTCACAAGCCCATGGTCACTGTGGTATGGTGTGGTGTGACGAAAGGATTTTCCTTCCAAACACTGGCATACACAAATGAAGTGAGCGAGAACGTTATAACTTAGTGTGCATGCGCGACCGAATTCAAGGTCTGCAGATGCCAAGCGGCTTTCCTCTGCATACCTTACCAGCGTTATCATAACTACAGTCCCGATAATTTTTGATCAGAACTTATATATATATATATATATATATATATATATATATATATATATATATATATATATATATCGAAATAAACCTACACTGAAATAATGATTAAAATCATATTCGGTAAACAACTGCTTAATTTCAAGTAAGAAAAATCAAAATTGTAGAGCGATTTAATATCTTAAAAAGATAAGACGCTGAATGGAACATTACCGCGGTTTCGACCGCCAAAGTCTCATCAGGTGGTTTACTCAACCTATATATGTAAGTAATTGATTTGGGGATTAAGGATAATTTTATAGTAATTCGTCAAGCTTAGAATCCTCAACAGAATGCAGAAATCACTGGACGGCCGTTTCGTCCTATCTGGGACTCATCAGCAGTGCGCATCCACTACCGAGAATTGAACCCGGATCGATTCGATACAACGCGAACGTCATACCAACTGTACCACGGGACTCGTATATCAGTGATATAAACTATTTTGATTTTCTGCTTGTATGGTATGGAGCTTCATTTACCAGCAAGTACCATATTTCTGGATTTTTTTGTTTTATATCATATGTATCAGTGAACTGATACCAGTAGATTTCTTTGTAGCCATTATGAATTTACTCTACATGCATGTGTTGTTCCTTGAAAAATAACTAAAACAATTTCTATAAATGCATGGTTAAATGTACTAAAATGCTTCTTTTCCAAAAATAATATCTTGGTAATTAACTATTTCCGTACTTTCATTTAAAATAAGTACCAGTCGTATAATTTGTGCGCATACTGTAAGTGTTTCTTCATGTCACATAAAGGTAAGCTTATAATTTTGATTTTTGTTGTTGTTGTTGTTGTGATGTGTGCATTTATTCCCTAAATATTCTATGCCAAAATCTGGGTGCTTCCAATGAGTGGGTGCGTCTAATAGGCTAGCAAATAAGGTACTTTAAATATCTCGGCGTATGGATCAGTTATAACAAACTCAGTATAGAAGATAAGGAAACTGAACATAGAATAGGCTGCGCTAGGGTTAGTTTCATCCAACACCGCAAGTTGCTAGAAAAATAAAATATTAACATAAAAACTCTGTGTTCGCTAGGGTGAGACTTTCTTATCAAGATCAGTAAATCTTCCTCAAATAAAATTTCAGGAAAGTATATTTTATATACCAAAAGCTAAGCAGAGTATTAAGAAATAGGAGAATTTCTCTAGAAACAAGGAAAAGAGTACTAAACTGCTACGTGATATCTGTCCTCTTGTATAGCAGTGAGTGCTGGACGATCTTCTCAAAGATGAAGAGGAGATTTGAGACAGCAGAAATGTAGTTCTACAGAAGGACGCTGAGAATACCATGGACCGAATTTGTGAGCAACGACAGAATTTTGGAGAGAATGGAAACAAAAAGAAAACTAATTGTTAACACCAGGAAATGACTGCTGAGATTTCTGGTAGCATATAATGAAGAAGGGGGGCTTGGAAACTTTAATACTCACAGGACGGATTGAAGGCAAGAGAGACAGAGGAAAACAGCGCATAGCCTACCTAGATAGCTTGTGTAAATGGATAGCAGAACAAGGAGAAGTAGAAATAACAGACAGAGAAAGTTTTTTAAGAGCTACCAGGAACAGGAAGATGTGGAGAGCCATGGTCGCTTACGCTCTAAGGGGAAACGGCACATAAAGAAGAAGAATTTTATTTGTTTAAGCTTCCCGACTCGAGTTTTGGGGTTAATATTTTGGTTTTAAAGCAACTTGGGGCGTTGGCTGAAAATGAGAAGGCTATTCTATGTCCAGTCGATTCAAGATATAAATAAAAAGTTATCTCTTATCCAAAAACAACTTTAATACGGGTAAATACTTACCTGTTAAAAGTGCCCGCTACAAAAGAAAAAAAAAACGAAGAAAAATGGCAGTGTAAAAGAAAGTTTTATCACCGTCATCAGAAACGAGGAGTTGGAAGTTGTCACGTGCGAAGTGTTGTCGGCGCGGACGATAAATCCCCCGTCACGTGATGCGTTTCCCCGGCATCCGATTCCTATTATTAATAACTCTCCAGGTTTAACGACTGATTCTGAGACGAGATAGAATAGATTGATCTAAGGGGATACTGAACCTGTTACGGTGGGAGTAAAATGGCGAGTTATGAACATTGGAGAGCATCGGTTGGACGTAGACGGTAGAGGGTGGGACACACTGGGGAGAAAGGCTCGCCGTTGAGAGGGAGGAGTGAACCATCAGAAGATGCGTTTCTGTTCTCTTCCTGGTTTATATCTCAAAATAAATCAAATCTAATTTTTGCATTTAATCAACTCGCAGAGTTTGGGGCGATGGGTATGTGCGCGACCGCGTGTGTGTATGTGTTTACGTTAGGAGAGGAATGTTCTTCTTGGCTGTGACGGTGCTGAGGTGACAAGAAGTTGAGGGTCGGATAGGGGGACATTTGATGTTTCTGGGGAGTCTTGGAGACACGAAGGTTAATCCAATAATGGCAATCACCGCACTTTCATAAATCAGTAGGGAGGCGCGTTTGGCAATAAGTATTCGGAGAATCACAGGAATATATTTTAGGAGTAGGTTAGGGTTAGGATTAAATTTTGGGAATAGGTGTCTGGGATTATGGAAACCCTCAAACAAAGGCATCAATAGAATTTTCTTTTCTTTTTTTTTAAATTGTTATTTTCCTAATAATCCCCATGTTCAAGATTAATGGTCCTCCGTATTTCTGATCTTAGGATTTTTTTATTTTCCGTGTACCAAGAAACGGTAGCATATATGTGCCAACTTTTAACTCGAAAACAATCAATAAAATCCCAATTGAAAATCTGCAGTAATGTTAATATTTACTTGCCTTATTTATATTTACAACTCTTTGGGTCTAGTCACTGGATCTAACTAGCTTCTTTATCCACTGGGCCATATGTCCTTGAGGACATCTGTGAATGAATTTTGGGGACATGAGTTGCGAGTTCAGTACTAATCCACAGCAGTTGTGAAACAAAACTTGGAGAGTTGAGTTTAAGGGAAATAACTGTGACATGCGGAAGAGGCATGGTACGTGGAACTAGAACAATCTACCCTGGTGGACGAAATAGGGGACTCAGTTCGAAATTCCAATCACCTGAAAAAGGCCGGAGATTACAACAGCTGAAATGTTGTGAATATGACAATGAAGATGAGGATAACAGTCCGAATAATGTAAATAATGCAAGTAATCATAATACCTCATCTCAGAGATATAGTAGCTGAAACGTTGTGAATATGACAATGAAGATGAAGATAACAGTCCGAATAATGTAAATAATGCAAGTAATCATAATACCTCATCTCAGAGATATAGTAGCTGAAACGTTGTGAATATGACAATGAAGATGAGGATAACAGTCCGAATAATGTAAATAATGCAAGTAATCATAATACCTCATCTCAGAGATATAGTAGCTGAAACGTTGTGAATATGACAATGAAGATGAAGATAACAGTCCGAATAATGTAAATAATGCAAGTAATCATAATACCTCATCTCAGAGATATAGTAGCTGAAACGTTGTGAATATGACAATGAAGATGAAGATAACAGTCCGAATAATGTAAATAATGCAAGCAATCATAATACCTCATCTCAGAGATATAGAGACCGAAACATTGTGAATATGCCAATGAGGATGAGGATAACAGTCTGAATAATGTAAATAATGCAAATAATCATAATACCTCATCTCAGAGATATAGACCGATGTTAATATTTATATAAAAATATAATAAATATTGGGTACCTCCAAAAATAATCTAAAAACTGCCTTTTAGATAATTTAATTGTCTTTTTTGGAGTTAAACTAATTTTATTTGAAAGATATTAGCCAAGCGCAGTGATTCTCAACCGCCGTGCCGCGGCACCTGTGGCGTGCCGTGCGATCCTCTTAAGTGTGCCGCGAAATATTGAAGAAATCGCGAAAAAACACAGGCACAGGTTTCTCACTAAATAAGCTGCACAAATAGAAACATTGAAATAAATAAAGTTCTTATCTATGTGTATTGGAGTATTGCTGCCATATATGGTCTGGAGCCCCTGCTGTTTGCCTCAGGGTTCTTGATAAGATCCAGAGACGGATATGCAATGTGATTGGCCCTGATCTGTCACCTCGTCTGCAGTCACTCTTTCACAGACGCGCCGTTGCCTCGCTCTGTCTTTTTTACAAATACTTTCACGGTAATTGCTCCGAGGAGCTGCTTTCGCTGGTTCCCAGGCCTCATGAATTTAAACGTCCTACGAGGCTGGCATCCCGTTCCCACCCTTTCACCGTTGAAACTGTTAGATGTAGACGTCTCTTCTACTCCAATAGCTTCATGTCTCGCACATCTCGCCTGTTGAACTCCCTTCCTTATTCCTGTTTCCCTGACAAATATAATCTCCAACTATTTAAGTGTAACGTCAATCGACATCTCCAGTTGCCTTGATCTATCCACTTCCCTTCTCCACATCCTTTCACCTTTCATTCCTATCTGCTCTCGCTCCAAATCTTCTGTAACCCCCTTGCCTTATCCACTATCTTTCTCCACATCCCCTCCTTTAACACTCCTATCTGCTCTTCCTCCAAACCTTCTGTAACCCCTTGCGTGCTAGTGGCTTCCAGCCTTGCTTGGCGTGAGAAGCTTTAAAAAAAAATTAAAAAAATTTTTTTTTTAAATCTATGATTTTATTTCAAAACATTTAAATATATACCCTTTAAAAATTTTGCCAAGCGCGCTGTGATATTTTCATTTGCCCCTAAGTGTGCAGTTGCTTAAAAAAAGTTTGAGAAACACTAACCGAACGTTAATTAATGAAAAATGAACAAAATGTCTTACATCCTTAAACAACGGTTTTCAACATTTTTCAAACAGAAAAGTGAACACAATTTCACTTCTGCCCAGGCCGATTCGCGAGTTTGATGAATGCCGGCAAAAGAGAAATTAAAACATTTTCAAATAATCTTAACATTTCAATACCTGTGCTAGATATTTGATTTGAAGAAAAATAGTAAAATTAAAGATTACTTAATTATATTTTGTAAAAAAAAATATCACCAAAAATACATTCTCCCCTACAGGGATGTCCGACTTATCAACACGTTCAAAAGTCAAACAGTTGTTAGCTTGCAACCATACTCCTGCCTTCAAAAATTTGCAGAGCAAATAAAATAAAATAAAATATGGAAGCACATTTACTAGAAATCTTAGATCACTCACAACCCATTAATCAAGTGATTTCTTTGTATCTAATACTAGACTGGCGGTGAGGTCTCATAAATTTACAATTGAGCTGACTAGATGTAGCCGTAATTTATGTGCTGGTGGTTTCTTTTCTCGCACTTCTCGCTTGTGGAACTCTCTTTCGGCTCCATGCTTTCCGGCTAATTTTAATCTGCAACAGTTTAAATGCAATGTCAATCACTATCTACAGTCTCCTTTATTAATCTTTTCTCTTTCTACTAATTTACTAATGTTTCTGTATTTACATTAGTCGGACTATTGTCCTCATCTTTGTCGCCATATTTGTCACAACGTTTCGGCCGTTGTACGCTCCGGTCTTCTTCAGGTGGTTGGAATTTCGAACTGAACCCTTTATTTCGATCACTGGGGTTGACTGTTCTAGTTCCACGAGCCATGTTTGATGGATGTCAGTTATGAGTTATCTCCTGCTAATTTTCCCTCTGAAAGTTCTCCACTGCCTTAACCTGGTATTGAACTCACACTCTTTGGGTCTGTCACTGGATCTAACCAACGCCTTTATCCACTGTGCCATGTGTCCTTGAAGAAGGCCGGAGCGTACAACGGCCGAAACGTTGTGACAAATATGGCGACAAAGATGAGGACAATAGTCCGACTAATGTAAATACTGTACATAATACCTCATCTCAGAAATATAGACAAACACTAATGTTTCTGTTACTAATTCCTCCATACTCTGTAGACATTTTGTGTTAGTGGCTGTACAGCCTTTGCTTTGAGTGATATCGATTAAGAAACAATTTCATGTATCTATAATATAATTATGAAGATATGAAAAACTTTATTAAACAGATAAAAATACAACCAGAACGAGTAGATTAGTCAGCACTTCCAATAAAGGGACACTATTTTTTTTCAATATCAGGGGACATAATTCAGAATTTAATTTCTGATTTTCATTTTTGTTCTTCCGTAGAATAAAAACCAAACAGTTGCAAATTGAGTAAATAAATTATTTTAAAGAATGTTCACATTTGAAAATGACATTGGTAACTTGTACCAACAAACGTACCAACAAATTGCTAACTAGATCTTATAGTCTTATTGCTGAAATAGCTAGATGTAACCCTAAATTCTAGTCAAATAGTTTCCTTTCTCACACTTCTCATCTGTGGAACTTTCTTCCAGGTTCTTGCTTCCTTGCCACCTGCAATCTTCAACAGTTTAAATGTAACATCGATTCGCCAACTTCCTGAATCATGAGGTTTTATTGTCCTTTCTCCTCACTAAATTCTCATTCTCTTTCACACACAATAACTCCTTCTGTCTTAGTGGTATTATTTCCTTACTTGGGGTGAAATGGTTATAAAAAATGTAAATATAAGGATGTTGAAGTTTAAGTGTGGTAATGTTACACCTATAATAACTGTTACTCTGGGTATAATAAAAAAGGTACAGGCATGAACATTAACAAAATCCCTGGTAATCTCATTTTAAACGAGATTTAAAAAAAATATTCCTATCTACTCAGAAGAATTAAGTAAATATAGGGTTATTAAAAAAGAATAGACCGATTCCATGGCACATTGCTTCAGTTCTCCGGCATCGTCATGGAACAAGTCAGTGACCATTTGAAAGAGGAGATTTCTAAATTTTGAATGCCTGCTACAGGGCGATGTAGTCACGTCGTATCTTCGGCAACGTTCAGTTGTTTGTTTACCCCCGGAATGCCGAGTCCTCAGCAAAAAAGTGTTCAGCGTTCTCGAGTTCGCGAAAACAAATACGGTTGTAACGGTGCAGCGTGCTTTTCGAAGGCAATTCGACATTAATCCGCCTTCTCCTAAGAACATTCGACTGTGGTTTCAACAGTTTGGATGTCTGTGTAAAGGAAAACGTCCAGGACGACCACGAGTTTCGGAGGAACAAGTGGCGGGAATCCATGCTGCTTGAGAAGAGAGTTTACGGAAGTCCACAAATCGAGCTAGCCGTGAGCTTGCAACCTCTCAATCCACTATCTGGTGTGTGCTCAGAAGACGTCTACATTTGAAACCTTACAGATTACGCCTCGTTTAGGCACTTACCAAGACCTTGCTCTTTGTGCTTGGCCTGCGAAACCCAACAGACCACACCGTGTGTGTGTGTGTGTGTGTGTGTGTGTGTGTTTTTCTTGTGAGGATACTTAAAAGTTCGCGTTTATGTTCCACCGCTACCCACTAACCACGATGACTTTAAACATCGAATAACAACAGTGATCAACACAGTGAATCGTGATATACTGATACGCGTCTGGGAGGAATTCTCTTATTGCATTGATGTTGCCCGTGCTGAAAGTGGTGGCCACATTGAACACTTGTAAGACAGGAAATAAGGGTTGATTATGAGTAGAATACTGGTGACTTGGCTGGAGTTTTCTATTGCTTTTCCTTATTAAAATATTGCGTAAGGAAATCGGTTAATTCGTTTTGAATAACCTGATAGAAAGACCTTACATGTTAAATAGCACTTATCATTAGAATTTGTGCAAAAAGAATGCATCAGCCTGTATTTATGGCTGACACCAGCCAATCATATTACTGTGAGGGGGAACCCAGGTGTATGCATATACATTACATCACTTACCTTACCAAAGGTCCTGTGTTTTGACCCATTAAGCTATTGTACTAAACAGAAAGCAACAGAAAGCAAAATAAATAATAATAATCCTTTTCTTAACCTATAGAAGTTCATTGTTCCCGCCGAGCTGGGGAGATAACTCGTTTAGTTCTTATTTTACTACTTCTCGGTTATTGCTCGCTTTGTTTTCACTGCGTCCAAGTACACACTGCCCGTTCCAGAGATTGAACTCGCAATTACTATGTCACTAAATTTACGAACCATTGCTTTAATCCACAAAGCTATTTTCCCGTAAGATTACTTAGAGCGACAAACACCTGATGAAGGCCTGAGGACACAACGACCGAAACGTTGTGATAAAAACAACAATGAGGACGATAGCTCTAGTTGATCTTATTTACTAAGATTTGGAACAAGGCCACGTGTATCGGCCAATCAGGGAAGATCAAACTTATTGCACAAGACTACTGCTCAATTGGACTAGCTTGTTAACCATTACCCTATCCTAAAACACTCTTATGTACTAAAAGAATAGCGAAGTTTACTTTCAACCAACATATAAGATGGACTATTTATAGATTGTCTGTGTGCTAAAGAGAAGACAACAGTATATAAGTATGAAGGATAATTTAAATGCCAGGAGGCTTATAGTATTTTGTGTATATTGAACTTGGGGTACAGAATTAGAAGCTAGCAGACAAGTTACTGAATAATGAGGCCAAGCCAGAATCCCTTATATTGTCAGCGTAAAAAAAAAAGAAGTTAAATGTTCATCCGTGAGATACTAAAGGTCCTGGTTTCAATTTCTGGTATAGACTAAGTATAGATGTATGTGGGCATCCCATCGTGAGCACCCAACTAAGAAATAGTCTAATATGTACAGATTGTTAAATATCATTATACGACGGTCACTTCGGTATTTAATAAGTTTAGATTAAGCCGAAAAAAGGTCAAAGAGGGAGGACATCCAGTGAGGATAAGGAACTTGCTATCTATTACTTGATGTCAAGTTGTACAATATATACATATACAGTGCAGACGGACATTCGTATAGATAGATATGAACAGATTTAGATAGATAGATAGATAGATAGATATGAACAGATTTAAATAGATAGATAGATAGATATGAACAGATTTAAATAGATAGATAGATAGATATGAACAGATTTAAATAGATAGATAGATAGATAGATATGAACAGATTTAAATAGATAGATAGATAGATAGATATGAACAGATTTAAATAGATAGATAGATAGATATTAACAGATTTAAATAGATAGATAGATAGATATGAACAGATTTAGATAGATAGACAGATAGATATGAACGGATTTAAATAGATAGATAAATAGACAGATAGATAGATATGAACAGATTTAAATAGATAGATAGACAGATAGATAGATAGATAGATATGAACAGATTTAAATAGATAGATAGATAGATAGAAAGAAAGAAATGTATCGATTGAAAGCATTCCTTAATTCGGTCTTCTCGTAAGCATCGAACTCATATTTATGGTTTAATGCAACTAGCTTGTTAAACATCGGTCTATGACGGGCACCTTGATAATTAATATACATAAACTTAGTAAAGTTAAAGCAATATAATGTGAAATGTAGCCATCACTCAGTGAGGATAGAATTTGCCAGAGTAGTTAACGGAAGTACAGTTGTTAATCAATATTCGTTGACCGTTAAGTAAGCTTCATTGCAAATAAAGAATAAAATCGGACGAAGAACACGAAGAACAAATGAAACAGAAACATACATATATACGCACGCATACAGAAAACAACTACCTGAAAAACGTATAGACTGAGAAATAATTTTGAAAGAAACAAAGACAAATTCTAACACTTGCATTTATTCGGAATGTGTGGAGAAAAAGATATAATTAAAATGTTTCTTTTGTTTTTATTAGTTTGGAGTGTTAAATTGTAAAAAAATTATAAAATATCAATTTTTCGCAATCTGTTCCGCACATCAAAAATCATATGGAAATTTTATTGTTTAGAATTTATTTGCTTATTGTGGGTTTTAAATTTCATTTTGTCTTTGGGAAAATGATTTTCTTACATTTTATTTATTAATATGTAATATGATACTGATTTTATTTTAGTTGGACGAATTTAAAAATCGAATTGGAAAATGTCTGGCTGTTTAAAATATAGCATTAATTGCATTAAAATCTGATTTACTTATACATTTATATATTTCTTACTAAACATTATTTTTAGTATGTTCACGTGTTTGAGTTATTGTCGTTTCTTTTGTCTTTTATTTTCTTAAACAATGGTATTTCTCACAACCGACCCAAATTGAGAAGTTCTACTCAAGTAAAAGTGTCTCAAGACAGAAATCTAACCAAGGTCGGCGCTAGGGTCTGAATCCCCCCCACGCCCACACACACACTAAAACTTTCATACAGGCCCCACTCTCTACTACATGTCGATTTCAATTTTTCCCAACCTGGGGGTCACAAACCAACGAAGGAAAATTGGTGGTGGGAGGGAAGCGCTTTTTTTAAATTACCAAAAATCAGGGAATTATGCAATTTAGTGAAAATTTCAGTACATATTCATTAATTATTCACTTTTATAAAGAGTTTTTTTTTTTAATCTAAAAAAATCTGAGAAAATGTTATTCTTTTTGTAATAATAACCACTAATATTTTCATGACTAAATTTTACTCGATAATTTGAGTTACAAATTTTTACATTTCCATGAAAATTAATCACCGATGCGTCTCCGCTGGAAAAAAAAAAACGTTTTACAAAGGTCCCAACACAACGCATGAAAAAACATCCCCGACAAACAAAACGCAAAGATTTGATTTGATGTGATTCCCAGATTATTTTTAATTTTTCACAAAAGAGAACGAATGGGATTGTCTTAAAAATTGTTTTAAAAACAGTATTTCAGTTTCCGAGAAAACTTTTCATGTGTTGAAATCTTTAAAGATTATTATATTTTAAGCGATCATTTTCTCGGTTTTATCTTTCTAGAGATGCAAAAAGTAGGGTAGAAATTTGATTTTAATTACTAGCTGTGGACTTCTGGTTAGTATTACTATTAGTAAAAAAAAGTATCAGAGATCCTCCTTTGTGGATGATCTCGGAATAAAAAAAATGATTTTACCGAGATCTATTACCCTCTTAATTGATTTAAAAGAACTGTTCAGAAAGAAAATTACAAATTAAAAAAATAAGCGCTACTGAAATTAGAACTTGTGCACCGACTTTCTCAGTAGGTATGGGGTCCCTACGCGGTTGTGAGGTTCGGGGTCGTAAGCACATGCCCTGTTGACTATTATAGTTGATGATTGACAATATAACTTAGGTAGAAAAAGGTAAAAAGTACAAAATAAACAAAAACAAAAAAATACTGCTGAAACTAACCATCTGGTGCTCCAACGCACCTCACTGGCCATGCAGATACACGATGTACAGTGTAACCCGGATATAAGAGACCCGGATATAAGAGAGATTTTCTCTGGTCCCAAATTAGAGCCGGTGTTAATAAAACAAAATAGACCAAACCCGGATATAAGATAAACCCGGATATAAGAGACTTCTTCTCCGGTCCCGACAACTCTCTTATATCCGGGTTACACTGATATTATTAGTTGATGACAGACAATGTAACATCAGTTTAAAAATAATTAAAAAATGGAAAATGGCCACAAAACAATGCTGAAAAAATGACAGATGCTACAACGGGGACACCAAAAACCGCCACCACGGTCAGGAGATTCGGAGGTAAGACGCGCCGGCCCTGAATCGAACTTGCATCCATTTTTCCATCAGGGAAACCACTAAAAACGGGAGTAGTAACTCAAACACGTGTGCCCACTAAAAGTAACGTTTATAGAAATAAGAAGTAATGGTGGATAAAAAAATCCTTTTAAAAATTACTGTTTATGTTTCAGGTACGAAACTGACGCTAACAGATATAGATTGGTAAAATTCCGAACAAGAAATACGCTTTCCTTAAATAGGCAATTCCTATCTTATACCATCAGTCTTGTCTCCGTGACCATACCGGTGACGGCACGCTTTTGCTAAATAAAAAAGGGGTTTCTCTGATAGAAAAATGTTCGATTCTTGTTGGCAGTACGTTTCTTTTCAGTAGGGCCTCTCAAATTAGGCCGTTTGAATTTTGAAATGTTCCTCTCTGAGGTTAGTTTTTTTACCCAGGGCGAGAAAGACTACAGTTTGTATTACTATGTAACCTTTAACTAAAGGACGATCATCCAAGAGCACGAAATGAATGAAGCAGACTCGACCAGAAAAGTCAGGGAAAACAACTCAAACACAGGTACCCACTAAAAATAACGTTTAGAATAATAATAAATGATGTCGGATAAAAGATCGTTTCAGGTACGAAACTGAAGTTGTCAGATTTACATTCGTAGAAGCTCCAACGAGACATGTACTTTCCTTAAATAGGTAATTCAAACAGATCTCCGTGGCCAAACTGGTAGCACACGCTTTGGCTAAAAAGTGGTTTCCCCGATGGAAAAAAACGATACAGGTTGAATTCTTGTCGAAGTAGTAGAATTTATCAATCAACGCCGGTTCTTGTTAATATCACTGTTTAAGAAGATAAAATGACAGGAATAGTAACTCCCAAAAACAGCTTTTATAGTATTAAGAAATAATGTCGGACAAAAAAAATCATTTAACAGCATGCTTTTTGAGCCATTTTCAATGAAATACGAATTAGAGAAGGGTTACTACTTTATAACACAACTATATATAGGGATCCCTCGATTCCCTATGGCGGAGTAATGGATAGCGGCTTGGTCTGAGGGATCGGAGGGCCGAGTTCGAATTCCAGTCGAATCCATTACATTCACTTATGTGCTAATACCTTTGGGAAATGGATGAATCCTCCCTCCACACCTATGGGTAAATAGCAGGACAGACCGGGTTCTTGGATGGCAACTGGTCTACCGCAGTAAGAAATGGCAACCTACTGCGGGAAACAATCTGCCTCGTCAGTCATGTATCGAATGATACATGATCGCCTAAGCGTGTATCATGCATGGCACATAACTGACTGAAAGTGTTCATCGTTAACTATTAAAAAATCAATTTTCAATTACTATGGTTAAACTTGAAGAAAATTTTACCGTACTAATTATGTATGCACTAATCTAATGTTGATATATATACACGTTACTCGAGGGATACCTGTACCACGATATGCGGACAGTATTAATGTTCTTTCGTATGTTCACCCTGTACAAGCCGCAAGATGCTTTAAAGGTAGAGGGTTACCGAGTAAAAGGCACAGTTTATGGTGATCATTTTTAATCAGTTCGCCCCAAGCAAGACAACACCACCAAGAGACAATAGACAATCGGGAGTGAAAGAAAATGAAAAGATTTTAGAAGGAACTGGTAATCCGATCCTAGACAGGGAAAAATGGATAAACCTCTACTTCAGTTTAAAACAAATCAATTTTCAATTACTATGGTTAAACTGAAGAATGTTTTACCGCACTAATAGAGTATTATGTATGCTTCATGAAAATCGATAACTCGACAAGAACGGCCTGAAAATTAATGAAAAAAAAATTTTCTTCGTGTTAAATGTATATTTCATTATTGAGAAGAAACACTAAAGTATTTTGTGAATATTTTTTGAAATTTTTTAATCATTCTTAGCATGTGCTAAATTTTAGTTAAAAATCTTCTTTACGAAATATCGAACAAAAACTCGATATCAGCCATTTTTAAAATTTTGATTTTTGAAAAATAAGTTAAATTCCTTGTTTAAAAATCGTTTAAAAATTTAATTATACGTTTTTCAAAATTTATTCAAAGAAAATTAGAAAATTTAAAGTTTATTTAAAATATTTTGAAAGAAACATTTACTTACTTTCTTCGTAGAAAAATGTTGTTTAAAATAAAAGGGAGCCGATCTTAACATCGCCGGCAATTGACAAGTGTTGAATGATGACGTTTATAAATAATTGACAGCTGACGTGAGATTCGAGTTCTCATACGGAAGGACAGAATGGACATATTTTTTTAAAATGGACTTGCTTAAGTAGTACCTTGTAATAATTAAAGTAAAAAAACTTTCAGCATTCCAATTTTTTTTGTGTTTTTAGTACTGTAGCTTTCACCATATGTTTGTTGATACTATCTGGAGAAATTATAAATACTATAAAAAAAATAATTAAGATACAAGTGCTGCACTGCTGTTTGAGGGCACATATAGACCCCTCTAAATAAAGTCAATTCAGATCTATTATAAAAAATTTATATCCCCAGTAAAAATAATCAAACATAGTAAAAGTCACAGCCTATTTTCTCTGAAAAAAAAATGGATTTTCATATTTTTATTGAGGTAAAAGTAGGTAAAATAATAAAAATAATTTATCATCTGAACAAAATATTAAGGTAAGTTTATCTGAACCCCATGAAACTAGGTATTTTCTGAAAGCAAACAATATGATCTTTCATTTAAAAGTAAAATTGGCCAGTGTAAATGACTCAAGAAATTTTTTCAGGGGCAAAATGTGAAAAAAATGGAAATTTTGCATTTTTTGTAGTTCTAAAGAAAATTTTTCCCATTTCACACAGAAGATTGAGAATTTGCTTGAGAACTTTGCATTCTATGATGGGTTTAATGTTGCTGACGAATGGGAATATTCACCTAATATTTTGTTGGATTTTCCTATATGACAAAAACAAGCATTTTAATCAGCTGTGGCTGAGTGAGATAAAATTTTACAAGACATGTACAATAAATTATACTATAATTTTAAGTACACTTATGAAATTTCATGGTCTTTTTATGCTCACTTTATTAAATTTTAAAACTCAATCCGCGTGACGTTTTTTTATTGCACGCATGATACTTCCTGTCTTCCGTAAATTTCATTGGCAAACACATTATTGACACAAATTAATTTTTTTAATATACGTGCGTTCGTTAGTTTGTAAGAAGCTTTGGAAATTATAATCTGTAAATATATATCTACTTAATAACAACATTCGTTAACTTCTACAAACTTTTCCCTAATTTTAGAAGAATTAGCAACATAATGTAAAAATTAAAAAAAATATTTCAGAAATAACAAAAAATTGTTTTAAAAATTCATTTTTCATCGAAATATCTTTTTGCTTTCAGACAATATTGTCCATGTTCATCAAAATAAATAAAAGCAATTGAAAGCTTTTGAAATTAAATAATATTTTTGATTTATTGAGTTTTGTATGTTACAATTCAGAGATGATTTTTAGGTAGATGTGGTTCAACTAAAAAAAAATAAAAACATGATGTGGTTTCCTCAAAGCCTTCTGCTTTTAACTAATATAATCACTAACCTTCTCAAAATTGAAATTATAGAGTTTTCGTACAATTAGTTAGGGGGCGGGTAATACATATGAAAAAAAAATCTGCCATGACTTTAATAAAACAAACATATTTATAATAAGTTCCATCATTTGTGAATAGTTTCTCAAAGTTTCATTAAAATCCGACAATTATTTTTATTTTTGCAAGATTTTCCAAATTAATATGTGTCATACAAAAAAAAACGTGCTAAAAATGTTATATGTTATTTTACTAGTTCCGGTGATACAAAGAGAAACAAGGGTTTTTTTAATCAAAATTTAGAATGTTCTAAAAAGAAGGAAAATTTTTTAAAAAATAATTAAAAAATACTTTGATCTTTCCTCTCAATAATAACATAAGCATTTAGACGCTAAAATTTTGTTTTCGTGAAGTTTAGTGTCTTTTTCATCAGACTATGCACTGTTTTTAGCGATCCCATGAAGGTGTCTATATGCATATTTGTCTAAAATTTGCAAGTTTTATGGGAGGAAGATTTCTCAGTATTGTTTCGAGTGAATTCAGATACAAAAGAAACGTAAACAGATCTGTCGGTACTGCACGCTGACTGACAGTTAAACAGCTTAAGCAAAATTTGATGATTTTTTAAGGCATGAAACTGATAATCACAATGGAAAGTTAATTTATATACCCACACTGTATAGTTAATTTATATACCCACACAAACACTCATCTCTCTCTCTCTATCTCTCTCTCTCTATATATATATATATATATATATATAATATATATATATATGTATATATATATATATATATATGTATATAGTCTCCAGTATTTTGAACATAAGTAGATATTTATCCAGTGTTTTCTGGTTAGAACTAGATTTACGGTTCCTTCTCTTTCACTCTCAGCAGTCACGTCTATTCCTCTTAGTGTCATAGTGACATTATCGCCTTGCATTGGGGGAACTATATATATATATATATATATATATATATATATATATATATATATAATTACAAAGAAAGGAATATATATAAATTACATAGGATATAAATTACATAGGAGAAAAATTAAAAATTACCTCATTTGAATAGCTATTTCACCCTACAAGAAGTTCCTTGCAGGATTTGTCAGCACCAAGAGGTTAAGAAATAAAATAAAATAAAATAAAAACGATTACTTAAACACTTGGTGTTGACAAATTCCGCATGGAAGCTCTTGTAGGGTGAAATAGCTATTCAAATGATGTTATTTTGAATTTCTTTTTAATTTATTTATTTATATATGCTCTGTTATAATAGATACATTGAACTCTCTTTGTGGATCAGTTTTAATATTTTATATTATTACGATTCACTTGGATTATATACCTACCGATCATTACCTATATATATATATATATATATATATATATATATATATATATATATATATATATATATATATATATATATATATGGTGATTTTCTAAGCATAGCTTAGATGTGAAAGTATGGGGATTCTAGTGTGGATCGAACTCACTATTCTGTCGTAATTGATCTAGCTAACCATTACACCATGACGAAGTGACAGCCTATGTATGTATGTATGTATGTATGTATGTTAGGGGACAAATGACTAAGAAGATGGGAATAATAATTGTGACGCATTTCGTTCCGAAAATGAATTTCTTCAGCAAAATATTTTTATATTGATGGATTCAATCTTATGAATATAGACTAAAGGGAAACTTTTTTTTTTACCAACGTATCTCATCCTCTAATGCACTTCATCGGGTAAAAGTAAGGATTTTATTTTGCAACATGTATTTAGAGACAGAAATAAAAATATCCCTAGGTTTTCTAAATTTAATCATGTTAAAAAATGTTCTGTGAAAGTAACAGTAAACTATGGAGGACGCTAAGTGATGTAATTTAATACCTAAGAAACAGAAAGGATTAAATAATATTTTTGTTTAATTTTTTATTTTATTATTTGTTTATATATATATTTATTTATTTACTTTTTTATTATATTAACAGAATTATTAATTTAATTTGATAAATTATTTATCTATTTTAAATAATTATTTTAAACCGTTTTTATTCATTTATAAAAACTGTTATGGCCATGTATAGCTTAGAAAAGTAGTATTTCTTTTAGGAAAGGAGATACTTTAAAAAATTCTATGCGCAGGTTAACATTTTGGCAGGACTTGATAGGGGTAATCACAAGAACTTTCCGTCTATGTAAATTATTTCCTCATTTAATAAGTGCGTTATATCAGGGCACCTCGGCGTTGTGTAATGGTCAGCAAGCTCGTCTCGCTAAAACAGTTACAACTGAATAGTGAGTTCGATCCTCACTAGGTGCCCCTTACTTTCAGCCTTGTGCCATATCTAAGCTACGCTTAGAAAATCAAAGTAAGTGCGTTATTCGTTGGACAGAAGTTGTGATCAAACTTATATGTGAAAAGTACTGAAGGGTTTGAGGAGACGAAATGAAACAAACGTAGGTGGCAGGTTACATTGAAATTACAAAGTGGCTCAATATTTCAAATTTATATTTTGATGTACAGTGTAACTTGACGTTAAAATTAGTCTCTCCTTTAGAATTTTTTTACTTTTATTTTTACCGCATTTTAAAATTATCTTGTATAAACCTATACGTAAAGTTATTGTAAGAGATTCCAAAATTTAGCCAGTTTCAATATATTATCGTTCTAATTTATTTATATTTTTTAATCAGGACTTAATTATTTATGTCGTAATTAGTCAGAAATTGTAGATCGATAGATAGATAGATAGATAGATAGATAGATAGATAGATAGATACTATTTACTTCCTCTCAGTTAATGTCTATGATGTATGTTCGTTTTGTCCAAGGCCTCGAGCCCTTGACATCGATGTTGTACCATGTAGCTGTTGTTGCAGAAACAAAACGCTCGCAATAGATTTACATTTCAAACAGATGATTTCCAAGCCTTCGAACAAAATATTTTGTCAAATAGTTGCTAATAAATGAGACAATCAAAAAGATCATAAAATAATAGCTTGGAAATTGGGTAAAAAATACAATTATTCGAAAATAAGATGTATTCTGCATTTGCCTTAAATACCAATAAAATTGTCAAGAAATTGTTGAGGCAGATGTTAAAAGCGAGTCTTAAGACAGTGATTAGATGTTTTCTTCGAGCTATCATCTTTATTATTTCCCATTACACATTATTCGGATTTAAGTATACATTTCGAGACGGTTTTCAAAGAGGCAGACGACAATCAAACAGAGCCTTGAGTTAATGTATATTTTCAGTTGTCACTGTCCAATTTGCGACTTAAATTCTTCATCTCGCAAAGAAAAATATTTTTAAATGGAACAAAAAAAGAAGAAAACAAAGATGTTAGCATGAATGCTTAAACCGGTATTTTAGATAGCGCGAGTTTTTAATTTAAGCCTCGTTTTAAGAATTTGACTGCTTGTGAATAAACAATAAAAGACGATCCTCCTCTCCCCCCACATTCACCATTTTGATCCGTGATTATATTTTTGATCTTTCCTCACATAACGCTTTCGAAAAATTTTTCTTTTTTTTATTTATCATTTTATTATATTGTGCTATTTGAGTTTCCATGTCAGTTGGCTTTCGTTAGAAATCAAGTGACATTTTGTCTCTTCATTACTCCAGCATTGATTTCAGTATTCTTGTAATATCGTCTGAAGTGTATCAGTTCGACTTCAGATTTCTAGAGATCCTCGCTACTCTTTCAAGTATGCCAATAATGCTGGTACATATATGTAACATTCGTATTCTATATCTTTTTACCCCTTCAGAAAGGTCCATGTATTTTTCTAATTTTTCAGTCTATTTCAGTTCCCGCTTCTAAATCGATAAAAAACAAATATTTTTCGATTTTGAGAAATGTCGCGTTCTGAAGATTATCTGAAGAATCTTAGTTTATAAGAATTATTCCCCAGAAAAAAAATGTTCCCTATCTTTTACGAGTGGATCAGTTCATTTAAGTAATAATTTTATTATTATTATTTTATTTGATTTGATTTCTGGTGTGTACACATTTCTTTCCGGGTCCCGCCCAGAGACCTAAGTTTAGAAATGGCATCATGACATTTTTCACTGACAAAAAAAAACAAAAATACAACATATTTTACATAGATAAAGCCCTTCGTAAGGTGTGGGCTGTACTCGTTAGAACAATTTTTTGTATTTTTTTAAGACATGGGCTTCCAAGAATCCCTTTAATTAGTCTACCGGAATCTTTTCCGACCAATCCGAGGGATCCAACTACAACAGGGATTGTTGATGTTCCCATGTGCCACATTTTGAGATTTCGATTTCAAGGTCCTTATATTTTTATAGATTTTTTGAAGATCTTCAAAGATACATTGCAGTCTGTAGGGACGGCGATATCAATAAGGAGGCCCGTTTTTGTTTGCTGTCTCTAATAAAAATGTCTGGACGGTTAGCTTTGATTATTCTGTCAGTGTGTATTGTGTAGTCCCATAAAATTCTAACAGGTTCTATCTCCGTAACCGGGTCTGGGTGGTGTTCATACCAGTTTCTTTCAGTTTCCTTCCCGTAGAAGTTGCAGATTTTCCAGTGCAGATATTGGCCAATTCTGTCATGCCGGGTTTTATATTCAATGGGTTCCAATACCGTGCAACCTGATACAAGATGATCAATTGTTTCTGGGTAATTATCACAGAACCTGCATTTTGGGCTAACAATATTTTAGTATGTGTGCTTGATAATTTCCATGTTAACAAGCACTGATCCTGTGCAGCAAGGATAAACCTGTAGTGGACCGTGGGGTGAAGATGTGAAGAGATATCAGAAGGTTAAAATTTCCTGCTAGCCGGTCCAGCTACACGAGAATGTTGGACTTTAATTAAGTCCAAAGAAGACAAAGAAAACAAACAAGACCGACATATATATGTAAACAAATATATATTAATAACAAGTTAAACAAAGACATGGACAGTTACATAGAGTTTGTGTGGAGAAATTATGTGTGTTGTAGTGAGTGTTCGTACGTACGTGTATTGTTCTTAGCGTGTTCCCAGAATTTGGGAAACGCTGAATCTGTGAGAGGTCACGTATTGGCGTTTTAGTTGAAAAGCCTGATTTACTCCACCTCCATGCGAGGTGGCGGCCCAAGGCCTAAGTGGAAAAGAGAGGGCGAGGCGAAGGGTCAGTCAGTATTTATAGCCAGGGGAGAGAGACCTCTGTTGAAGCATTAAGGAACTGAGGAGGAGCTAACTCCGACAAACCTTTCCGTTTCAGCTTTTTATTATTACTATTATTGTTGTTGTTGTTGTTGTTTATGCAAAGACGATTAGATCTAATACTGCGATTGTAAATAAAAATGGTGGCGTAATGGCGATTAGAAAAGTAAAAGTAACTGCGTGACTAAATCTTCATGACTTGTGCTAGTTAAGTTTTTGCAGACTAATCGCTGTCAAAGATAAATTCCCAAGACCTTTTTAAGATGTCATATACCTTCAGAACGTAAATGATTCTGGCTCTTCACGGTTTTTTTTCTTCATATATGTGAATGGCCAAGACTTCTTAGGAAAGATAATAAGGTTGTTTCTACGGTTTAGACTAATTCTTCTCCGGGACTAGCTTCTACCCAAGGTCCGAGAGCTAAAATTGCACTGATATTCGAAGAGGTAGATACTTGCGTTTTCCAAGGGCAGAGTGCGAACTGAAGGCGACAGACTAGTCTGGAATTTGAACTCGCTATTCAAGGATAAGGGGCACAAATACAGATTTAGCTGAATGTTTCATCTTTATTTCTGTTCGTCCTGTTCGTAAATCTGCGGGGGTGGGGATAAAAACAGCAAAAGATAAAAGAAAATGCAATAATATATAGTGATGCAAAAGGTGATCATTTCTCTTTACAGGACATATTCATTAACATCCTGAGATAATTATTTATCATGTCATTGGCAGACAGTAGTGTTTCGCCGAATCACAACTCCTCAGATCGACTAGACAACCGAAGGCCTCAAGCACGGATCGAAACTCAACCAATTTGGTGTCAGTCAGAGATTCTACCATTAAGCCTATCTTCACTCGACAGAACGAATTGGCCAAATCAAGCATATTGTTTTTACAAACGTAAACAAACGCCAAGCATATATATATATATATATATATATATATATATATATATATATATATATATATATATATATATATATATATATATATATATATATATATATATATATATTACATGGATCATTCATACAAAAAGCAGATAGTGAAATTAATGATATGGCAAGTTTCACTCTCGCAAACAATTTTTATAATAAAATACATTAAGCTCGAACCCGATGATGAATGTTATGATCCCTGTTTATAAATTCCAGTTTAAAACAGGGATCATAAAATTCATCAGCGGGTTCGAGGTTAATGTATTTTATAATAAAAATTGTTTGCGAGAGTGATTCTTGACATATCATTAACTTTACTATCTGCTTTTTGTATGAATGATTCATGTAATATATATATATATATATATATATATATATATATATATATATATATATATATATATATTGTATGAATGATTCATGTAATGTAAATTGAACTTGATATATATATATTATAAATTAATTGATTTAAAATATGTTTTTTTTTCGCTACACAGTGATAACCATGTTTCAAAAATGGAAGCTAAAGCCTTTGAATTTAATTTTGTTATTAAATTAAAGACATTAATTCCATTTCCTCGTCAAGCGAATTTTGGAGTAATTTTGGAGTTTTAAATTTACGGTTTTAAAGGCACGGCAAAGATTCATAATTGAGGGTTTCCAAGGATACCGAGAAATCCATTCATCTAGACAAGTGGTGGTAGGGTGTTGAATTTTTTAATTTTCTTTGTATCAGTTAATAGTTACATTCGAAAGCGGGGTTATGTTTAGGGATGGGTAGGGATGTATTTTTCAACACATTCTGACATCCGCTAAATGTATGTCGTCTGGGTTTTTTTTATAAATTTTTTTATTTTTAACGGCAAAGATTCTTACGGTATTTTTTCTATTTGTATACTTAAAGATTTTGGGGGGCTGTTTAGGCTAGAATATGTTTTAACTACATTTCTAAAAAAAATTTAATTTTTAATATTTAATATACTATATTTCTTTTTAAAACCAAGTAAATGTATTAGAATTACTTACAGTATGTAAAATTATTTTTTCTTTTATATATAATCAATGGTTGGGGTTCATTGTGTCCTAACTAATGTGTAAGTTTAGAAATACACGCGTATTCTTGGGTGCCTATCAAATAGTGTTTTTGCTGTCTCTCAAACATCCTTTAAATCTGTCCTTTCACAATTAAACTCTCGATTTTATGCAATCATTCCAGCATTGTCAAATAAAGTGAAATTATGAAATGTCTGAATTTCTGGCACGAAGAGATATTATTATATTATTACAGGTGGTTTATGATCCCCGTCTTTGTAGCTGCCATCACAATGTATTTGCTGTTGTGACATCATCAGGCGATTGTTGATCCAGGTAATCTTCATTGGATTTCGAATTGAATCCTTTATTTAACCTACACAGGTTCATTGCTGTCGTTCCACTGCTCATGTGTAGGGGAGATAACTCGTCTTATTTTACTACTTCTCTGTTATTGCTCGCCCTGTTTCCACTGTGCCCCAAGTACACAGGGACCGATTGGACTCGCAATTACTATGTCACTAAACCAATGCTTCAACCCACAAGACTATTTTCCTGTAAAGTTACATGGAGCAATGAAGGCCACAGGGAACAACGAACGAAACGTTGGCATAAAAACAACGGTGAGAATGATAGTCATCTTTGATCTTATTTAGTAAGTTTTGGCACAAGGTCACATGTATCGAGCACTCTGTGAGGATCAAACTTATTACACAAGAATAATGCTCAACTGGACTAGCTTGTTAACCATTACTCTGTTCCTTATGTATTAAAAGAATAACGAGGCTTACTTTCAAACTAAGGCAACAGGATTTTATGCGGCAGTTTTGTTCATTTATTTTACTCTTTCTGTTTTTGTAAGTAGCATAAAAACTCGGAGCTCGGAGGAAAAATACAATTCCACACTTCTATGATTCTTCCTGGACTGGAGATTATTTTGGTCTTCAATTTGGAGCATTTTCAACCGTACTGCCATAACGGAATTCCCACTATGATGTGCCGTTTTTTGTTTTCTATTTCGCTTAAAAGATGTAAATGGCGGTTGTCATATTCGATATTCACTTGCATTCTTTTTATTGAAGTCGTATCATAACTATTTGCCAGCAAATAAAGGAATGTGCTACAATTTGCCAAACTTTAACTACATATATTTTAAGTTAACTTTACTTTTATTTCTACTTATTCTTAATCAGCAGGAATCTTGTGTTAAATATAGTTTCGAAAATATGTACTTCAAGATTAGAAAAAAATATCATTATAATATATGGAGATGTTCAAAATGAAAAAAAATAGAGCATTATTATAAAATTTAACACAAATGCAAACCTCCCACCATTTAGATGTATACTGACCTGAAAATGACTTTATTCTTTAGAATATTTTAATGAAATTGACCAAAAAAGTCTCTCTACGATGTGCCGCTTTTTTCTCTGTTTTGATAATATACCTACAAACGGAAATCAGGAAGTGTGGAGTAAAAAGGACGTAGTTCAACCAAAAAGAGATTAAAATTAAATAAATAAAGGGGAACTACTCTGTAATTAGCAAAACTCCAATTACATCGAAAAATTAATGATAGCTTATTTGCCATCTTACTGATCTTTAATCAGCTGCACTTATAAATTTCGCCAGCTCAGCCCCTTAAAGTGAGGATTTGCCATGCTACGGACTTGAATTACTTACATTTCCTCCGTATTTCAAGTATAAGCTGAAAGTCACACTCGTGAGCATTCTCTCAAGAACTGCTACTTTGTGGAACAGACTTTCGCTTCCATGAACACGATAAATTTAACCTTTCCAAGTCAAGATTCAATCGTTATCTGTCCTCTTTATCTTCATAATATCCAATTCCTTCTACTTCCCCTTACCTCATTCAGTAACTCATTAAATTGAGTAGCCTTCTAGTGGGTGAACATTATACAAATAATGATATCCGTGATAATAATTTTGCAAAAAAGTAAATCTGTATTATAAAATGTGATGAACATTTTTACAAATAAACGTATCATTATTTTACGGGCATCATTATTACATTCTCAACACTATAAGTTATGTAGATGACACTGAAAATGCAAGATAAAGTAGTTAAGTGTATTAGGAAGAAAGACTATCACTTGTAAAAAGACGATGTGTTGTAACCTAGGGAAGGTTACTGAATAGAATAATCAAACGAAGGTTGGTAATGAACGATAATACTTAGGACAAGAACAACACATAAAAGATTCGCCAGCGACGCGTAGAAGTAGTCAACAGTTAGAAGTGAGTCAAGTAAATTCCACAATGAATCTACAGCTGCAGGATATCTACCAACTGCCCCACGCGGTCAGATGTGGCACAAGGCCGAACTTAATGTGGGGTATCCGAGCCCATAGGCTCGGCCAAACATTCCCCGTAGACCCCGTATAAAACGGGGTCGGGCAGCAGTTTCCCGAGACGAGACTCTGCCTTTCGACATAGCCTCGTCTGGGGGTCGAATCTCCAGCTGCAGACCAACATACAGTATTTACTATCGTATGTATGTGGATGGGAACATATCCATTATCGTCCGTAGGTATGCTACAGCACTATGTATGGTCGTTACTAAGAGGGACAGTCTAATATGCGAACTATAAATTAGAAACGTCAAAATCAAGCATGAAGAGAAATTTAGCTACGGAAAATATAACACCAAAATCCGAAGTAGCATTGGAATAGTAAAATATGCATTTCAGAAACTAAACAAAGTATTAGAAACAATGAAAATAGTGCAGAAATGAAATATCAGTCTTGCATTATAGCATTGACAACAACAGAGATATGATTCTACAGAAGGATGCAGAGAATACCATGGATGGATCATGTGGGCAACGAAGAAGTTTTAAGGAAAATGAAACCAAGGACACTTGTACTTAGAGTCAGAAAGAGACATCTGAAATTTCTGGGATAAACAAGGGCTCCGAGAATGTGACACTCACGAGACAAACTGAAGGCAGAAAAGACAGAAGCAGTAGAGAATAACTTATCTCAGGAACTTGTGTAAATGGCTGGTAGAACAGGTATCAGGAGAGATGGCAGAAAGACAACCTTAGTAAGATCTACAAAGGACAGGAAGTTGTGGAGTGCCATGATCCCTCACATTCTGAATGGACACGAAACAAAGTATAAGTCAGACTCGAAGAAAAAAGAAAACAATATCCAAAACGAAAGAGTGCATGGAGAATTTGACACTCACAAGAATATATTGAATTTTAAATTCAAGAGAGATATAGGGAAGGGTCGAGTAACCTCCCTAATGAACTTATATAAATGAATGGTAAGCAATGAAATATAAATGGATGGGTGGACAAACGTTGCTTAGAGATTAAAATGATAGGAAATTATGGAGAGCCATGATTGCAAACGCCCTGAAAAATTAATCATTTCTTGTCTTCTATCAATCTTATATTTTTTATCAGATTCTGTACCAAACACATGAAAATAGACAAAAATCGAATTATTATTATTGAAGTGGGTACAAACGGAGATCACACTATATACTCTTGTTATCCTTAAGTTATAAATTGGACTTCAAATTGTAGTATTTTTTTAATTTAAGGCATTTGACGTTATTACCCAAACAGAAATTTCGCTACGAGGTTCCGTTTTTGTTGCGTAATACTAACACGCAAAAACATGCGTAAGCAGAAATTGTATCGTTATAGCAGAGTATTGTTTTAACGAATGTTCGCGACAAGATCATATGATTCTACAAAGCTCCAACAGTCTCTTCTGCATTGTAGCTGATTTCAATGTTGTTTGCATCTTTGCTCTAATGTTCAGGTCATCTTTTTTTTTTGGCAAAGTTTTTTCCGGACTCTCATATCTCATATATAACAGTTACTTAACAAGATCCATAATATGTGTAGAGGCTGACTGTCTTTCATTCTGTAGTCTCCTGTAAAAGCAATTTTCACTGTCTGACAGATTTTCGTTTCAATACGATGACAAAATCTCATCCATTTTCCATCCACCCTTATACATTTGAAATAGTTAAATGTGGCTACCGCTTCTACTCCAACAGTTTCTTTTTCCGTAATTCCTGTCTGTGGAATTCCCTTCCGTTTACTTGCTTCTCGGAAAACTACAGTCTTCAAAAATTTAAATGCAACGTCAATTGCCATCTTCTGTTGTCTTGAACCCCGCTCATCTTTTATTCTTCCCTCAATCCATACCATAGCCAGTCTTTTCTCTCTGTTTCACTCTCTGTAACCCCTGCATACTAGTGGCATTCACGCCTTGATTTGGGTGAAATCATTATTATATATATATATATATATATATATATATATATATATATATATATATAATCATTTATTTAAATATTATAACATAAATATGTTATAAAATCACTACAAAAATAGCCATTTCGTTTCGACACATCCAGTGTCTTATCAAGTGATGGTGTTGAATATATATATATATATATATATATATATATATATATATATATATATATATATATATATATATATATATATTTGTGTGTGTGTGTGAAGGAATTCAATTAAACATGTTTAACCGAAAACACCTGTTTGTGATCATTTTTTTTTTATTTAAAAAAAAGAATCGAATAAGTTTTTCACATCCTCATCAGAATTGTTGATAAATTGCCAAAAGTTGATATTCTATTAAAGATTTTTTTCCACATCTTCGTGTAGCTTTTAATAAGCTTTGTCTATCTGTTATTTCTCCCAAACCCTGTTCTTCTCAAGATCATTAAATACGTTACGCGCTGCTTTCCCCTGTTCCTATATCCCTCTGTCTGTCCTGTGAGTATTAGTTTTTCCAAGACCTCCTTCCTCATTACGTGCGCCAGAAATTTTAGCTGTCTCTTTCTGATGTTAAGTATAAGTTTCCTTTTTGTTTCAATTTTCTCTAAAACCCGTTGTTGCTGACATGTTCGGTCCATGGTATCTTCAGCAACCTTCTACAGAAATTTCTGTTGCTTCAAGTCTCTTCTTCATCTTTGAGGAGATTGTCCAGCATCCGCTGGCATACAAGAGGACAGATATCATGTAACATTTCAGCACACTTTACTTTTTCTAACGAAATTCTTCTAAAACTTTTATCCACAATATTGTCAACATTTAGATCTTGTTAATGATTGCGACGGTCGGATGTAAGCAAACAAAACAACTGCGCCACAACTCATTCGTAAGGCGAAAAAATAAAATAAATAAGTAAACATAATTTGTCAGTTTAATTTAATAACACACACACACACACGCATACATACATACATACATACATACATACATACATATCTATATCTATATGGAGGGTACGGCTTAAAATGTTCTATATTTACAAGATAGGTGTGCTGTATATCGGGGAGACAGCTTTTAAAAATATACTGAGACGTGAAATGAACATTTCCGATTCCTATGGCCACACTGTACATTAGTTTCTCCACCTTTGTCTCTCTCTCACTATCTATCTATCTATACGTATATATATATATATATATATATATATATATATATATAGAGAGAGAGAGAGAGAGAGAGAGAGAGAGAGAGATTTAGTTTACGAAAAACTAGGTAATCCGGTGAAATAATTTATTATATGGAACCTTAAAGTAATCTCTTTTTCTTTTTTTCTCTCTTTTTCTTTTTTTCTTTTTTTCTTTTTTTCTTTTTATGCTTTCTGGTCTATCCCCCTCCCATATCAAGATATAACTTCCGTTAACAGATTTAAAGTGTCACTGTCTAGATTTGAGCGAAAATTTAAATTTGAAACAATAGAAATGTTGCATCTAACTCAATGCTGTCTCTCTACCCCCTACACTGCTCCCACTTCGTTAATTTCCTTATTATTGCCCGTCATAAATGTGTAAAATTTATTTTCATTTTTTCATTTCAACATTTGAAAATAAATATGATGATCCACTGTCCTTTAAAAGGGCCGTGGTGAAATAATTTATTATATGGAACCTTAAAGTAATCTGTTTTTATTTAAAATATATATATATATATATATATATATATATATATATATATATATATGTGTGTGTGTGTGTGTGTGTGTGTGTGCGTGCGTGTGTGTGGCGTTTAATATTTGCTATATTTATGAATAAGAAGTATACAATATCGAAGACAGAGCGTTTAAAGATATATTGAGGTGTTGTCACCATACACGTTCGATTCCTATGCCCACACTGTCCATTAGTCTATCTTTCTCTCTCTTTCTCTCCCCCTCTCTCTCTCTCTCTCTCTCTATCTATCTATCTATCTGTATACAAATATGTGTATGTGTGTGGATGTTGTTTGTGTGTGTTCCAGCAATATATTAAAACACATATATATATATGTGTGTATATATATATATATATATATATATATATATATATATATATATATATATATATGTATATATATACATGTATACATATATATATATATATATATATATATATATATATATATATATATATATATATATATATATGCATGCATGCAACTAACAGCTTTTTATTTCCTATTTACGATGAACAGATCCGGTCTTTTCACTTTAATTTAGTGGCTGGTCCGTGTCAATATTATTTTATGTTCTCGGACAGTTTTTCGTTTAGTTTAACAACCGTTATCTACACGGTTTAACTTTAATCGTTTTCACAGATCCCCGTATGTATTTGTACTTATTTGTAATTTACTGTGTTTCTTGACTTGCTGTTTGATACCATCCGTTAACGGGTCTTTTACCTGAAACCCGAAGTAAAAGAAGGAATCTTTAGAAAGTTATTACGTTGAGAGAGGTTCCCCGACTGGATAAAACAGTTCTCACGCGCATAATGTTTTGTATTCTTTTTAGCCAACGGTCACCCATCTAGGAGTCCTGTCGGGATTTAACATTGGTGGACATATTCTCAGGATTATGTTATGTAGATGACACTATGGAAAATGCAAGAACACTGAATGAGATAAGCTAGTAAAGTGAACTGGGAAAAAGACTATTGTACTTGTTCTGACTGTTTATTGCCATATTCACCACGTTTCGGACGTTGTACGCTCCGGTTTTCTTCAGGTGTTATTAGTTGGAATTTCGAACTGAACCCTTTAACTAGTCCACGTGGGTAGGTGGTTATAATTCCACGTGTCATGCCTCTTTTGTATATCTCAGTTTCAGTTCATGCACCTTGGCAACTCAACTCTCTAAGTTGTTTTATTTTCCCCTCTGCTATTGTAAGGTAACTCCTCACCGTTTTTGATGAAGACACTTTTGGGCTACTCAGCCAACACTTTTATCCACTGGGTCATGTGAATATGGCAATACAGATGAGAACAACAGTGCAAAAAAAAATGTAGATAGTGTAAATAGTTACAATACCTCATCTGAAAAATATAAACACGGAACGAACACTTATACTGAGAATTAGGAAAAGGAGAGATTGGAAAAAGTAGTTCTCTTACTATTATTGAAATACTAATGTTGTTTGAATGCTAAATTATTATTATTATTATTATTATTATTATTATTATTATTATTATTATTATTATTTCCTTTGATTTCTGTTGTATACTCATTTCCTTCCCGGCCCCAGCATTATTATTATTATTACATAAAATGATTGATTCAACTCTTCCAATATTTTTCAACACTTAGGGAAGAGCGCGATTTAAGGAAAGCAAAAGCAAAGAAAATATAGAATAATATTCAATAATTTTCGACAGTGTTTGACGCGTTGGTTACTAGTACAGCCGATTTTCTCAAGACAGACGACGTTTGTACAAAGACTTGTAGTTTTTGTAGTTTTATATGTTTATACTTGTGTACAATTTTTAAATATAATTTGAAGAAGACATACTGTCGAAATATTGTTGGACATTGTCAAATATTGTCTTTTCTTTTCTTTTGTTAAATTTTCTCTAAGTGTTGTATTATTATTATTATTATTATTATTATTATTATTATTATTATTATTATTATTATTATTTCCTTGGATTTCTGTTGTATAGACATTTCCTTCCGGGTCCCAGCAAGAGATCTAAGGTCACAAATGGCTTCATCACACATTGCCCTGAACATTTTTTTATAAAAAAATAAAACAAACATTTATATATATAAAGCCCCTCGTAAAGTATGAGCTGTACTTTTGAGTACATTTATTTCTTTTAAGGCATGAGATCCCTTCAATGAATCAATCAGAACATTTTCCTATCAAAAGCCCCAACCAACCACAACTGGAATTATTGATGTCTTCATGTGACCCATTTCTGAGATTTATTATTATTATTATTATTATTATTATTATTATTATTATTATTATTATTGTATATACATTTTCTTTCGGATCCCAACCAGATACCTAAGGTTGGAAACGACTTCATGACATTTTCCTCTGATCATTTTACAAAAAACAAAGAACACACACATTTAAATAGATAAAGCCATTCGTAATGTGTGAGCTGTACTTGTGTGTACAATCTTTTTGTATTTTTTAAGGCATCGGCTACCAGGAATCATTCAGGGAGTCTATCGAAACATTTTTCCAATCAATCCGAAGGCCCCAACTCCAACTGGAATTATTGATGCCCTCGTGTGGCACATTTTTGAGATTTACATTTCAAGATCCTTGTACGTTGATAGTTTTTTGAAGATCTTCAAAGATATATTAGAATTTTGGGGGGACTGATTGTCAATAATAAAGCACATTCTGCCATGTCAATAAGAAAGCACATTCTGTGTTTGTGTTCTTTGATCACAATGTCTGGGCGTTTAGCTTTGATTCTTCTGTCTGCGTGGAGTGTAAAGTCCTATAAAATCGTTATAGGTCCTATCTCTGTAACAGGATCTGGGTGATGTTCATGCCAGTTTCTTGCAGCTTCCTTCCTGTAAAAGTTGTATATTTTCCAGTGCAGATATTGTCCCACACTATCATTATTATATTCACTTGGTGTTAACACCGTGCAACCTGATAGATGATCAACCGTTTCTGGGTATTTATCACATGATCTGCACTTCGGGTTAACATAGTATGTGTGCTTGGTAATTTCTAGTTAGCAAGCATTGGTCCTGTGCAGCAAGAATAAAAGCCTTCGGGTTCAGATTTTAACCCTGCTCTTACGTAACCATTGATGGGTACGGTGTTTGCTTACATCAGCTTGTTCTAACCGGTACGGGCGGAATATTGAGCATGAATAGGCTTATCTTGCCATCGTTTCTGCATTTGGTACCTTGCATTTGTTTTTGATTTCATGTTTATGTTCTTTGCTGCTGCAGTTGGTGTATTATTGTGTATTTGCATTTCTTCACCCACTTAAATTCCCTTTTGAATTTGTTGGCTTCATTTATTATTATTATTATTATTATTATTATTATTATTATTATTATTATTATTATTATCTTTGATATCTGACGTTTACACATTTCTTTCCGGGTCCCGCCCAGGGACCTAAGGTTAGAAATGGTATCATGACACTTTCCACTGCAAAAAAATAAATAAATAAATAAAAATTAAAAAATAAAATAAATAAAATAAAATAAAAAATAATTACATAGATAAAGCCCTTCGTAAAGTGTGGGCTGCACTTGTCAGAACAATTTTTTGTATCTCTTTGAGGCATGGACTTCCAGGGATCTCTTCAATCAGTCTACTGGAATCTTTTCCAACCAGTCCAAGGGCTCCAACTACAACAGGAATTGTTGATGTTCCCATGTGGCACATTTTTGAGATTTCTATTTCAAGGTCCTTGTATTTTGACAGTTTTTCGAATATCTTCAAAGATATATTGCAGTCTGCAGGGACTGCCATATCAATAAGGAGGCATTGTTTTTTGTTTGTGATCTTTAATAACAATGTCTGAGCGGTTGGCTTTGATTGTTCTGTCAGTGTGTATTGTGTAGTCCCATAGAATTGTAACAGGTCCTATCTCCGTAACCGGGTCAGGGTGGTGTTCGTACCAGTTTCTTTCAGTTTCCTTCCCATAGGAGTTGCAAATTTTCCAGTGCAGATATTGGCCCACTCTGTCATGCCGGGTTTTATATTCAGTGAGTGCCAATATCGTGCAACCTGATATAAGATGATCAATGGTTTCTGGATATTTATCACAGAATCTGCATCTTGGGCTAACACAGTATTTTAGTATATGTGCTTGATAATTCCTAGTTAACAAGCATTGGTCATGTGCAGCAATTATAAAACCTTCAGTTTCAGCTTTCAACCTTGCACTACGTAGCTACTGATGGGTGCGGTTTTTGTCTACGTCAGCTTGTTTGGTACGGGTAGAGTATTGGCCGTGGAGCGGTTTATCTCGCCATTGTTTCTTTATCTGGTCGGTCGCATTTGTCTTTGCATTCATTGTTAAGTATTTTGCAGCTTCATCCGGTATACAGTGATGTATTTGCATTTCTGGGCCCATTTGAAACTCCATTTTGAATTTGTCGGCTTCCTTTACTACAGAGTAAAGACACTTACTACTTTCATGTTCCTTGACACATACCATTATTATTATTATTTTTATTATTATTAGTATTCAACTCTGAATTCGTTGTTCTTTAAATGATTTCCAACCGATTGCCATTTAATACTTCTATTCCTCTGGTCAAACCCAATGGCTCAGAATTTGGCGAGTCTAAACCACATGATAAAAATGGCGGTAGGTGTCAAATATTGTAAAGATTTCTGAGTGTATATATTATTTTTTATCTGATTTCATAAAATGCATATCTTTTACATATATTAGGTTAAATAATAAATAATTACCGTTTTTGTTTCTCATTTTTAATTCTTTAAAATATTACAACTGGTTGCCCAAAGCTTATGACTTTAATATTATTCTGATGTAAACATTATCTTTTTTAAATTTATTTTAAATGCACAGTTTGTGCAATTCATTTTTATTTATATCTCGTCCTAGTCACATAAGGCAAAGTACTTTCATTACGATATTTGCCTCTAACTCCAGGTTTTGTTACCACTGCTCCTTGGAACCGGGAATGCTTCCCTGATCACGACAATCTTAACCTGTTCGAGGTTAGGGTTAACCATTATCTTCCTCCTATCCTTACGTAACCCTCTACCTCGAGTTCTCCTGGCCTTTGTAAAGAGTGAACTTTACTGCAAAATAAAAAAAAAATAATGTCCATTTTTTTCTCAACTATATTTCTTTAAAGTATTACATCTGCTTCCTCGAAACTTAGACTCAATCTAATATTATCTTAATGTAAACATTTTTTTTTAATGCAAAGTATTTTCCAATAAGTTTTTATTTTGTGTCTCATCCTTGTAAGATTAGGCAAAGTTTGGCATTTTTTACTGTTTATTAGGTTAAGTAATAAATAATATCCGTTTTTGTGTCTTAACTTTATTTCGTCAAAATATTACAACTGGTTCCCTTGGTATAAACGTCTTCTTTTTTTCTTTATATTAAATTCATTTTTTTTTACTATTCGTTTTTACTTAATTTCTGAAATAAGACTATCGACTTCTGTCGCAAATTAGACTTATATAAATGTTTTAGAAACTAATATTTTGTCACAGACTAAGACGAAGCAGACAAATTTAATCTTCTGTTTTGTTCTCTGTACCGGCAAAAAAAATGTGGTGTTTGAGGACCCCCCAGGTCCCATCCCCATAGCGCCTTGGATGCTGGATATGCCGATATATATCCTGAACACTCTGTAAAAATCATTGATGTTTCCGATTTTCTCTCTCACATCTCATAATTGTTTCTTCTTGTTCTTTTCTTTCTCGAAGATTTTTTTCTTTCCGACATCCGTTTGTCCTTTGTGTGTTTTGGCATTTTTATGATCAGAATCATTTTCGTTTTCTTTTTATTTATTTCGTTTTTGGCTTTTATTTTCAAAACGTCGGGGAGGAGAACTGGTACAAGAGGGCAGGTTTAAAATGCGTTTCATTGTTCTATTTAATCCAAAACCATCAATCAAGATGATTGTTGTACATTTGGGACGAAGGGGAAGTCAAAACCGTATAATGTTAAGGCATGCTATGTCGGTTATTAAACGCCCCAGGAGGAGATTCGGCAGTGATGTTTTAGTGCGCATGCGCCTACTTCATCTCGTCTCATCTGATATTAGCAGTTCCATCATGGCTGATAACTATGATAGGTGATGCGAAATTAGAATGGTCGGGCTTGTCTCTGCTTTGTTTTCTGTTGTCCTGCAAAGGCCGGGGTACAAACAATATTCGAGTAAACACGCACACGCACGCACGCAACGCGGGCAACATCACATAGGAACAGCCATGACAAGATTCATGGATAAGACGCGGGAAACGGTATGCGAGTGGTGGGAAGATACCGAATCAACTGCCGTCATTTGCTGTCTCATCTCAGCTCAAACCACACCCGGATCGACCGTATTCCCCTACCCTCTCTGTTGTCATTGTCCTGTTATTTGAACACTGATGGCTGTGAATAAACGAGTTATAGGCTCTGCAGATCGCGTATCGTTGATGGTAGTTGGAGTTTAGACAGGACGAGATGCACGTCTGTCAGTGGGGGACGGACGGACTGATGGACCCGTAACGACGGAAGGAAGGTCTACTCGTCCAGAGGTCAAACTCACTCACTGGCATTGGATGCTGGATTACCACTGACTATCAGCCATGGGAGAGCATAGATTGTTTTGCAGCATTGACATGGGGAAAATGTGTCGCCATCTGGCTGGTTTTAGCTGAGGGTGGAACGTCCCCAAACTACTGCTGAAAATGATGATAAATAAATACCCTTTACTGAATCTTACAGTGCATTCTTGTCCGCTTATCACTCGCCTTTGTCCAGAGGCTTGAAATAACTCACTTCGTAATTTGTCTTGTTTATCAAGTATGTTTTTAGTCTAAATAAAACTGGGGTGGGTTTGTTTTACGGTGTAGCCGATAAGCCACCTCGTACAATATTTGCCCACCCAGTATGTCTTTCTCAAATAACGGATAACAAAATTCAGGAGTTTTATTCCTTGTTGTTTTATTTTATTTTTAGCATTCAAAGATATTCAGTTTAACCACCTGCATATAATAAATCTACATTTGCTCTCCAATAACATTGAACAGAATCTAAAGCTAAACTTCTACGTCTGGGAAATACTGAATATTGACACAGCAGAAATTCTTCATATCCTCTTTATGTGCTGCGTGCCCTCAGAACGTAGACAATTTCCTGTCCTTTTTAACTTTTAATAAATTTTTCCCTTTCGTTATTTCTCCTAAACCTTGTTCTGTCATCCATTTACCCAAGCTCGTCAAGTATGTTAGCCGTTGTTTTCCTCTGTCTCTCTTGCCCTCAATCTGTGCTGTGAGTATCAGATTTTCCAAGCCCCCATTATTTGGCTCAAAAATTTCAACTGTCTCTTAATGTATAAGTCTCCTTTTGTTTCCATTTTCTCTAATACCTCGTCGTTGCTCACCTGCTCGGTCTATGGTATCCTCAGCATACTTCTGTAGAACCACATTTCTTTGGCTTCAAGTCTCTTCTTCAGCTGTGAGAAAATTGTCTAACATTCATTGCCATACAGGATGACTGATATAATCTAATAATTCAGTACTCCTTTCTTTTTTCTAACAACGGTTTTTTGTCTCTTAATACATTGCTTGGCATTTGGAATGTATCTGTGGCTATTTTTCAATCCGTCTTCGGATTTCGGTGACGCACTTTCCTACCTCTGTTAAAACTCTTCCCAGATAGTTTACATTTGTGTACTTGTTTGATTTTGGAATCCCCGATTTGTAATTTGCTCGTTGGGCTGTTCCCTTTTGCTAACAACCATGCATTCCGTCTTCTCACTTTTCTTCGCTGCCTTCTGTAGGAGTTTTTGTAGTTTCCTTTTGGTGTCTGCTATCAACACTGTGTCATTTGCATATCTCATGTTATTAAGATTGTGGCCGTCAATAATGAATCTTTGCAGGGAACCTAGTTATCTAAAAAGACGAAAGTAAAGAACTAGGTTTCTAAAGATTGCCTTGTGTTATTCATACATTTTTTAAAAAAGGTTTGCATAAACATTTGCCAAGTTTAACATACGGACAACACAACTGTCAAAATCAAGAGAAACACAGTGAGAATCGAACTTAAAATTATCTTGCTAATCGTAGCCATAAGCACCCGGTAAAGAAAGAATGTGTTCTTCTTCTTCTATGTGCTGTGTCATTTCAGGACATAGGCAATCACGGCCCTCCATATCTTCCTGTCCTTTGTAGCTCTTAATAAGTTTTGTCATTTTATCATTTCTCCCAGACCATATTCTGGCACCCACTTGCTCAAGCCCATTAAGTATGTCACGCATTGCTTTCTCCTGTCCATCTTGCCCTCTCTCTGTCCTGTGAGTATCAGATTTTCTAACCCCACTTCCTAATTACGTGTCCCAGAAATTTCAACTGCCTCATCCTGATATTAATTATAAGTTTCCTCTTTGTTTCAATTCTCTCCAAAACCTCATCCTTGCTCACATGTTCGACCATCGCATCTTTCTGTAGAATATATGTCATAATATGTTATAATGTCATTATGGGGTACGGTTGCTATATATGGGCAGGAGCTTTTTCGTCTTTAATTTCCAGCTCGATAGCGCGTGGATGTGCGGAAGGTGTAATGGAAAACGGCTCAGAATTGGACGTGAGAAAGACGAGTTCCAATTCCAGTTGGATTAGTTATATTCCCTTACGCGCAAATAACTTTGGGAAAGGTATGAATCCATTTCTTCTACCTCCAGCTATGGGTTAATTAGTAGAGCTTGTATCAGTAAATCATTATTATCTCAACAAATCTTACAATCTAAATATACTTTCTGGCTTTAAATAACCTGCGAAGGGGTGATAAGTCGTTCTAATCAGTTCAATCAACCTCTAAAACTGGGGTTCCTAACCATTTTTTTTTTTGCGTCATCGTCCACTTTCACATGGAAGAATTTTCCACTACTCACATGCATCGTAAATATTATAGGCTCGGCCAAAAATTCCCTGTAGACCCCGTATAAAACGAGGTCGAGAAGCTGTTTCCCGAGCCGAGTCTCTGCCCTTCGACGTAGCCTCGTCTGGGGATCCTCTCTGCCCGGAGGCAGATTGTTTGACCAGCACAGCTGGAGACGAATCTCCAAGTGCAGGATATCTACCAACCGCTCCACGCGGTCAGATGTGACACAAGGCCGAATTTAATGTGGGCTATCCGAGCCCGTTGGCTCGGCCAAAAATTCCCCGTAGACCCAGCACAGCTGCAGACAAATCTCGTACCGCAGACTAACATACAGTATTTGCTACTGTATTTATGTGAATAGGGACTTACACATTATCGTCTGTAGGTATGATACAACAATATATATATATATATGTATATATGTATATATTTTTATAAATATATATATATATATATATATTATAATAATAATAATAATAATAATAATAATCTATGTATTACAATTATATATCCATTATTTTATTATGTATAATGATACATATAATATTTATTTGGTTCCTTGATTTTTAATTTTAATATTGCCATGTCTTATGGCCCATTGAATATAATAAGTATTGTATTTTAGGATCAAAATAATATAATATATAAAAATGATTTAATCATACAAGAGGCCCGTATAAGATAGTTCTAAAGTACATACAAAAATAAAATCCTAAAATAAACCTATATATATATATATATATATATATATATATATATATATATATATATATATATATATATATATATGTATATCAAATATGTGGCGCAGTTCAATTTATATTACAATGAATCATACATACAAAAAGTAAATTAGTAAAGTTAATGATATAAAATGGCGAAATCCCTTCACAAACAAATTTTACTAATCTACTTTTTGTATGAATGATTCATTGTAATATAAATTGAACTGCACCACATATTTGATTTAAAAGAACTGAACCGACCTTCAAATTTTCGGGATATATATATATATATATATATATATATATATATATATATATATATATATATATATACGTTTGATGAAAATTTATCGGCACGATCCACTTCCTAAAACTGATCACTCATCATTTATTTATATGTAAACTAATACCTTCTTAGTTCATCGCCTCTGGCAACTTTGTGCACCATTCCGAGGCTATCAACTGTGGGGAGTTCAACGAGTGAAGGTAACTACAACGTGTTTCGCCCGGCTGCAGTCTAAATCTAGACTGAACTATTAGCAGTATATCGAGGGTTGACTCGCAACAAATACACATGGATGGAGATGGTTAGCTGCGTGGAGATCCTCTGACCACACCGGTCATTGGATTGATGATCATATGCATGGGTCTTTGTCGGTCCGTATTGAAGAATGGTTGACGTCACTACCCTCTTAAACGCTCTCTCTCCTGTCAACCGTAGATCTTCAGTAGGGAAAAGCAGTCATCTCTGCTGAATGTATTAATGCGAGATAGATAATTGCACTTGAGTTGTACTTTTAATGTTTGATTTATTTCAAAAATATTTGTCCACGAGTCAGTCAGTTATGTGCCATGCGTGATACACGCTTAGGCGATCATGTATCTTTCGATACATGACTGACGAGGCAGATTTTTTTCTCGCTGTAGGTTGCCATTTCTTTCTGCGGTAGACCAGTTGCCATCCAAGGTTATTGAACCCAATCTGTCCTGCTATTTACCCATAGCTAGGGGAGAAGAAGGTCATAATCATATGATTATATGATTACTTAATACCCTTTTCCATGGGTATTATGACGCAAGTGAAAGAAATGAGTAGCTACATATATTGTATCTTCCATATTACTGGACATTTCGATAATTGTATGTTACGCACTGTATTGTCGAGTATCTGGATACGTCCGGTTCACTCTCCTCTCCGGTCTTTTGAACAGGGGTAAAGGTTTATCCCTTGTTTGTTGTTTAGGATTGGGTTTCCATTTCCTTCTAAAGATCTTTTCATTCTCTTTCACTTCCAGTGGCCCCTTGCGTCTTAGTGGGATTATTCATCTTCCTCTTCATTTGTAACCCTTTACCTAGTGTGGCTGTTGGGCCTTCTACAGGGTGAACGTCATTGTTAAAAAGAATGTTCTGGATTATTCTATCCTTCTCAAATATATCAAGCTTACCTCTTTTCTAAATGAATGGAGTTTCCCTAGCAGTTCAAACAGATCTTGTGTCGTAAAACATAATTTCTTGTGTAAAAGAAATCCGACATTCTTTTTTGGCTGACCTAAGAAATACGGCAAAGATAAAGGAAGATTAATTATGATTTAGGGTAATTTTCGGAAGGAATAATATTGGAGCACTGTTTATTCAGATTAAGCTGTAGAAAGGGAAATAAAAACTTTTGAAAGATTAGGTTGCGCCAGTCATGAAAGCATAGAGAATTTGCTTGCTTTGAATTGTCAGCATTCAAACATTTCCCTGGATTCGAACTCTGACGATTGACATTCGCAATGAATACCCTACTGTTTTCTTCGCCGCTTCCACGAAAATTAATTAGTGTTTGGTGTTCGATTTTATTTCTGTTTGATGATGTTCGATTGAACAATCTGTCCATGACATGAATTTGTGTGTATGAGGGAGGACTTACAGAAAACTCCCACTCTCTGTCTTTTTTTCTCTCTTTCTCTCTTTCGCCTTTTCTCTCACTCTTGCTTTTCTCTTTTTTATTTTTTTAAATTTTTTCTCTTATTCATTTTCTTTTCTCACCGTCTCCTCTCTTGCAAATCCTGTCTTCTCTGTTTTTCTCTTCTTCTTTTCCACTTCGTCCCCTCTCTATATTTTTTACCGTTTTTTACTTTCTTTATCTCAAGATATTTTCTCTTCTATGTGTTTCTCCTTTACACTTCTCTCTCTCTCTCGTGTCTCTTTTTTGGTACATATCTCTCTTCTTCATGTTCTCACAAGTCTCTCTTTCTTTCTTTCTTTCTCTCTCTCTTTCTCTCTAGTTGTCGTTTTTTCTTTTTCTCTATTTCTTTTCTCTTTTACTCACTCTCTTTTTTTATCTCATTCTATATCTCTCAAACTTTCTCCTCTTCTTTTTCTTTATTCTCACCTCCTCCTCCTTTTTTGTCCTCCCCACCACACCTTTTCTTTTCTTACTCTGTTTCTTTCTTGTTTTGTCCTTCTTCTTCTCTCTCTTCTTGCTTTTTTTTTCTCTCATTTTCACATTGATGTTTTTTGCTTCCCTCTTAGTCTCACTTTTACTGTTTCTCTTGTTTTCTCTCTTTATTTCCTCTCGCTTTTACTCGTCCTTTATTTATCTCCTTTATCTCCCACCTTCGTATTTTTGCCTCTCACTCTGTATTTCATATCTCTCTTTATTTTTCTCTTCTTTTCTATTTCCTCCACTCTCTTTCTCAGAAAATTCGGTTATTTATCCTCAACATGCCATTTCCATCGCGTTAGCAACAGAAATAAAAGACGGAGTATCTCTTTTTAAAAATCACGATCTTATTTTTCTCATTGAACCATTGCGAGTGCTGTCAATTGGATTAAGCTGAGATGATGTGTTTTGCGATATAGCAGCTCATTTTGAGGTATTTAATGTAAAAATCTTCTTTCTTATTACACTCCAAATTGTCTTGCTTATACAGGAATCCATCGATCAATGCGGCTAATGTGTACATTGGTAACTATAAAAAATCAATTTTTAATCACTATGGTTAAACTGCAGAATGTTTTACCGCACTAATTGCGTATTATGTATTCACGAATTTTGGTATGTAAATTTTTAACACACTAATGGAAAACACATTAATCGAGTGCGCATTAATCGAGGAATTACTATACTTTAGTCAATAGAGGAACATTGATCGTTTTTATGCTTGAGCCTATAGTTTTGCATTTAAATCCATAGTTAAACATTGGCTCTGTTTATTCTTGAGTATATAACTAAACATGTGTTTATACTTGAATCTATAGATAAGCATTGATCGCGTTTATATTTAAATCTATAGATAAACATTGACACTATTCATACTTGAGTCTATAGACAATCATTGATAGTATTTATAATTAAAACTATGGGTTAACTATGACCCTCTTTATGCTTGAGTCTACAACTAAATATTATTTGTATTTGTACTTGAGGCTATTGACAAGAATTGATCGCGTTTACATTTATATCTATATTTAAACACTGGCCCTGTTTATATTTGAGTCTATAACTATTAGTCGAGTGTTTAGAAAAAATTGATCTCGTTTATACCTAATTATATAAGTAACTATTTGTGGGGGTGTACTGAGAGATCTTGTTTACAAGGTCAAAAAGAAAACAATTCCTGCATTAAAATAAGCAATTTCTGATAGATTTTCTGAAACTGATGTAGAACATGAAGTGAGACATTTTGAACATGTTAAATAGTTTGTTATCATAACAAATTATGCTGTTTTCATGTGACAATATATATATATATATATATATATATATATATATATATATATATATATATATATATATATATTGTATTTGTACTTGAGGCTATAGACAAGAATTGATCGCATCTACATTTCTATCTATATCTAAATATTGGCCGTGTTTATATTTAAGACTATAACTAATTATTAGTTGAGTCTATAGAAAAAATTGATCGCGTTTATACCTAAATATATAAGTAACTATTTGTGGGGGTGTACTGAGAGATCTTGTTTACAAGGTCAAAAAGAAAACAATTCCTGCATTAAAATAAGCAATTTCTGATAGATTTTCTGAAACTGATGTAGAACATGAAGTGAGACATTTTGAACATGTTAAATAGTTTATCATAAATTATGTTATTTTCATGTGACAATATATATATATATATATATATATATATATATATATATATATATATATTTGTACTTGAGGCTATAGACAAGAATTGATCGCGTTTACATTTCTATCTATATCTAAATATTGGCCTTGTTTATATTTAAGACTATAACTAATTATTAGTTGAGTCTATAGAAAAAATTGATCGCGTTTATACCTAAATATATAGGTAAGTATTGGCCCTGTTTATACTTGAATCTATAGACAAGAATTGATAGTATTTTTATTTAAATCTTTATGTAATCATTTGTCCTGTTTATAATTGAGTTTACAAGTATCAACACGGGAGGTGACTTTTTGTGGAGAGGAGTCTACTCCTCTGCAGTCAATGTAATCTTGGTACTGACAACCCGGGAAGTTGTCAGCTGGACATTCATTTGGATCTATCTACATTATGACATACATCCTATGCATCCTGCTGACTAGACGGCTGGCCGTAGCTTTATTTTGACCCTGTGAAAATCGACGCTAAGATTAGTAAATATTTACACTTATTTGCCTACGCCATTCTTGCACTAGCGAAATTAAAAGTTACATCGATAAAACAAGCATTTAATACGTGTAGTTTATTAAATAGTAAGGTTACAATGGTTAAATTAGACATCTCCGTGAGTAGAGAAAGTTTTCTATTCATCACCTAGAGGTCGATTTTGATTGATTTGGCGGGCGAAATACTCTGCCAATGGGCGTTAAGCCACAAGTGCTTACAACTTCAGTATAACGTCATCTTTATACAAGAATAGCTGGATTTTGAGTCGATTGCGCTGGTGAAGCCGTTATTAATGCCATAAAAATGGTTTTATTCCAATTTGGTCGCACGCGTGCGAAGTAAAAGAATAATAATAATAATTAAAAAAAACGATCGAAGTGTCTTCATAGATAGCTAACACCAATAATGTTAATTTTTGTGGAGAGGTTCTTTTTATTTTTGCTAGCGCGCATGCGTCAAAGAGAAAGATATATATATTCAGAGAACCAGAAAGGGAGGAAATTGATTAACAGAGAGAAGGAGAGACAGAGTGGAAAGAAAAGCGTTTCCAATATTGTCGTACTTATTGTCTCAATCACTTGTGGGAATAACACTCGAAGCTAAATTTTATTCCATTATTATTCATGGATTTTAAGAGCTTATCTTATATGTAAACAGAAACTGGGATTCATAAACTTGAAGAACATTTATTTTATTTTATTATATTATATTTTTCTGAAAGAAGTCAGAAATCGTCCAATAGATTCTTTGCGCTAATTTGCATATCGATAACAGAACGAAGCCTTATGAATATGTATGAAACGACTTTTTTCTTTTTATTCTCAATTCTAATTCTTTTTCGATGATAGCCGTATTGAATTCGTACCGAATGACGAGGTAATTTTGTATGCAAAATGTGCTTCTCACTAAAGAAATGATTGTTCCGTATTAATTTGGAATCTGACGAAAATCGTGAATGCAAAAAAAAAAATATCAGAAGACAAGTCTGGAATTCATATTGCCTAATGTATGAATATATTGCCTAATGTATGAATATTACCGACTGTTCTTTTGTAAGGATACTGAGGAATTACCCGACCCAAAGTGATGGCTTAGTGGTTAATAAGTAAAATAGTGAACTCGATATATGTTGTTTAAGCCCTGGTGTGTTATACGTCTTTATTTTATTTTATTTATTTATTTATTTTGCAATCATACAAGGCCCAATAGCCAATTGAGGTATAAGGTTACAAAGTAAGAGGCACCCCCCCCAAGCAAAGAGATAATGCCACCAAGACGCAAGAGGCCATCGGAAGTGGAAGAGAATGAAAAGACTTTAGAAGGAACCAGAAACCCAATCCTAAACAGGAAACAAGGAATTAAAATCCGGATCCTTCTAAAACCTATTTCAACTCTATACTTCTAATGTCTCCACCTAAAACTCTGAACTTTTATTCACAATTTATGTGGGGTTTTTTTTCTACAATAGGAGTAGATTGGTTATCCTATCGTCCGGTTTTAGCTTCTACCCGCTGTTATGAGATTGAATAAAGGTGTATCCCTTGTTTCCTGTGTAGTACTGAATTTCTGCTTCCCTCCAAATTTTTACTTAAACTCTATGCGTCTAACGCCTCTGCCAAAATGTCTGAACATTTCTTTGCCATTTATTTACTTTTTCATTCAGTAGGACCATATAGATTCGCCTGTCGTCCGGTTCACACTCCTCCGCGGTCTTTTTAAAAGGAGTAGAGGTTTATTAATTTTTTCCGGTTTTGGATGTCGTTTCTGGTCCCTTGTAAAGTCTTTAGTTTTTTCTTTCACTTTCAGTGGTCCCCTTGTGTTTTGGTGATATTATCACTTTACTTGGGGAGTGCCCTTTACTCTATAACGCGCTACCTAGAGTGGCTGTTGAGCCTTGTGCAGGGTGAACATCGCTGCAAAGAACTTAAACAATTAACTAAATAAATCCCTTTATGCTGCGTTTGCTATTTGTTGGGCTCTGTCAAGGGTCCAAATACAGACTGAGCATTGTTGATACTGTCTCGGTAAGTAAACTATTTATAGGGGAAGGGTACGACTAATTACTCACGCAGTCGTTTACCTTCATGCCACTGATGAGTGATATTTTCTATTGATAAAAATATCCAGGAATTTCTATTTGACAAAATCGTAAGGCTTATCCGCGCCGAATATGGAATCGGTGAGGTAAATTAGAGTTCCGGCCTAGTCTGATATATTCAGTCTTTCACTAATGTCTTTGGGAAAGGCATGAAACCATCTCTTCTTCGAACTCCCAATGGTCGAAGAAATAGCAGGTTAGATTAGGTTCTCTAGCCTTGGTTGGCAGCCAGTATTGAAGAAGGATGCAGGAAACCACTCAAGTATATTTTCCTTGAAAGTCATAGAACAAACACGAACTCTGAACAGCTTATGCACAATTTCAATCCCAATACTCAACATCTTATTTGAAAATAGGAAAAATAGAACAAAAATTAAACAAACAAACCTTATCGATTTTGAATGAATACTTGCTGCCTAAAAATAGCTTGGGATCTGTCAAAAAATCTCTTAGGCAAAAAATCCGCTTCGTAAAGAAAATGTTTTAAACCGTCAAAATTGGGCCAAGAAATACATAAGAATTGACTTTTCTAAAGTAATTTTCGCGGGCAAATTTCAGGTGACACAAAATGGATATGATGGATGGGCCAAAGAATTGATTTTATCCGATGCAGATGTGCCTGTGGCTAAAAGAAGTCAGAAAAGAGGCGGTAGTTTGATGATATGGGGTGGAATTGTCGACCAAACCATTATTGGACCATTGAAAGTCGATGAAGGGGTTAAACTGAACAGTGCTAAATATTACGATTTCATGGACAAGACTTATTTTGAGTTCTGGCGACAATGCTCTTTCTCGTGTATCTAAGGTTCGCCGTGAATTTAAAAGCTTTACAGGAGAGAAGATAAATCTGATCACAAATCAATTGTGAAGATGAATTTATATGAAGTTGGCAAACAATATGACATCAAAGCGGATCTATGGGAAGCAATTGAAACCACCATGCCAGATATTAAACCTGCCGAAGGAAAAAAATTAACAACATCAATAAATTGCTGGCTGTTATTCAGATGTAGGGTCACTATAGATGTAGATGATTCAAAGACTTAAATATGTGTTATTTATTCTATTACAGGTGTTAATCAATTGCTGATAATTTTATTACCTTGTTATTGAAGTAAAAAGTGATTTTCTAGTTTTGCATAATGAATTCAGACTGCAGATTTTATAATAAATCCAATAACTTTAATAAAACAAATTGAAACTAGGTAAAAATTTAACTCAAGTGTTGTTTTGACGTCTACATTAATCGATTAAACTTTGACAAAAGATTTCAAAGCAAACTCAAAATATTTAGCTTTCTGCGATTTGTGTAATAACTTCAGAGGTACCAGAGATAGGAATGTAGTGTAATAGATATGAACAGAATTAGATAGATAAATATGAATGGACTGTCATTGATAGATATGTAACAGTGTAGGTAAGTTAGGGTTGATGCAGTAGTAATCCCTATTTGATATGATTTGAGTGTTGTTAAAGTAATTACCACATTTAAAAATATACAATCATTAAACATCGAAACCAATTTACTGAAAGGAAGCAAAGAAGAGGTTTTTACAAAGAACAGAAATTATATTTTTATAGTTATATATATTTTTGTTACCATCTTTATTGTTTTTTATAAAAATTGTTTTTTAATGTATTGTTTTTATTACTCTAATAAAATTTTGTAGCCCTACAAAAATACAGATAGGAATAGAGTGTAATAGATATGAACCGACTAGAATTGAAAGTTAGTAGAATATAGAATCCAAACAATTCTGATCTGAAGACACCAAGCTCACTTACAAAAAAACGTTTTTCTACATTGTCTCATTGTCCTGCACAATGAATTCAGGCTGCAGTTTTTATAATAAATTCAATAATTTTAATAAAACAAATTGAAACTTCCTAAAAAATTAACTCCAGTTTTGTTTTGATGTCTAAATTAATGGACACATGGGACACATGGTACAGTGGATAAAGGCGTTGGTTAGATCCAGTGACAGACCCAAAGAGTGTGAGTTCAATACCCGGTTAAGGCAGTGAAGAACTTTCAGAGGGAAAATTACCAGGAGATAACTGATAACTGACATCCATCAAACATGGCTCGTGGAACTAGAACAGTCTACCCCAGTGATCGAAATAAAGGGTTCGGTTCGAAATTTCAACCACCTGAAGAAGGCCGGAGCGTACAACGGCCGAAACGTTGTGACAAATATGGCGACAAAGATGAGGACAATAGTCCGACTAATGTAAATACTGTACATAATACCTCATCTCAGAAATATAGACAGACTCTAAATTAATCGTTTAAAATTTGGCCAAATGTTTTCAAGGAAAATTTGAGTTATTGAGGTTTATGGGATTTTCACAATAACTTCAGATGGACTGTACATTTTCCCGTTTCTAGAATTAAGGAATGCAGTCTATAATATTATTGGGGGTTACTTTTTCCGACCAGTTCTGATTACTTAACGGGCCTAAAATGAACATCAAAATAAAATAAAAAAATGTAAGATGAAAGATAAACTATGAAAATACTTTATCTAAGAAAATCATCTTAAAACTATTATGTATGCTCATGCTAGATTGTAAACAAATATTTAACCTGGACGTAAGGCCACAGAGCCAGATAGAGACAGAATACATAGTAGAAATCAGATAATTACTAAAATTATATACTGGGAATATTTGCAATACCTACTAATATGGTATGGAGAAATTGGATCGGAAAAATATATGTTTAACTGTATTCAATTAGTTTCTGTGGCTAAATCGATAACGGTGCTTTCCATGTCAAATAGGCGGCGTTATGGATGTTGTAAAGTTTTAACTAACCGAGATAACTTCATCACATAAACATAAAGAGTGTCTAAATGTTATAATTTAGTGGAATATATAGTTTTACACAGCCTTATAAAATAAGGCTATGTAAATATATATATATATATTCCACTAATCTTACTTAATCGGAAAGTGAAATAAAAAATGACTGACACGAATGGGTGACAGGAAAACGGAAGTATGCTGATGTCACAGGTCATTGAAAGCTATCTTCATATTCCCCGAGTGCGCACAAAAACGTAGCCTTTTGCCAAATTTTGCCTTCTCTAATAAACTGTTTTTATGAAAAGAACATGCAAACAGATGCCGGGCAAACTAGATATCGAAAACACACGCACACACACACACACACAAACAAAAAAAAAAAGACATTAACGGTTCATCTATTAGTCATGTCTCTTGGGATATCGACGATGCACATCTGTGTTTTATATAATGGCGTGCAGGTTGTAATATGGAGACGAGGAAGATGCACAATATTGTCACGGAAACCTTTGATGTTTGAAACCATTTTGTATTTATGCTTTTTTCTTCTGCTTTCTGTTTCTAAACATTAACTCATGTTTGACATCCGTATACTACATATGGGTATCATCAACCATGATGTCATGTCGAAATGATTCTGAGGCTTGAGTCTAGGCTTGAGTTAATAATAGATTCCCACCCTAGAAATAGTCGCCTCTATCATGGTTGAAATGATTGCGCATTTCAAGTCTACATTAAAAGATAGGATTTATTACATGTGTATAATAATTACTGCATTCTGTTTGTAAAATTAAAGATTGGATTTTTTTCAATACTATGTTTCTTCAGGACGTAAGTAATCATGGTTCTACATAAGTTCTTGTTTATTTTTATTTTTATTATATCTGAATTGTCAGGACTTAAGAATAATAGTAGAGTTATTCCCTGTTGCCGGTTTTAAATTTAGAATAGGCTTTCTGGCTGTCACCCAACAGCTAGAGAGTTCGTCCTCCTTCGACTTCAATTCACCGTGTGCCTTTAGGACGTTGTCAGTTATTATCCTTTGAACTGTCTGTTCTGCCATCCATTTATACAAGCTGTATTGAAAAAAAGATGAATTCATGCCTTTTTTAAAAAAATTCTTCTTTTATGTGCCGTGTCCCTTCAGGACGTAGACGATCAAGGCTCTCCACTTCCTCCTATCCCTTGTAGTTCTTAATATGTTTTGTTCTTTTGCTACTTCTCCCAGACCCTGTTCCGTCATCCACTTGCCCGCTACAAATGTCACGCATTGCTTCCCCTTGTCTCTCTTTCCCTCTATCCGCCTTGTGAGTGTCAGATTCTACAAGCCCTCCTTTCTCATTATGTGCCCCAGAAATTTCAGCTGCCTCTTCCTGACTTTAAGTATAAGCTTCCTCCTTGTTTGCATCATCTCCAAAACCTCATCGTTACTCACATGTTCGGTCCCTGGTAACCTCAGCATCCTTCTGTAGAACCATACCTCTGTTGCCTCGAGTCTCATTTACGCTGTCGGAAAGGAGGATAGATATCACGTAGCAGTTCAGTACTCTTTTCTTTGTTACCAACGAAATCATCCTGTCTCGTAGTATTCTGCCTAGCTTTTGGAATACTTCTTTGGTCATCCTAATACGTCTTCGGATTTCAATGTCGGAACACTCCCCAGAACCCTGTTCACCTATTCCATTTCCCGTGCCGATAACTGCTGCATCATCCGTACATCCACTATTTCTCTCTTGAGATTTTATTTGAATTCCATGTATTCTTTACTGAAATAAGCGATAATGGTTCTCCCCAGATTCTCTTTCTTTATCTTCTTTTGTCATGACTTCTTGGGAAAGACAACTCAGCCAATGCTCTTCTCATTTTTTAAATTCAGAGTAGCCCTTCCGACTGCTGTCCTGGGCTAGAGGCACAGTTTACTCAGCTATTTAATCTATAGCTGGGTGGGAAATGGATGAATTCATGCTTTTCTTAAGTGCATTAGTGCGAAAGTGAACAGAGTTAACTAACCCAGAATTTGAACTCGGCTCTCCGTTTCCATTTTTTTCGCGCTTGTAACAGTTACGCTCTCATTGAAGACCGATATTTTGCAGAAAACATTTGCACAATAATGCATGTTAATTACGATTGCGGTCTGCATAATTACCCCGCGACATAACTTTTCACGACTTGTACTGTATTAGGTCAAGTTTAGTAAAATTAGTAAAACTAGATAGGTGACATTCTTGGAAAATTAAAGAATTGTAGGAAGTTGTTTAATCTTGTCGGGTCAGCGTGCATTTAAACGCAGTATAGATTTATTTACTTTCCATCTAATTAACTGGAAACTATGCTAACCTATAAAAAATATGGAATCATTTGTGTTACACGGATTGCTGAGAATGGAACCATCAGTTTGCTTTTACGTCGTTGCGAATGAGCTGAACTGATTATTTTCCGTAATATTTTTGTGCCCGTTCTTGATTTCTGGTTTGCGCAATTTAAATAAAGTTAAATCGTTTCTCCTTACACGGATAGTATATCTGAAGACGGCTGCGGAACAGATCTATCGAAATATTGTGGTAGCAAGAAAATCATCAAAAAAGAATGAGTCTGAAAGCTCTGTGCACAAAAACTTATTTCAAAATCGAAGTCTGTTTAGGTGTATATTACGATTTCTTTCGTTTCGTTAAAATTTGTCAGCAGAATTTCAGTAAAAAAGCGTTTCAAAGTCTTAAATCAAAATGGTTCACTTGAGGTAAACCGGGATAATATTCTGTTTCTTCTTCCCCAAATTTTCCTTAATCCCCCAGTGGTCTACATATAGAGTCCGTGAAAAGAATTTTTGATATTTGGTTTGAGGATAGTTCAAAGCTTGAAACTAATTGACACCATGCAGTGTCGAATCTTATGTCTACACTGTTTATATGTATAAACACTATTTTCGACAGCAAGAACTGCTAAATACCACAAATAGACCATATATATATATATATATATATATATATATATATATATATATATATATATATATATATATATATATATATATCCAGGTATGGGATAAGAACAAATGGAGTATAAGTCCACTGTTACCATGATCAAAATCACAAATCACCCCCTGATTTAGCTTATTTTTAATTTAGCGTAGGCCTGAGATCTAATAGGTGAATCAGGGTAAATCCACAAGCCTCATTTTAGTTTTGATTTGTTGTTATCTACTTTCGAAATTTAAAAGTCATTTTTACACACCAGTTATTTATTATCGCCTGAGTAGACATAACTGTAGTGCTGAAACATGAAAGCTATTGTGTAACGATGTTTTACGTTTTTTTAAAACTTACATATATATATATATATATATATATATATATATATATATATATATATATATATATATATATAGATAGATAGATAGATAGATAGATAGAAACAGAGGGGAGATGGATAGGTAGATACAAACAGAAAAGAAATATATATATATATATATATATATATATATATATATATATATATTGTGTATTTAAACTTACACACACACACACACACACACACACATATATATATATATATTAAACGCTATTTTAGTGTATACCCGTATTTGTGTAGACGCTACGTTGATTTATTAAACAGTATATTCATTTATTTATTTACGTGTACTGGCCTGAATATTCGAGAAACCTTATTAAAAATATAATAAACTATTCGCAGAATTCATTGCTGCACTTCGTGGCGGAGTGATCCAAAGCACATTAGATACAATGACGGTTTCCCATGCCCAGTGGTAGAGGATGGGGGATGCAGGGTCTAATTCTTGCGAATTGAGCATATTTTTCTTTGATAAAATTTTGTCGTATATTTCGGCCGGCAGAAATAGCAGGACAGACTGGGTTCTATAGCCTTGGATGGCAACTGGTCTAGGAGAAGGACAACTCTGAATTCAAAACCTGCGGAGGGTCGTTTGGGGACCTTGTGGCATTCGTTGCACCAGGTCCCTGTATTCGTCCGTCCAAAAAGTGTCGATGGCCCTGCACAAGGCCTTCACCACTATAATCAAATCTTGTGTGGGTGTCCGGCTTTCAGTTTCTGGGAACTGATCTGTCTGGCCCTCATACGTCGACTTCGACGGGAGAGTCCATCATTTACTTTTAACTGAATGCATACATTTCTTATGTATATTTCTAGAGTTACAGGAATGTTTTATTTTCTAAATACGGTCAGCACATGGTAGCCGTGTTCATAATTAGTTTTACTGAGTATTGGCTTTTTTAAAATCATGTTCCCATTATTTTTTAGCCATTTTTTACATGTTCATTAGGTTATTGTATTTGTATTGTCAACGAGTGTGTTGTAGATAGAGTTTAGTAGGTCTCCGTGTGTATACCTAATTTATGTCCAGAAAAGAAAAGAAAAACGATAAGAACACAAGAAAAGTTAAATAACGAAACTTGTACAAAAGATGGATTACTGCCCAAATACACAATTACATATATATATATATATATATATATATATATATATATATGAGTTAACATAGACGTTAATGCTTTTTACTCCCACAACATTTTTGCTTTGGGCAAATGCACTATGGGATCAATCGTACAAAGGTTGATTGTAATAGTTAAGACGCATCACAAAATAACTGAATTAAAGACATTTTAAAATAAGCGCTGTGTTTCATATCGACCCTTGAATCAAATATTTTCTCTTTACATGTAGCAGAGATTATTCACCCATATTGGTCCGACCATCAGGGCGAACTTTGAAAAGGACTTTATAAATATTTGGGTGTGGTTAGTCGACTGGGGTAGGCTGGGAAAAAAGAGAGAGGCCGTCATCTGTTGATGAAGCAATGGTTGAAGTCTGCACAAGTCGAAAATATTTGACAGAATTTCTTTGTGGGATTACAAGGAGCGCAAATTAGGGACTTTGAAGAATAACAAATGTCAAAGAACATCTGCTTGGTTCCCAGAAAACAAAAATGAGTGCACACGATATATATATATATATATATATATATATATATATATATATATGGGGTGCGATGGGTAAATTGTCTCCGTATTATATTTTAATTTCACGCATGCGCTTTTTGTTTGTTTTTGATTATGTCGACTGCACACTATAATACGGTCAGTTGGGCATCGTCTGTGAGAAAAAGAGCACCATGACGCAATTCACTCCGCCAGAAATTTGGAAACGGCATGCTGTACTGTTTGGCATTCGTACCGGAAGCTCAAATACGAACATTTCATTTGGGTGTTAATCTGAGGATGGTGCAGAGGATTCTGAAAGAGTTGCATAAGTCTAATGGTGATTACGAAAGTTCGGTGCCTCAGAAAACTGATTCTGATATTAAAAGAACTGAAAGTATTGGCGACGGCCTCAAACTCAACACAGAGGTTGCCTTGAGGAGCTAGTGCTGCTCTGGATCAAGAGGGTGGCTGCTGGAAGACACTATGCCTAACAACAGGACGATTCTTCACCGTGCTACACAAGCAGGAGAAACCAGTTATGGTTGTCAGACAATTTCAGTGACCACGTAACCCCTTACATCTGGCCACCTAACTCCCCAGACTGCAACCTCTTTGATTATTATGTGAGGGGCAAAGTTGAGCGAAAGACCAACAAAACACCTTTTAACCCCAAAGATGAACTGAAGGCAAAGATTATGGCTGCATTCACCAATTTAAATAAGGAGACCATCCAGAAGAGATGCAGGAAATTCTGAAGTTGTCTGGAGGCCGTGGTTGAAGTCAATGGTGATTTTATTGAATAAATCTACTCTTTCGTATTTCAAGATATTTCCGTGTAATATTTGTAAATATATCTGTTAAAATGAGATATCAGTGTTATTTTCATTTTTTCATAATTTAGATGACAATTCATCCATCATCCACTTGCTTAAGCCTGCTAAGGGTATCGCGCGTTGCTTTCACTTGTCTTTCTCTTTCCCCCCATCCGCCCTGTTAGTATCAGATTCTCCAAGCCCTCAGAAATTTCAGCTGCCTTTTCCTGGTGTTAAGTATATTTAAAACCTCATAATTGTTCACATGTTCAGTCCATGGTATCCTAAGCGTCTTTCTGTAGAACCATTCCTCCATTGCCTCGAGTGTCTTCTTCATCTTTGAAGTACTGTGTTATTAACAACCTTTGGGTCCTTCCCTCGATCTTTCCCAGGTTGGTCTGAATTCAGAGTTTTCCTTCTCCTAGACCGGTTGCCATACAAAGCTATAGACCACAATCACTCCTGCTATTTATTCATAGCTGGGGGCGGGGAGATGGATTCATACCTCTCCCAAGGATATTAGCACGTAAGTGAATGTAATGAACTCGACTGGAATTTGAACTCGGTTCTGTATTTTTTCTTTCTCTCTTTCTATATATATGTGTATGTATGTGTATGTGTGTATGCGCAAAATTTTTAAATAGAGTATATCTATAAAAGAACAATATGAATAGAGACAAAAGTATAAGTTATCGTAGTCGACGCGTTTCGTCCTCTGAGAGAGTTATTGTCTTTATACATACATACATACATACATATATATATATATATATATATATATATATATATATATATATATATATATATATAATTTAGCTCTTGAAAATATATTTTCAATTGAGCACTGTTGAGTGATAAGCTAACTCTATAAACAACAGCCACCTACGCTAATGCGAAGCACTTCAGTAAAATGAATGAAGCACTTCGGCTGATTGACATTTATTTAGACTCGTAAAAACAATACGCTAGATTTAGCTGTGTAACGTCAAAACCTACCAAATATCAGTCAAAACTAAACAAATTACTTGTATTTTATCAGTTTCATTATCTATTACTTTTAAATTGTTTTATTTTTAATTACTAATGAGAATTATATGGAAGTCATTACTAACTGTTTAGATTTTTAGTATTTACTTTTTTATGAAAATTATTCCTAAAATAAATTTTCGAAGTACTTTTTTTTCATCACTGGATAAATAGTTGTGCTAATCCTTTCTTATGCCTGTTTCAAATGCTTCACCTGGGGCTTTCCCGCGTTGCACATTGTGAAGTGCAGACATTAGTTCGCCATTTGATAACACCGCTTCACCATTTGCATAACTGACTTTCATTTTTTAAACACCTTCTTTACTAGTAGACAGCATTTGTAGAAGTGGTTACATATACTTTTTCGAAGCTCTTCCTACACTCCTGATATTTGTAGGTTTTGCACCAGAACTTTCCAGATTATCCCACAATGTTCGATTGGGATATATATATATATATATATATATATATATATATATATATATATATATATATATATATATTCTACATTCAACACCATCACTTCATAAAACACCAGAAGTGTTGAAACAAAATGGTTATATTTGTAGTGTTTTTATAATATTTATGTTATAATTTTCGAATAAATTATATTTGCTCTACTCTGTTTTGAGCACTCTTTTTAGAACAGTATTTATGGATATTGGAATTTATTCCGTATACACCAATCCTATACTTGTGTGTTTATATATATATATATATATATATATATATATATATATATATATATATATATATATATATATATATATTATAAGCTCTTATAATAAAAATCTAATATATATATATATATATATATATATATATATATTAGATTTTTATTATAAGAGTTTATAATAAAAACATTTTGAAATCGCTACACAAAAGCATTCATGTTTCAATGCCATAATTGTACTTTTTAAGGAAATTTAAAAGACAAAAGTGTTACCTCTTTTCCGAAGGTTATAGAATGGGAGATGCATTTCAGAATTAAAACTAGACTTGTGGGTATGTCTTGATTAACGAATTAAATGTCAGGTAAGTAGAAAGAATCGTTTTTTTCGCAATGCTGTGTTGACTTTTCTTGTATTTTTTTATTTATTAATATATTTTCTATCTTTTAATTTGGTTTGTAAATTTGAGACTAATTTTCAGATTAGTTAGGCTACTGGGAATTTTTTAAAAAAATCAAAAAATCGTTACAAACCTACATAGGACATGTAAATGTTGCTTATTCGTTTTTTGTGGTAACTAGTGAGGCTTTATTATTACACTTAATAGAAGACGAAAAGTGGAGGAGTATATTATTTTGTATTTCTTCGTTTTGTTTGTCTTATTTTATTGAAACACAAGTCACCATTCTCATCTACTGGAGAGGGAACAATGATATCTGATTTGGTTCCAATTCCTACCACATCTCGGTTGTCTTTGAAAATGAAGAAGCTTCTTGTTAAAGCCAGCCACAAAACTTTCACTAAATGACCATTTGATTCGAGTATAAGAGGAATTGAACACGAGGTCCTATGTGTAAGTAGAAAGAAGCGCTTTTTCCACATTGCTGGATAAGCACATATTTTTAGTATGGAGCAATGGGACTTACATTAAATTAAAACTTAATTATAAAAAAAAACATTTCTCCCTCCCCGACTTTTCGGTAAGTATTCCAGTCGAAATGTCGATGACTAAACCGACTATCCCACTCCAAGTTCTGTGTGAGGCGGTTCGTTAGCAAGTCAGTGGGACGAATAACAAGACCTAACAAAACAACGGCCCGATAACTAGAAGTGGTGTCTCCATAAACCACCGTGGAGAAGGAACAGGAAACCACTCTACTACATATCCCAAGACAAATTATGGCTTATAACTCAGAGGTGGAGAGTCATGATCGCCTACGCCCTGAAAGGACATGGTACCTTAAAACAAACAAAAAAAAGCTCAGAGGGTGCAGATGTGTGAGTTATTTTTTCACGTCACAATAAACCGGCACATAGACATGCGATGACTGGCGATTGCGGTAAATATGGCAACGGCGATTGTATCGTGATGGTACGATATGATCATATATATATATATATATATATATATATATATATATATATATATTATTATAAAAAGAATGTATAAACATAAAAATGTCGTAAAATATATATATACATATATATATATATATATATATATATGTGTGTGTGTATATATATATTTTATGACATTTTTATGTTTATACATTCTTTTTATAATGTGATATATATATATATATATATATATATATATATATATATATATATGTATGTATGTATGTATTATCCCTCATCGTTAAGTTTGCATTGTGCATGAAACTCCGAGTCGAGCTAGTGGCGAGGGATATGTATATTTATTAATATATACTTAATATTTTTGTTATATGACATCGAGCACTGTTTTATTAACATCAGCACATGTGCGATATATTATAATTATTATATTATAATTATATATATATATATATATATATATATATATATATATATATATATATATATATATATATATATATATACATATATATATATATATATATATATATGTAAATTTGAATGTGATGTCAAGCGTTATCTGCTGTCCTCCTGATTACTGTTCCTCTGTTCTCGCTTCTTAGCTATGGTCTTGTTCCTACAAGAAGTAACCGCTTGCGTCTTGGTGGCCTTACTGCCTTACTTGTGGTGAACTTGCTTAAACACATACACACACACACACATATATATATATATATATATATATATTTACTCATGTATATATATATATATATATATATATATATATATATATATATATATGTATGTATGTATCTTTTCTTATGTATATATACACATATGTATAAGATGGTATATGAATATTCTTTATTTTCCCCCTTTCATATACATATATATATCTATTCTCGTGTATGCTCATATATATATATATATATATATATATATATATATATATATATATATATACATATATATATATATATATATATATATATATATATATAAGATCGAATATATGAAAATATGAATACATAAATAGTTGGTTTAAATTTTAATTCTGTTGAATTTTTATTGAACAAATCGTTGGCAACAGAATAAAAATGTACACATCCGAGATGCCTTCATCTTACATCCATTGTTTGGATATTTCATATCAGTCATTATTTCATGCTTAGTATATATATATATATATATATATATATATATATATATATATATATATATATATATATATAATCAGCTCAGCCACATATCAGAACACTGATTACTGACCCAACTGCGTCACCCTGCCAGCAGGCCTAAAATAGTTTCTCATTGTAACCGAAATTGGCACCAGTATTCTGTATTTTTATCCTTTGTCTTTTTCTGTCTCCTTTCTTTCTTTTGCATTCTTTTTCACACACACACACACACACACACACACAGAATATATATATATATATATATATATATATATATATATATATATATATATATATATAATGAATGAATGATTAATTGTCTGTGTAAACTTAACAAAAGTAGTGACTAAATAACTTGCGAACTGGTAATGCGTATTGTGGACAGTTGTTGAAGAGAAGATGCCGAACTGGCGGGGAAAGTAGGGAGGATAATTTTCCAGTTAATTGGTTCTGGATATTACCGTCCTGATAAAATGTGTGTATATCTCTTAATTACCTACACAAAACGTGCCGCATATCACCGCATCAAAACAACATTAAGACCATTTCTTCCATGATTAATTGCAAACTGAACACGATCGTCTTCCTCCGTTCCTCTTCCCAAGTCCAAAAAGATTTTTACATTATCGGTGACTAATAGAAGTTGGTCGTGTAGACAGGACGCATGAAATCGTTTAGTTCGTTTATATAATCTTCTGGTGTTATTTGCAAATGGTGAAGATTTCTATGTTGTCTGCTCAGGCGGACTCAATGGTTTGTGTGACACACAAACCAAAAAGAAAATGAAATGATTGTTACGGCAAGTTATTCTCTTTGTTCAGAATTTTTGATAAAAAAAATGGCTGCCTTGTAATAGCACACATATATGCAGTTATCAGGGTTTTCCTTTCACTCCCAAGTCCAATGTTCTGATGGTGATGATGATGATGATGATGATGATGAGAGCGATGCTGATGACATAGATATTCATAGTTGGGATAAGAATGATCTTGAACAAAAATCAACATTTACTATTAAATTACCAATTTTTTTAATTAATTATTTCACCCCTAGCAAGGCGAGAATGTCACTAGCACGCAGGCAGTTACAGAGAGTCAAAGTGAGTACAGGGAGGATTGAAGAAATTACAAAAGATTACATCGTTCGGACTGTTGACCACATTTTTATTAACATATTTACGACGTTTCGGCCGTTCTATGCTTCTGCAGGTGATATACATTGGTATTTCGAGCCGAACTCTTTATTTAGTCCCCGGGGGTGGATTGTTCTAATCCCATGTGCCATAACTATTTTTTTATTCGGTGTATCACAGTATCAGTTAATTTCTCAAATTTTTGTTCCTTCTGCTGTGGCCAAGTATTGAACCCATAACTCTTTGGGTCAAGTCACTTTCTGGATTAGTCAACCAACGCTTTTATCCACTGGGCTATTTGTCCTTGAGAACGTATATCACCTGAAGAAGGTTGGAGCGCACAACGGACGAAACGTCGTGAATATGGTAATAAAGATGAGGGCCACAGTCCGAACAATGTAAATACTGTAAACAATTACAATATCTCATCTCAGAAATATAGACAGATCCTGAAGAAAGCCGAATCGTATAACGACTGAAACCTGAATATCACAATAAAAATGAGCACATTCCGAATGATGTAAATAGTGTAAATAGTTACAATAACTCATCTCAGAAATATAGACAGATCCTGACGAAAGCCAGAGTGTACAACAGCCGAAACATTGTCAATATGGCAATAATGATGAGGAGAACAGTCCGAACGATGTAAATAGTGTGAATACCTCATTTCAGAAATATAGACAGATACATTACCAAGTATTTCAAGAAATAGAACTCAAGATAACGTTTCCAAAAGAGAAACTATGATCTAGAATTAGAATTAAATCAGTGATGGCATCTTCTTATCTCATGACCGAGCTGATCGTAGAAGGAGCCATGAGCGACGAGAATGCAGCCAGTCGCCGCCAACCAGATCTCTTTTCTGCTTCACGAAACAGCGTCGAAGTATCCACACTGGTCCATTCTTTAATGCTGCCATGTAGCTTTTGGACAGATTCTCCCTACGTCTATCCACTTCCTATGCACCTTGAGGTACCGATGGCATCTACCCTGAATTAAACTTCTTGATACAGGCACAGATGCAAACACGACGTTGTGTTATTTATTTAAATACTTAGTACTTGAATTCCACTGGACCTGAGTGACCGATTTAGTCTCTATGAAAGAAAATATACAATGCGCTTTTTCTTGCTTTTTCATTAAGCGCCAGGGAACAATAATAGTCACTTTTAATATCTACCTGAAAAAAAACGAACGAAAGGGAATTAATAAAGAACAAAGCATATAAACTGGCTTGGCATCTCGACTAAAGTCACTTTCTCACAGACGTGATGTGGCTTCCCTCTGACTTTTCTACAAATATTTTCATGGCAACTGATCTTAGGAGCTATTTTCACTAGTGCCCGACTGCACGAATTTAAGAGTGCTACTAGATTGGCATTTCGGTCCCACCCTTTTACTGTCGAAACAGTTAAATGTAGTCACCTCTTCTACTCCAACAGTTTCTTCTCTCACACTTCCAGACAGTGGAACTCCTTTCCTCTTACTTGCATCCCTGACAACTATAATCTTCAAAAATTTAAATGCAATGTCAATCGACATCTTCTGATTTCTTCAGCCTTCTTTTTATCCTTTCCCCATTCCCAACTACACCCAGTCTTTTCCCTTACTTTTACTCTCTGTAACCACTTGTGTACTAGTGGCACTCCTGCTTGGGATGAAATGCTTATATATATATATATATATATATATATATATATATATATATATATATGGTCATCCACAGACTGTTTCGCTGTATCACAGCTCCTCAGTGTAGCTAGACGTCCGATTACTTCAAGCCTGGATTGAAACCCGACTGCTATCTTACCTCTAGGCCATCGTCGCACGACAGAAAGAAAGGAATTTAAACGTTTTTTTCTCTATACAAAATATGCCACGGGTAGGAGAACTCAATTCATGCCTGAAGTGTAATGCTTAATAGCAATAGAAGCCGCTGTTTTTTCAAAACTCCCTCTCCATAGAGAGCTCAACCAGATTTCCGGGAGCATATACAGTCGGACTGTTCGCTGTATCACATCTCCACAGTGTGGCTAGATGTCCGATTGCTTCAAGCCGGGATCGAAAGCCGACTGATTTGATATCAGTCAGTTAGCTTACCTCTAGGCCATCGACACACGGTAGACATATATAGAGAGAGACCTGAAAGCAGGTCGCATTTGAGAAAGATGCCTTCCAGAATTCAAGTAAAGTATTAAGAAAAATATTAGAAAATTAAGAAAACACACCATTAGAAACAAAGGAAATGTGTTGATATCTGTCTTTTTGTATGACAGTGAGTCCTGGACAGCTGCCATACAGATGAAGAAGAGATTCGGATGTGGTTCTACGGGCGGGCATTGAGGATTCTATGAACAGACCACGTGAGCAACGAGAAAGTTTCGAAAGAAAATGGGGACTAGAAAGACACTCATACTTAAAATCAGACTGTTGAAATTTCGCTGGCGCATTATGAGGAAAGACAGCTTGGAGAACTTAGTACTCACAGGACAAGGAAATTAAGGCTTAAGAGAAAAAAACTAGCAACTTCAGGAGTCTGAATGGATGGCAGAGCAGGTGCAAGGAGGGATGGTAAAGGGTTAAACGTTGCTTAGATAAAAGAGAGACAGGAAATTGTGGAGAGCCATGATTGCTCACATCCTGTTTGACACACTAGAATTATGCTAGGATGATATATATATATATATATATATATATATATATATATATATATATATATATAATATATATATATATATATTTAACATACAACGTGTATTAACACGTGCGATACCCTGTCTTCATCAGCCGCCGACCAGGGGTGATATCACGGTTTCTGTGGCTATGGCGGGACCGCCACCCTTGGCGCCACCAGCAGCGTTTGCCACCAGGCATGGTATGAAGATAAGCTAATTGATCGTTCCTATTTGTAAATTCTTGTAATGAAATAAATAAACGATTGTTCCTCGTTGCAGCTTCTATCCGTAATGATATATATATATATATATATATATATATATATATATATATATATATATATATATATATATATATAATATTAAAATAATAAAATATTAAAATAATAAAATAAAAGAAGCATATGTATGGAACAATCACCGGTTTCTTTTTATAAATATTCATTGTCAAATTCGGTAAATATTAAGAGCTGTTACTTCATTGTCAGCCCATGACAGGGTTGATTCATTTTCACAGAATTACGAAGCTAATATACGATTTGTTAATAATCTCGTTAATTAATTATTAATATGTGTGTATTGCTACGCCGGAAGGTTCTAGTAGTTTTTGCTGGGGACCAAGTGACAACAAGTTTCTTCAAATTTCACACGCTTTACACGATATTTTTACTGACTTACAATACCATTGCAGCATAATTTTTTCAGTGTTTCGTGAATCAATTTCTACAAGGGCTTCACTCATTTTTCCCGATAATGCCCTTATCGCCAACACTTCTCTGACAGAACATAGGCATCGTTTACAGTTAATTTTCGAAGGATTCCACAAATATCGAGTTGTTGTAAACCCCATCAAATGTAAATGTGTTTAAACTTAGGAGGACTTTTTACATCATCGGATTGATGCAAAAGACCTTTACCTTTTTAATCGAGTTCACCCTATGCAAAATAGTAAAGTCACTGAGATGCAGGAGGCTACTGGTTGTGGAAGAGATAGAAACAGAAGCATGGCTAAGGAGGAGAACAAAAGAAGATTAATGAGGAGGACAGTAGATAGCAATTGACATTGCATTTTTGAAGATTAATGTTGGCTGGAAAGCTTGGGATCGGAAGGGTGTTCTACAAAATTCAGAAGTGCAATAAAAGAAACAACATAGAATTTACGGTTACATCTAGCCAACTCAACTGTACCTGATTCCTAATTCCATAAACCCAGAGACGTTTACGCCAGTTTCCTGGAATGGTTAACTTTTACCAGGAATTTATTTCAAACTTGGAAACACTTTGTTTTTGGCATAACTCCTAACAAGGTAAAATAAGAACTGATACATCCAGCTCTCTGCTACAGAGTAGTCAGCCTTCAATTTGGCTAAGTAAACGTGAATAACCTCACCTACCCAAATCAGAAAGCAGAACTACCATTTTTAATAGATGTCTCAAGCTTCATCATAGGTGCAGTTTTGCAACAATGATTAGCATACACATGGTTACTGATATCATTCTTATCAAATTGATTGATCTGTTTTCAATGACTTATACACATTTTGCACTTGATTTAAAGACAGAAAATATTTTTAGATTGTCAGAATTTTTTAATTTTTAGATAATAATGGTTTAATGATACAAGTCTTAATAATTAACCCATATTTGGCGGGAGAAGAAGCGGATACATAACAGAATTTGATAAACTGACAAGAAATTATAACGTAGTTATAAAGTAGGTGATCAATTCTATATTGCAATCTTTATATAAACTGATCATTTACTTTGTGTCCACGGTGTTTCTTATACATGTATATTCCAGAGAATGGGAATAAATCTGAAAGACATGTCTGTGTAACTAATCAGTATTTCATTGATTCGTTTTCTACGGCTTATCAACGCTTTTCAGGTTATTTAAAGTCAGAAAAAATTTAGATTGTAAGAATTTCTGGGGAGTTAATAATGATTCAGTGATACAAGTCTTATTAATTAATCCCTAGCTGGAGGGAGAAGAGGTGGATATATTCCCAATAGTATTTGCGCGTAAGTGAATATAACGGAGCCAACTGGAACTGGAACGCGGCTCTTCGATTAACAATTTCGATCCATTATCAATTACACCACTCACATGTCCAAGCTGACAGCTGCTGGTATTTCTAAGTTGTTACCCATCTAGGTACTGACCAGGCTCAACGCTACTTAACTCCGGTGATCGTACGGAAACCGATGTTTCAACATGATGTGACCGTAAGCCTATTCTTATAAAAAATCGTCGGAATTTGCATTCCGATACAGTAAATTGATGGCTGTCTGCCAAGTAATTCGACACTTTCATCAGTATTTAGAAGGAAGATACTTGTAGATGTTGACGGATCCTAAAACCTTGATTGGAGCAATTCAGGCAAAAAACTACACACTCCTGAACTAAAACACCTCGATTTCATCAGTCAATTCACGACTGATATTCGACATATAAAAGGCACTTCAGGGGCAGAAACCTTTTCAAAAACCATCGCAGTAATTGACATAAGTCCTGTCATTGATTTTGAAGCAATAATATCAACACCAAAGAACGATGAGAAGCTACAATTCGTAGAAGTGAATATTTCATCGCTAAAAATGGAGGAGGTATATGATCTACAAGCAGACATAATCTTTTTGGTGCGACATTTCTTCGGGAAACTTACTGTCATTTATTCGGAAAAGCCTCCGTAGAATAATATTCGACACTCTACTCTCAGTATCGCACATGGCTATGAAAGTTATTTACAGGCTGATTAGCAAAAATTACTCAGCGCCTGGCATGAATAAGGATACAAAAGACTGCCTACCATGTCAAAAAGCAAAATTAGTTAGATATACGTAATCACCCCCTGTATTTTTTTCCTGTTCCTGACATGCGATTTAGCTATATCCACATTGACATCAGAGGTCCAATTCCCACGTGTCAGGGCTACTACTTAATTATATTGATAGATTTACCTTGGCCTGAAATTATTTTATTTGATGACATGTGCGCGCAGTTGAATATTCGACGAAGAATTTTTAAGGAGACTCCATGTCGATCCTCATGTTTTTTTTATGTTCATGACCCCACTTTCACATCGAACAGCAATAATTATGGATACAAATGGATAGAAAAACAACAAATTCTTTAATCACTTATTCTACATAGATTTCCTAAAAAGTTAGCCAAAGACGAGAATGAGTTGAAAGGCTTCTTTAATACTGAAAAATATGTTAGTGATGAAAATAGTATGGGCTTCGGATTTTAAAAATATGTGCACCCAATAGACTTTGATTTTGTCACAAATATTTGAGAACTAGAGCCAAAAGAAGCGTATAAATACCAAGGAAACAGCGAAGAAGATGGAATACAGGATACTGAAATGAAGGCGAAAGTAAGAAGTGCTTACTACAGGCGTGTTCATCTCGTGCTGAACACTGAGTTGAATTCACAAAACAGAATATCAGCCATAAAGACTTCGCTTGTTCCTGCGGTGCAATACAGTTTCAAAATCTTTAACTGGGCAATAGCTGACATTAAGTGAATGGATGTCAAAACGAGAAAGTTCATCACTTGCCAGCGCATGCGTCGTCCTAAGTCCGATGTTGAACCTCTGTATGTGTCCAGATTCGAAGGAGGCAGACGATTCGTTCAACCAGAACTCTCTTACAAAACGACAACAATAAACTTTCAAAGACAGCTAGAAATTGCAGAAGGTTGCATTATCGATTGTTTCAAAGACGATGAAATAAATAAGTAACTTTATAGACAAAGAATGTAAAAGGGAATTTCAAATGAGCGAAGAAGAGCAAGTAAGTTATAATCTATCTACTGCATCGACAAGGAACCTAAAAAGGAGGGGGGAAAAGCAAATGCAATGGACTAAATGCACAAACAGCGGCAAGATAAATTTCTTCATGGCCAATAACCTGCTTATGCCATTACAACAAACCCCGTACCCATCAGTGATTGCATAGTATAGATTTAAAAGCTGAAACTGGGGTTTTTATTCTTGCTGCACAGGACCAAGGCTAAGTAGAAATAACTAAGTAACTATGCTGAAACACAAATGAAGATTCTGTGATAAATATCCAGAAACAATTGATCACCTTGTATCAAGTTGTACGTTATTAGAAACCACCAAATATACAACTGCGACTTACAGACTGGGCCAATATCTACACTAGAAAATCTGAAACTTTTATGGGACGGAAACTAAGAAATTGATATGAATACCAGCCAAACCCAGTTACAGGCACACGACCCGTAACAATTTTATGGGACATTACAATAAACACAGACCGAAAAATCAAAACTAAGTGGTCAAGCATCAACGATTACAAAAACAGAATGTGCTTTCTTATTGACAAGACAGGACATGCAGACAGTAACGTAACTTCGAAGATCTTCAAAGAACTGTTAAAATATACGGATCTTAAAATGTACATTAAAAACTGTGGCAAATGAAGACATCAATAATTACAATTGTGGTTGGAGCCCTGGGTTTGACTGAGAAAAGTACTGATAGAATCATTGAAGGGATCATTGGAAGTCCACGGCTTAAAAGAAATCCCCCCCAACCATATATTCACATAAGCACAGTTCACCCACAGAAAGAGATTTACCTATGTAAAATGTGTATGAGATTTTGCGTTGCTTTTTTGCACGAATGGGAAGTGGAAAATGTCATGATGCCATTTCTGGCCTCAGGTTATTGGTTGAGAATAATGACTTAATATAATAAAATTTTTATAGGAGGGACGCAGCAAGAAACTGGTATGAACATCACCCAAACCTGGTTACGGAGATAGGACCTGTAACTATTTTATGGGACTTTACATTACACAGAGACAGAACAATCAAAGCTAATCGCCTAGACTTCGGGATCAAAGACCACAAGAACAGAATGTGCTTTCTTATTGACATGGCAGTCCCTGAAGATTGTAGTGTATCTTTGATAATCTTCAAATAACTATCAAAATACAACTATCTTGAAGTAGAAATTTCAAATGGAAGTTGAATGACATCAAAAGATTGGACGCCAAGACCAGAAAAATGCTTACCCAAATGACGATGCACAACCCTAAATCAGATGTTGATAGGCTGTATGTACACCAAGACCTTGAGTATACCGAGGTTTAATCTAACTTGAACTAACTCTAAAAACTACAACAATCGGATTGCATCATACCCAAAAAAACCAACGACCCTCTCCTACAAATAGTAAAACACTAAATGCACTCCATCAGTAAAGAAGTAGTACTCTTCAAGAAACAGTTTAATGTGTCTAAAACCCTACCAACAAAAAATCGAAGAAAATACTATCTTCCCCAAACAACTATGACAGAATGTAAAACAAATTGGCCAAATGAAATCACAGAAAAATACTGGGAGGACAAGGCGATACGTGGCAAATACCTAGAAAGAAAGTAAGAAAGAAAGAAAGAAAGAAAGAAAGAAAGAAAGAAAGAAAGAAAGAAGCAGATGTGAACCAACAGAAAACACGTCAGTGGCTGAGGAGCACCGGACTGAAAGCTGAGACACAAGTCCTCATTATTTAAGCTCAGGACCAAAGCCTCGCAACCAAATCCTATCACTGTCACATAATCAAGGATGGAATTAACCCGAAATGCAGGATCAGCAGATAATATGATGAAACTGTTGACCATATTATCTCTGGATGCCCGGAATTGGCAAAAAATGAATATACCCACAGGCGTAACAAGTAGCTACATTTGTGCACTGGAAGATATGCAAGAAGCACAAAATTGAAACCACTGAGAGATATTATAAGCACCAACCAGACACAGTTACAAAAAATAACAATTTTACTATCTTCTGGGACATACAAATTCAAATTGACAAGAAAGAGCTGATATTATCATACAAAAACAAGAAATTCAGAAAGTGTATGCTTATTAGCATAGCAGTACCATCTGAGAGAAAAAATTTCATGGAAATTATAGAGAAATTGTCTAAATGCAAGGAGCTGGAGATTGAGATTAACAGGGCATGTGGAATGAAGACTGAGACTGTCGTACCAATAGTAATCTGAGTTCTGAGGCTCGTGAGAAAGGGAATGGACAATCTTACTAACAGGTAAACATTAGGATACAAATTTGTCCAGAAGATCGCCCTACTAGAAACATCCCATATACTATGGAAAGTGCTATCAATTAAATGACAATTCTCCTATAGGGCCTAAGAACCATAGATTAGACCCGGCTTTACAGGATACAAAGCAGGAAACATAACATACACAAAAAATAATAATAGGTTTATCTATGTAAAATGTGTGTAAGTTATTTTTGTCTTTCTTTTACAAAAATGATCAGTGGAAATTATCATGAAGCTATTTCTGAACTAAGGTCACTGATTGGGACCCAGAAGGAAATGCATATACAACAAAAATCCATGGAAATAATAATAATAATAATAACAATAATAATAAAAATAATAATAATAACAATAATAATAATAATAAGGAAACTGAAAGAAACTGGTACGAACACCACCCTGACCCGGTTACGGAGATAAGACCTGTTACAATTCTATGGGACTACACAATGCACACTGACAGAACAATCAAAGCCAACCGCCCAGACATTGTTATTAAAGACCACAAACAAAATAAGTGCCTCCTTATTGATATGGCAGTCCCTGCAGACTGCAATGTGTCTTTGAAGATATTCGAAAAACTGTCAAAATACAAGGACCTTGAAATCGAAATCTCAAAAATGTGGCACATGGGAACATCAACAATTCCTGTTGTAGTTGGAGCCCTTGGACTGGTTGGAAAAGATTCCAGTAGGCTGATTGAAGGGATCCCTGGAAGTCCATGACTCAAAGAGATACAAAAAATTGTTCTGACAAGTACAGCCCACACTTTACGAAGGGCTTTATCTATGTAATTATTTTTTTTTTTTTTTTTTTTTTTTTTTTTTTGCAGTGGAAAGTGTCATGATGCCATTTCTAACCTTAGGTCCCTGGGCGGGACCCGGAAAGAAATGTGTAAACACCAGATATCAAAGGAAATAAAAATAAAAATAATAATAACAATAATAATAATAATAATAATAACAGAAGAGCGCGATTTAAGAAAAGAAAAACAATGTTTGACAATGTTGAACAATATTTCCACAATATATCTGTCTTCAAGTTTTTTTTAATTTTCAAATTTTTAATATTTTAAATATAACTTGTTTTTTTCTTGTTTTTTTTTCTTAAAACTCGCTCTTGTTTTACTCTTCTGAGTTACCTCCATCTTTATTTGTTTAATAATAATAATAATAATTTACCTTATTTCTCGTAACAGCTAAAATCAAATGATTTATTTTTTATAATAACCAAAATAAAAATTGACTTAATTTTTTAAATAACTCATCTAAAAATTACCTTAGTCTTTGTAATAGCTAAAATTAAAATATACTTTAAAATTAAAATATATCTTACTCATTGTAATAATAAAAAACAAGAGTTACCTAACTGTCTATATTTCTGAGATGAGGAATAAGTAGTGCCAGAGAAAAGCGATAATAACAACAAAGTTGCAATATGAGCTCTGGTAAAAACATAAAATGATAACAGCAAAAATTGCAATATGAGCACTGGTAAAAATGGTTGCTGAAGATATTAGGTTTATAATACCCAGAAATTCATGCACAGGACATATGGCACAGTGGATAAAGACGTTGGTTAGATCCAGTTACAGGACCCAAAGAGTGTGAGTTCAATACCCGGTTAAGGCAGTGGAGGATTTTCAGAAGGAAAAATTAACAGGAGATAACTGCCATCCATCAAACATGGCACGTGGAACTCGCACAATCTACCTCAGTGATCGAAATAAAGGGTTCAGTTCGACATGCCAACCACCTGAAGAAATCCGAACAATGGCCGAAACGTTGTAATAAATATGGCGACAAAGATGAGGATAATAGTCCGAATAATGTAAATAAAGTTACCTAACTGTTGTAAAACAAAAAATATGGTTTACGTTTTTCTTCGTGATATCCAGAATGTAGTGAGGAAATGAAAATGATCAGATGGAAAAAAATGAACATCAAATTCGCTTTTACTTATAGCACAAGATTAACTTTTTTTTAGTTCTTTCTAGAATTGACGTCAAAACCCACGACTGAACTCGTCATTATAAATTTCTGCTAAACAATAACTTGATCAAATTACTGGCGTAGTTCACCATCAAGGACGTACAATGTCTAAATAACATTTTCTGTTCAAATAACAGACTCTCGACTTAACCATTACAAGTTTCCACATCGTTGGTTCTTACCAGGAGACATCTCTTCCACCTTTGCCCTGAAATTGCCAAGACAGTCTCTCTTTCTCTCTTGGCTCAATCCGCTGTGGAAAGCAACGTGGAAATGAGGAGATCTTTGTTGAAGATGGCAGATTTGATCGGTAAAGTGCATCTGCATGTTGCTTCAACAGCAGGGGAAAAACAGGCCATGAGTAGTTGAATAGAAAAAAAAATCAATCAAAAGTTCTCCATGTCCGTGTAGAAGAACATGTAAAAGAATTTTTGAAAACGGTTTTGAGCAGGGGTGGGCGTTGGCGAAATAGTTGTGGTTTGGGAAGCTTCATTATATTCCAAACAAAGGTTCGCTTTGATACACTTTAGCAGTGGTCAGTGTGAATCTTGCAGCAAGCCAGAGGGCAAAAATCCGCAGTCAGTCATGTGCGAAAAAGAACTTAGCGATCGAGGACTGGAGGTGAACGTTTTCAGAGGAAGAACCACGCAAGAAGCAAGTCTTGTCAACAGTGTTTGGGAAAGACGTAATTCAAGCATGAAACTTTGAGCTGCATTTGATAAATGTTCAGGACAGCACTTTCATTGAGAAGCAAAGAAAAGGTTACTGCTTTCTGCTCACCAGGAATTTCGAGTCTTTTCTCCAGCCTCGCCCTGTTCCGTGCCGAGTTTCTCATCTCTCAATGATCAAAAGAAACTCCATTAAACAACTACGCATTCTTTCAGACATCAACCAACAAATCTTACATAAAAAAGGTTGATTAGCACACACTTGAAATTATAAATAATATTTTCGTTTAAACGCATCTTTTTCATTAAAACAATTAGGTATTCATTTAATTCAACAAAATCAAGACTGACGCCAACACTAAACCAAAGCATCTCTGTGTAGGAATCATTGGTGGAATATGCAGTCGCAATTTTACTACTCCAGTGAAAAGAAAAAAAAAGGTTTTCGAATGCTAATTTTCAAGTTGAACAGCCTACTGAGATTTTTCACTTGAAAGATTAACACAATACAATCTTTTATCCTACACATACAGCTTGAAGTTAAACCGATTAGTACAAATTCTCTTTTTTGTGGAAGTGTGGATGGTGTAATAATATCAACTTAGAATAAAATGTCGGAGAAACGAGTTCAAATTCCAGACGAGGTCATTACATTCATTTACATGTAAATACATTTGGCAAAAGTATAAATTCATCTCTTCTTCTCCCATCTATAGGTTAAATAGTACGAATTGTTTCCCCAAATATTTTTAATGCTATATTCACTCGCAAGCAAAGAATTACGCTTACAATCTAAAATACGTTTTGGCTTTAAATGAACCACAAAGTGATTGATAAGACATACAAATAAATCGATCGCCATCTCGTTCTTTTTCGTGCATTTTTTTTTCATAATTAATTTAGTAATGTTAAAATAACCCATTGTTCAAGTAATACAAGTTTAAAGGCAGAGGGTTACGGAACGGTTTTTTTTTATGAAGGTAAGAATTGTAGATTATGCGGACATCTAAAATAGATAACGATTGACCCGCGATTTGAAGAGATTAAAGTTGTCGTGTTCAGGGAAGCAACCCCTCTCTTGATGTCTAAGTGGAACTTCCATTTTACCCATCGAAGGGAATGAGGATGAGTTTGACTCATGAGTTTTTAGCTGTGAAGATCTGAACTGCTAGAACAAGGGAATGTAGATCGCCTGAACGTTTTGCATGGATATAACGATAGGGAAGTGACCGGCTTGCGACGTTTTGTCTCTGGGAAAGTGGTTGTAGGGTGGAATATAATTCATCTACTAAAATAATTGATATACAAATTAACGATAAAAACATCAAAATTGTAAGTCGTCAAAGGAAAGATGTACACTTTGATTAATGGGTCATGTGTATACGAAGACATACAATGTTACATAAACAGTTAATTGGCAATGAAGACAATGAATAATAATGATAATAATAATCATAATATTAATGATAATAACAATAATAATAATGATGATAATAATATTAAATAAATTGTACTCACAAGCACAGCTCACATCTTACGAAGGGCTACATCTACGTAAAATATGTGTGATTTTTTTTTTCAAAACTGATCAGTGGAAAATGTCATGATACCATTTCTGACCTTTGGTCTCTGGTGGGAACCCGGGACGAAAAAGTATGTTTTCATTTTTTATGGTGAATGGTTTATGGTTTCTTTCTAAGCATAACACGCATCATCCAAAGGCTGATACCGACTGTCTATACATGGAAGATGTCTTATTCAGTTAGAATTGTCATTGTTGGCTTTCTAACATACATGGAGCCAACAAAGGACTGGATGATACAAGTAGTCAAGAAAACAGAAAGAAAAATATTCAATCATGAGAGAAGGTTGTAAATATAAATGAGATAATTTAGTAGATTCTGTAGAAAACCAAAACAGAACCCAAGAACAAAATGTTGCAGCAAAAGTTATGAAGAAGAAAGCCAAGTATACAGCGCTTGAACAAATGAAACAACGCTGGCAAGACAGATTTCTGTATGGCCAATATCCAGAACGTGCTACTAAAGCCGATGATGAAGTTAACGCTTATCGATGGTTACGAGCATTTGGATTAAAGGCTGAAGTGAAAGGCTTTACTCTTGTAACGCAAGACCAGAATATAGGTGACAAATATTAGGAAACCACATTGTTTGGAAAAGATTCCAATAGACACATTGAAGGAATCCCTGGTAGCCCATGCCTTAAAGAAATACAGAAAATTGTACTCACAAGTACAGCCCACACCTTACAAAGGGCTTTACCTATGTAAAATATGTGCGATTTCTTTTCAAAACTGCTGAGTGAAAAATGTCATGATGCCATTTCTGACCTCATTTCGTCCACTGAATATCTCAGTTTCAGTTATTTCCCTTTAGCAAGTCAACTCTCCCCAAGTTTTTGTTCACCTCTGCTGTGGTCAGGTATAGAACTCACATCTCTTTGGGACAAGTCACTGGATTACTTCAACCACTGCTTTTATACACTTGGTGACATCAGTGAATATATTTGGGGTACTTATAAGCCTAGTTTCTTTAATAATTTTTTTTACCAGAGTTCATATCACAATTTCTTGTTATTGTTGTTTTTCTCTAGCACTGTGTATTATATAGTATTTATGTCTATGCTTGGCCGGCTTAGGATATTCTTGTGGCATAGCATATGCGCTGATTTCTTGAGTTTCTGTATTTTCCAGTGATTTTTCAACCTCATGCCACAGAGGGCGGTGATCTCCTTTTTCCCCTCCATAGTCAGCTACCCTTGATTTTTCCATTTCCCTTCGTGTTAAGGCTTTATGGTGAGAACTTAAATTTATGATTTATCATGTAACTAGCTCTGATGCACGATTCGAAGCGAATCTTTTGAGCCAGTCAATCACATAAGCCAATTAAAGTTTTCTTGATTTATTAAATAACTAAAAAACTTATAAGAATTTGTTATAAGCATACGGAACCCTAACAACATACCATATGCAGGTTTCATTGTGTTAAATGCAGACAAAAAATGAAACCCAATAAATATTTTCTGAGGTAGGGAAGATACCAAGGACAAATTAAGAAAATAAAATGCGTGCAAGTTGTGAGTTACATACTGGAGACTTCAAAATCAAGTCGGTGAGGGGGAAATTTCCTATGTGGTTAGTGTAATGATAAACAAGAGAAAATGTGGCACTGAAATCTGAAAGTACATAAGAGTGAAGGATGACTTTAGGAAACTAAGCAAAGTATTAAGATAGATTAAAACGTCTTCAGGAAAAAAAAGAATACTGGACTGCTATGAAATATCTGCTCTCTTAATGAATATTGGACAATTTCCACACAGATAAAAAGACGAATTGAAGCGAGAGAAATCTGGTTCTTCCGACAAATGCAAAGTTATTAAGGAAAATAGTTATAAAAAAGAAACTGCCATTAACTATCAGAAAGAAGAAAGGACCTACGTATAAATGTAAAAAGAAGGAATCGATGGTCGTCAGAAAAAGAGACTTTGTTAACTGGGGCAAGGAATGGCGTGTAAATTTTAATGCCTCCAAAACAAAACTCCTTTCATTTAATCCTCCGGAGAACCTTTTCTAACTTCCATCAGCAAGGCTGGTGCTAACCTCCAGAAAAGCAACTCTGTACGCCTTCCTGGCATCACGTTTTCCACTGATATGATGTGGAAAATTCATATGAAATCAGTTGCTCGGTCTACTGCTAGGAATGTTGGTCCACTGTGTCATGCCAGACAATTTTTATAACTATACTCCTACTATATTCTTGACACTATCCAAAGAAGTGTCTGTAATGCAATCGACCCTGACCTGGCATCTCATCTTCAGTCATCTTCCCACTGGCATGTTGGGGCTTCCCTCTGTTTCTTACAAATATTTTAGTAGCTATTGTTATGATGAACTTTCCTCCTAAGTACCTCGACTGTATGAATTTAAACGTAATACTAAATTGGCAACTAGGTCTTATTGCTGAAGTAGCTAGATGCAACCGCATGTTCTATTCTAATAGTTTCTTTACCGTCTGTGGAAATCGGTTCTGGTTTCTTGCCTACCTGCCACCTACAATCTTCACAAATGTAAATGCAATCCCAATCTCTATCTCTTGTCATCATGAATCCTGTCCTTTTATCGTCTTTTCTCCTAGCTGAAGTCTTCTCCTTCTCTTTCAATTCCAATAACCTATTGCGGCTTAGTGACATTATCGTCTTACTTGGGGTGAAATGATTAAAAAAAAGTTGGAGGGAGGAAATGTGGCAGTATTTAAAAAATATATGTAGAAGCAATGAAGTGATGAAGTGATAAAGTGATATGTAATATCTAATAGTGGGCAGTTTCATTAGAGATGAAGTAAAACGCTTGACGCGTCAATCTTGATCTCCCCGCTCCCCAAATGATGAGAATAATGATGACAGAACGTGTGAGAAACGTTTTAAGTTTTAAGAAGAACGATTATTGCAACGAAAGTGTTTCTAATGATCAAAATGAGACACAATTTTTTGTGACTCATCATGAGAAAATAGGGCTTGGAGAATGTAACCCCCACAAGGCATACTGAGGGCAAGGGAAGCAAGTGGAGACTAAAAGTAACACACAAAACGAGGATCCTAAAGACAAAAACGGAGGATGAAGAAGAAATAGTTATTAAGAGTATGATTTGAATTTGTTGTTTGACCATGAGTGGCTACGTCATGAAATGAAATGTTAAGTGTGTGTGTGTGTGTGTGTGCGTGCGTGTGCGTGCGTGCGTGCGTGCGTGCGTGCGTGCGTGCGTGTGTGTGTGTGTGTTAGGGCGTGGGTGTTCATATACAAGACGGTACACCCGACAAAAAAGGAGGGAAATTGAATGCGACGAACAAAGTGGAGATAGTTGAATATTGCGTCGCTGGATGTCATGATTCAACACTATTTTCTGACAGTCTACCAAATGGCATGATTAACAGACTTGTTTATCTATCACTTATTTTTGCGATGGCCTGATGAAAAAAAAAAAGAGAAATAACTGAAAGTGAGAATGAAACTGCTGATTCAGAAACTGATATAATGATTCGAAAACTCTTTAGCAAGAAGCTTTACGTAAATCACGAGTTTGTGAATGGCATTCGTGTTTCAAAAGTGATGAAATATGAGTGGAAGATCAACTACAGTCTGGTCGAAATTCAACAAGCAAAATCTTGAAAAGGTTCACGAAGGTGTCAATAAAAATCATCGTTGGACCATTGATGAGAGATCCGATGTGTCTGGTTTGTCTTGGAGTTCGCGCCTGCAAATGTAAACAGAAGATTAGGGAAGGAACCATGTTTCAACAAGATTCCTATATCGTTAGTTCGCAGAGAATAAAAAAAAACAAAAAACACAGCCGTTTAAATTTAAACCTTGATTTGAGAGAACAAATTCAAATTGGGATAGTCAGTCAATTATGCGCCATACGTGAAACACACTTAGGCGATCATGTATCTTTCGATGCATAACTGACGAGGCAGATTTTTCCCGCAGTAGGTTGCCATTACTTTCTGCAGTACACCATTTGCCATCCAAGGCTATAGAACCCGGTGTGTCCTATTATTTACCCATAGCTGGGAGAGAAGAAGAGGATTCATACCTTTTCTAAGGGTCAGTCAGTTATGCGCCATACGTGATACACGCTTAGGCGATCATGTATCTTTCGATACATTATTGACAAGGCAGATTTTTCCCGCAGTAAGTTGCCATTACTTTCTGCGATAGACCAGTTGCCATCCAAGGCTATAGAACCCGGTCTGTCCTGCTATTTACCCATAGGTGAGGGGAGAAGAGGAGGAGTATTAGCACGTAAGTGAATGTCATGGATTTGACTGGAATTCGAACCCGGCTCTCTGATTCCTCAATCCCAGCTGCTATCCATTACTCCACCGTGCCTCCCCATTGAAGGATAGATTCCATCTCAATTGGGATAGATTCCTTCCAAATAAGGGACTGGGGATTGATGAGTTTTGGGAAATAATTCCAATTATTTCTAACCGTTCACCCCTTGTACACACACATGCATAATACATATATACACATGCATGCATACAAACATATACACATATATGCATATATTTTATTTTTTTACAGTGTAGATCACTCTGTAAAGGCCCGAGAGCAACTCAAGGTAGATGGTTTCAGTGTAAGATGGATACTTTATGAAGATATGTGGGGAAGATAATGGTTAAGGCTAGATTTAAACAGAAGGATCTGGAAAACTTCCTCTTGAGAGTTGGCTCCACAGAGCAGTGGTTCAGGAGAAGAAGCTGACTTCTCACCAATGGAATACAAAGGGAATGAGGGTAGTTCCTGAAAAAACTGACAAGAATAATTTTAAAAAAGCTACCAACATTTTAACTTTTGTTTATAAATACTTGTAAATAAAATCCATATATTTAAATCCATCAAAGGGCGAAATGCGTTGGCCAAGATAAGTCTTCCTTTTGTCTATACACATGTATATATATTATTATTTTATTATAAGATATTATAACAAAAACATGTCGAAATCGCTGCACAATAGTTTTCGTGTTTCCCCACTACGTTGTACCTCTTTAGGTGATGGTAAGTGACTAATGATTAAATAATTTTGAATAAAATTTCAAAAGCAAAGTATTACCTCTTTTCCGAAAGATAAAGGTGGGTGAGAAAACACAAGGTGAGAATTAAAAATAGATTTCTGGGTTTGTCTTTATCAACCAATTAAATGTCAAATCTACACTAAATAGAAAATTAAATCTCTTCTTTCTCTCATTTGGATATATATATATATATATATATATATATATATATATATATATATATATATATATATATATATATATATATATATATATATATATATACATATAACTAAAGGCAAAAGGAAAATATATCTTGGCTGACATGTTTTCTGGCAGATTTTATCAGGGCAAATGTAATGATTTGATTTTGCAAAATGTATTTTTTTAAAAAGTAAAATTTTTATTAGTCTTTCGAAAATTTTTAAATTTAAGAGACACTCGTAAATATTCATCAGGTGAGCTGAAAAGTCAAGGTAAATTATGGAACATGCTAATGACATAATTTAATGTCTAAGAAATGAAAGTGGGTAAGTGATGTTGAATTGTATTATATATTTTTTAAATAGCAGAAGGTTATGTATTTAACCGTTTTCTTGTAATTTTTAACATTTTTATAGTCATTCTTGTTGAGTTTGGAAGGGAGTAATTCTTTCAGGAATAGAGATATTTGAAAACTCCAGTGCATAGGTTTATATTTTGATATTATTCAATAGTGTCACGCTCAAGAATTTTCCATCTTAGTAAGTTACTTTCTCTTTTAATAATTTTGGCATTCTTAAGATTAAAACTGTGGTAGAATGTACTTCTATGTATGACCAATGCATTTGATAAATTGTTGTATGTAAGATTCCTTTTTGTGTTTATAGATTGTAGCGGACCGTGGGGGTGAAGATGTGAAGTGATATCAGAAGGTTAAACTTTCCTGCTGGCTGGTCCGGCTACATAGGAATGTTGGACTATAGTGAAGTCCAAAGAAGACAAAGAAAACAAACAAGACCGATATACATGGGTAAACAAATATATATTACGGGTAAAGAAATATATCAATACACGAAGACATGAAAAGTTACACAGTGTTTGTATGGAGAAGTTATGTGTGTGTTGTTGTGTTGAGTGTCCGTACGTACGTGTATTGTCCTTAGCGTGTTCCCAGAATATGGGAAACGCTGTATCTGTGAGATGTCACATATTGGCCTAAGTAAAAAGGAGAAAGTTTTACCTCGCCTCCGCGCGAGGTTGCGGTCCGAGGCCTGAGTCGAAAAAGAGAGTTTTTACCTCATCTCCGCGCGAGATGGCCGCCCGAGGCCTAAGTCGGAAAAAAGGAAGAGGCGAAAGGTCAGCCAGTAATTATACTCGTTGGAGAGAGACCCCTGTTGAAGTATTAAGGAAATGAGGAGAAAGCTAACTCCGACAAGATAGATTTCTTAAATTTCTGCAAGTTCCCGCAATGTCTTGATCCACCAATTAAATGTCAGATCTACGCTAAATAGAAAATTAAAGTTAAACGGTGGAGGTGGCTAGATGTTAAACGTAAGTTCTTTACTAACAGTTCTCTATAAATATTTTTATGGTAATTGTTCTTATGAACTTTTCTTTGTGATATTTATTTCCTCCCCCTAACACCACCACAGACAAATTGTGGTATGTTTGGTCAATAAACGTGACTAGCTAAGTTTAAGATAAGACAGATTGACGACCAGCCTCCCACTATACCCACTTCTGGCCTTGTGCAATATTTTGGTATTTTTCAAAATGAATACCGCTCTCCTTCCGCAGTCATTGATTACTCAGTAACGCAGCAATGTAAGACATGAAGAGTAACATCTCGTCTGACTGGTTCCCAAGTTACAACAAGGTCGCGCAACCGGTCTTCGGCATATTTAAACTAGACGGGCACATTCTAGAAAGACGAAGACTATATTACATAACATACATTAAAGTGGATATATAGATCTGTACTCCTTTTACTTTTTTTTCTCTCCCGACAAGAGTAAAACTGATACGTGAAAATCCCAGTGTAAATTTTTTTCGCCGATGAATTGTCTTTATAGAATCCTAAGAAAACAAGTTCCCTAACCAACATTTCACTGGATATTTGAGCAGGAACAAAATGACTGAATGTTTAGGTAATAAAGATATCCACTTAACTCGGTCTTTAAAAGCAGGCATTTCCTTGCATTTTTTTCACTCTTTTATTTTGACAACTTACACTAACTTCTTATTTACCGGAATTCTTACTTGAATATACTCGCAGCTTATCAACAACTTTCTCTTTATATATATATATATATATATATATATATATATATATATATATATATATATATATATATATATATATATATATATATACATACATATATATATATATATGCACCTACGTATGTGTTTGTATGGTGCGTGTGTACTAAGCTTCGTTCGATGCAAAGACAAATCAGGCTGAAAATCGGAAAAGAACTTCGTGACGAACCAATCTCCTTAAGGGGTTGGGAATGGTCTTGAAAATCAGCAACAAATTCTTCGTATTAATAGGAATGCATATAAGCAAATAAATACATACAGGCATGCAATAAACACATAGATAGATAGATAGATAGATAGATAGATAGATAGATAGATAGATAGATATGAACAGTCTTAGATAGATAGATAGATAGATAGATAGATAGATAGATAGATAGATAGATAGATAGATAGAAGCACAGACTGAAATAAATAGACGAACAGATAGATAGATAGATAGATAGATAGATAGATAGATAGATACTAATTTGGAATGTGGGCGCCCATAACAAAAATATCCATCAAAGCAAGAAAATAAGCATGAATTTAAAAAAAAAAGAACGCATTTGCCAAATCGTGAACGGATTAGGACCAGCAATTTTTTTCATCTTTCATCTGATATTCTCCCAATCTCTCATCTGATATTCTCCTGATATTCTCCCAGTTATTTTTACTAAATTTCACTGCTAGGAATTGAATAAATGATTTCATTTTGTACACATTGACCAATAATGTAAGCCTAAAATAAAATTTATCCTGGAAGAGATGAAAAATATTTTTATTGCTCCGGACTTGCCATCTCATATTCAGTATTTTTTCCTATCGCCATAATGTAACATCCTTATGTGTTTTCTATAAATATTTTCATGGTAATTATTTTGATGAGCTTTATTCTTTGATACCTCGACTTTACGAATTTAAGCGCCGTACTTGATTGGCTGCTAGGTCTCAACATTTTAAAGTTGAAACTCTTTTCCCTAACAGTAAGTGTTTTGCTAACAGTTTCTTCTCTCGCATTTCTCACTGGTGGATCGCTCTTCCTGATTTTTGCTTTCTAGTTAACCTTGATCTTCAAAAATTAAAATGCAATGTCAATTTGATCGTCTGTCTACTTAATTCCTGTTCTTTTATTGTTCTTCTTCCTTAATAATGTTTATTTTTTTTTTTTTCCATATACTCTCTAACACAAAGTAAATCCTTGCGACTCATTGGATTTATTACCTTTTGCTTGGGGTAAAATAATTAAAAGAAATCACACAGTAGAGATTAAGTGGAATGTCAGGCAAACATATTCCAGATGAGGCAAAAGTAAAAATGAAAGAGAATTTACAAGCAAAGCATAAAATTTGTCACTTAGCTGATAAATTTTATATTCAGGACCACAATGCCAGAGTTTCATAGAGAAATCTTTTTGTAATTGTTTAGTCCACTCGTCAAGAGGTTTGAGCGATTGATTGCTGGACAGTGAATAAAAAATAAATGCAAATTTTAAATTTGCTTACAGACGTTTAATAAGAATTATCACAACATCTTAATAAATAAATAATAAAGGGTCTACAATTTTATCTAGAATATTTATTCAATATGTTTTACTGTCTAAAATAAATTTCTCACATTAACAAAAATTAATCATTTCTAAAATTGAGATCGCTAAAAAAGAGCATAGCATGATGAAAAAGAGGCCAAACTTGACGAAAACAAAATTTCATCGTCTAAATGTTCTTGTTGTTAATAAAAGGAAAGATCAAAGTATTTTGGGGGTATTTTTTTAGAAGTTTTAATCGTTCCTAGCACGTCCGAAATTTTTGTTAAAAATCTTGTTTTTTATTTTTTTGAGTCAGCAAAATAGACAGATAATCAATCATGGCATCATTTTTTTTACCATTTTTATAAAAACTTTCAAATTCTTTTAAATATCAATTATCATTTTTTCAAAACTTTTTTTAAGAAAATCAGAAATTATAATGTTTATTTAAAATATTTTGAACCAAGCTTAACTTAGCTTCTGCGCCGAAAAGATGTAATTTGAAAATAAAACAAAGCATGTCATAACCTTTCGCGTCACTTGACAGGTGTTGAATGACATATTGACGGATTACATGATGGCGAAAAGTGAAGCTATTTAGATTTAAGTGAACAAATTATTTACCTCGTTATTTTAAAGGAAAACTTTCAGCGCTCTAATTTTTTTTTGTTTTTTGTACTTAGCTTTCACCTTTACGTTTACGATGCTTTATGGAAAATATATTATAAAGAAATTAAAATAAGACTGTTAAGAGTAAGATTAAATTTCATAAGAAAGGTATCTAATTAATTTATAGGTACCTTTCTTATGAAATTTTGTCAGAAGTGTACATAAAATACAAATTTAAATTTCATAAGATGATACTGATACTTGTAGGTACCCTTCTCAGTTGAAATTGAAAAATCAAATTAACTTCTCTACACGTTTTTCGCAAAAGTAAAGGCCTTAACAGCGGAAAACAATGCTTAACTCAAATAACGCAACTTAATTGTATTCTGGTTGGTCTTCCGTACTTTATAATTACAGCCCGATTATAAACACAAAATTATATTTCTTAATTACTGCGGATCTTCTGATTAGTCAAAACGATACAATTTACAACGCGCTAAAAAAAGATCTATCTCATAAGAACACTTACGAAAGCGGATGCGGCTTTTAACTAATTTTATAATATTTTAACAACTTAAATGTAAAAATCTATTATAATTAAAGAAATAACAAATAATTGTACTGAAAATTCATTTTTCATCGAAAATTTTTTTCTGCTTTCAGAAAATATTCTCCATATTCATAAAAACAACTAAAAGCAAATAAAAGCATTTGAAATTAAATACTATCTTTGTTTTATTGAGTTTTGTATGTTACAATTCAGAGCTGATTTTCAGGTAAAGGGGTCCAATTAAAAACAAAAAGAAACATGATTTGCATTCCTCAAAGCCTTGTGCTTTTAAGTATTTTAATCACTAAACTGTATTCGATCGAATTTCTAGAGTTTTCATAAAATTAGTTAGGGGATAATAAATATAAAAAAATATTTCTGCCATGACTTTAATAAAAAAAACATATTTATAATAATTTCGATCATCTGTGAATAGTTTCTGAAAGTTTCATTAACATCCGACAATTATTTTTATTTTTGCAAGATTTTCTAAATTAATGTGTGTCATACAAAAAAAAATGCTCAAAATTGTATATGTTATTTTACTAGTTCTGGTGATACAAAGAGAAACAAGGTTTTTTTAATCAAAATTCAGAATGGTCTAAAAAGAAGGATTTTTTTTAAATAATTAAAAAAAAACTTTGGTCTTTCCTCTTCATAATAATATAAGCATTTACTCGATAAAATTTTGTTTTCGTCAAGTTTGGCGTTTTTTTCATTCTATGCTCTTTTTTTAGCGATCTCATAGAGGTATCTATCTAAAAAGAATCAAAAAGTATATATTTTCGCTAAAAGAAAAAAAGTAAAATTGCAACAATACAGTAAAAACATAACACTTAATTTTTTTAAAGAGACATTAGCAATTTTAGCAAATTTTACAATATTTTTTTAAAATATTAGAAAGTTGAAAGCTAAATAACGCTGAGATCCATCTTGATTCTTTTATAATGTATGAGATTCTCAACTGTTACAAAGCATTAAAATAAAAATGATTAAAATCTTCACAATAGTAAATGTCTAATTTTTGCATGGGATCAGGTTTTTTTTTTAGTTATTTATTAGATTATTAGAAGATGAAATTTTACGAGTTTTATTTTAAAACTATTAAAATAAATCATATTAAATGTGCAAAGAATATAGCTTAATCACGCCAGATAAAAAAATTTTGTTTATATTTTTAAGTAAATAAAGATAAAAATCCGTTTCGAAAGCTATAAAACTTTAAGACATACATGAATTTGATAGAAACAAATTTAAGTTTCATAAAAATAATGTTTACTTTTTTATGTCTCGGTTATTGAAAGGATTTATTTCTGTTTATGCTATTTAAACAAAAATAAATCTTCTTTTCAATAATCGAGTCTAAAATAGGATTTTATGGATTCAAACTATTATAAAACAAATTGTTGCAATTTAATTGCTTCGCCACGAAGACAATTTGTGACACAAGGTCAATATTTTATGTAGAAAAATCAAATGACACATTGGCTGGAAGCCCATACATTCATTTTTGTTTCTTTTTTATAAATTAAATAAAAAATAATAAAAATTGTCTGGAAAGAGAGCCTGCCAAAACAACGTGAATTCATTTTGTGTTTTTATTACATAATTTTTATTATAATTATTAAATTAATAATTTATAATATTAAATGGGTGAATGAACAATGTCTAAAAAGAAATTAAAAATAATTTTATTTTGAACTGAAACAGAATTTAAACTAGCGAACTTTGAGGAAATTTAGAGAACTGAGTAGAAACTTGCACATTCTTTTTTTTACACAAGTAACATAAATTTGGATCATACTTAACTTAGGTGTTATTATGATCTATAATTTTTTTAAATTTTTACTGATAGTTTAAAATCGATAAATATTTATATCTATTTATCATTCGTACAAAGAATGGAAAATTAAGCTTTAAACAAAAAACCCAAAGAATCGTTTTTGGGAATCAGAAATTATGTTAAAAATTCTCCGATTCTGATGCTGATCCTGATACCCCCAAAAGTTCCAATATTTCCAATTCTCGCGTCCGATTCTGATTAATCGTCCCATCACTATTTATTGCTTTATTTATTTACCTAGATTGCAGTCTTGTTTGTCCAAGCCTTTGATGTGAGACACTCAGAAAATTTGTCCATTAAGTGATCGCCTTTCTTCAACTTAGTCGCAAAATAGTCTTTGTCGTCGGTGTCTTTGTCGATCTATTGCTAATTTTTTTCTTCCGAGATATATTACCATTTAACTGTTATATTAAACACTTTTTTTTAAGATGAAAGGATATGGATCAAAAAGTGATTTATATAATACCAGAAGTAATCAATGAATCATAGATACCATTGAACGTCTAAAAACTATAAAGGGAACATGTTAATTAACCGCTATTTCATTTGTAAATTCTTTATTTATGTTTTATTGAATCTCAAGACATTGTTCAAGATTTTTGTTTCATGGCATCTCACTATTAAAACTTCTAACAATTGCCATCGTTTTAGAAGCGGGTACACGAGTATTATAATAATTCTTAATAATAATATACTAAAAATTGCTAATAAAACAGACATACCAAATGACTCTAAACAAATCAATGTATAGCATTTAATAATAAACAAAAAATGACCATAATAAATAAAAATAATATATCCATTTAAAAACTACAAATAATAAATATATTAAAAGAATAAAAATAATAAATAAATAGACAAAAACAATAATAATCATTGTCTTATTTTCTGTAAAGACCATGGCTTTCCTGGAGCGATGAAGAGCCTTAAAAATATTGAAGTCACGAGAAATACAAAGAATAGTACAAAACACCGAGACAATCTTCTATTGAGGTCGTAGGTGATCATGGCTATCCACAACTTCCTATCTTAGATAACTCTGAGTAATGTTTGTTACATCATAACCCCTCCCAATCTCTGCTTAGCCAGAGAATTTCAGAAAATTGTTAGGTAGTTTATATGCCTCTTGCTTTTATTATGTCCTTTGAGTGTTAAATTTTCCGAATCGTCTTTTCTTATTATTCACTCTAGAAATTTCAACTGTCTCTTTCTGATTCGTAGTACAACTTTCTTTTTTGTTCCTATTTTCTTTAAAGCTTCCTTATTGCTCACTTGTTACGTCTGTGGTTTTTCTCAGCATTCATCTGTAGAACTACATCTCTGTACTCTAAAGTCCCCGTGTCCACGATTTACTGCCATATCGGAGGATTTATATTGCATAACAATTGAGCAATTTGTCCCCAACAATTTTTTCCTGTTTCTTGATATTGCGTTTAACTTTTAGAAGGCATAGTTCTCTATTCGAATGCGACTCCGGATTTGTCACATTTTCCATTGATTTCTTTCTTCCAACATTTTTAAATATCTGTACATACTGGATCCTGACGTCACCATTTTCCCATATTTGGGATGACCCTTTTTGCTAACGACCATCCATTCTTTTTTTCTTACTATTGATGATTTAGCATTATTCAAACCAGTTGGAATACGAATGAACTACTACCACTTGATCTCCTGTCAGAACCATTAGAGACATTTTGCATATGCCAACTCCTTTTAGGATGTAGGCAAATATGGCCCTCCATAACTTCTTGTCTCGTGTTGCACTAATTTTTTACCTCTCACAGTATGTCGTTCCTTCTGTTTGTCATCCATTCACTCAAATACGTTATTCTTTTTAATCATTTCACCCCAAGCAAGGCAACAAAGCTACTAACACGCAGGCGATTATTGAGTGTGAACGATTATGAAAGAAAGGATCGGGAACAATGAAAGAAGAGACATTAAGAAGGCAGAAGATAGCGATTGACATTGCATTTAAATTTTTGAAGATCAAACTTTGCTGGAAAGCAAGAAGCCGCAAGAGATTTCCACAACCAAGAAGTGCGGAAAAAGAAACAGTTGATATAGTACTTACAGTTACATCTAGCAAATTCATAGACTCTAGGTGTCATGGAGAAGAGTAATATTTATTTTGTAAAATACAAAAATGTGGTAGAAGGACAAAAGAGGAGATGCGGTAGGCTGGTCTTCGACTGACTTATAACTAAATTTAGCTTGTCACAATTACTAACTCAAACATACCACAGTATTCCTTTCACCAAACCAACACATTCTTACCATTCTTACTACAGCCACCGTAATACCTCAAAGTCTCTATGAAGTCCTAACTAGTTACCATATGTACAATTTGTCTGAGGGGATAAAAAATAACAACACGGAGGAGAGGTCATCAGAACAATTACCATGAAAGTATTTATAGAAAAGACACAGAGAAGCTACATTGCAGTAGTAGAAAAGTGACTGAAGCCGAGATGCCAGGTTAGGACCAATATCATTGCAGATTCTTATTTAGATGTTATTAAGGGTCCCTAAAAGTGTAGCAGGGACAAGAGATCATATGTGGCAGCTATATTCTAAGCATAGTTTACTGGATGTTTCACCTTGCTCCTCTTGTCGGCAATATGTCCTGTGAGTGTTTAATTTTCTAATTACTCTTTTCTCATTACTTGTTGTAGAGATTTCAGCTGTTTCTTCATAACTGTAATTAATTTTTTCTTGTTTTTCCTATTTTCCTTAAGACTTCCTCGTTGGTCACATATTTTGCCCATGGTATTCTTAGCATTCACCGACAAAACCATATCTCTGCCGTTTCAAGTCGCTTGTTGATTTGTGAGAAAATTGACCAGCACTCACTGGCATATAGGAGATTCGATATTATACGTTTTGTCGGAAAGGATGACGCACACATATAGAAAATAAGTAGTAGTTTATTCCGGAGAATAATAGGGTGCTCAGTTGCAAATACAGACTAATGTAATAAACAGTTAATCGTTAACACCTCGGTATTTACCATAAACCTCTCCCACAAAGCGAGATGTGGCACAAGGCCATTTTTACGTGGGGGTGTTCTGAGTCCGTAGAGTACTGTTTAAATAGTCTTAAACCAGGCCATCTTGTGGGGGTGTTCAGCTACTCTACAACATAACAGTTCGGCGTTCTTTTCTTTGCTTCAGACGATATTTTCCTATTTCTTAATTACTAATCTAATTTCGTTTAATTTCTGGAAAGTACCTTTCGATATAAATATACGTCTCCGGATTTCAGTATCACACTTTTTGTTACATTAATCATAACCCTCACTCATATATATATATATATATATATATATATATATATATATATATATATATATATATATTACGCAAATCATTCATACAAAAAGCAGATAATGAAGTTAATGATATGGCAAGAATCACTCTCGCAAACAATTTTTAATAATAAAATACATTAACCTCGAATCCGTTAATGAATGGTATGATCCTTGTTTATAAATTCCGGTTTTATCAGGTCTTTTTTTTTACTACTACGATCATCCTCAGGTAGGGAAATAGGTAAGTTTTTTACATCCAGGTAATAACAGGACATCGAAAGATATATATATATATATATATATATATATATATATATATATATATATATATATATATAGTTAAATTTCTGTACCTGGTTTAGCTTGAAGTCCCCAATACGTAGCTTAAATTTCGACACCTGATTTAGTTTCATTTAGTTTCACGCGTGACTTAACTTTATGACATGTTTTTCTATGCGATTTGCTGGTGGATTGTTAATTTTAAGTTTTTTTTTATATTCCCGTGTAATCTCAACAAAATCTATATTGAAAAGATTACTGGCATTTGGAATAGACTTGTTGCTGCGCTGCGTAATCTTGAGCTAGAATTAACAGTGGTACGTAAACTCAATGATTGACTGAAAGAATCATCTCATATGCTAACCTATAAGGAGTTCCTTAGTAGGCCTAGCGTAGGAAGAAATAAGATACATGGGAGCCGTTAATAAAGAATGAAAGACAAATGATAGCAAGGCTCCAACAGCAGTAGCAAGTAGAGTAGGAGAAATGAAAAGGTCGCCGTGAATGCAAGCGAACATATTTAGCAGAGGCAGCAACAGCAGGAACCTCGTCGGCATTCAGATTTGGTTTAAACCTGTAAGTTCTACACTCAAGATTAAACCGTTGATTCGGGAACTTGGTGATATGGTAATGGTAAGTTCAATCCCTTGTCCGAGCAGTGCAGACTTGGATTCAATGCAAACGGGACGAGCAGTTACTGAGCAGCACTAAATCAGAACTAGACGAGATATTTCTAGTCTGATCAGCGGAACGAGAACAATCCAACCCCTGAAGATAAAGGGTTCGATACGGAATTCCCTGAAGTTTACCTGGATCGTTAAGCACCTGATGAAAGCTAGAGAGCGCAACAGCCGAAACGTTGTTGTAATAACAACAAATATGAGGATGATAGTTCGTATATAAATAAGGTAAAAAATGATAATTCCTCATTGTAGAAATTAAGACAGTAATTCAGTTTGGAATAATAATGAAAAGACGTGCTGAAAAGTCGGAGAGACCTCCTGTCACTAGACGTGTAAAGGCGACGATCACATCAAGTTGTAACACCGGCTCCCGTATCATTATCGAAGTTAAGCAACGTCGAGCCTAGGTGGGTGGCCGCTAGGGAATACCAGGTACTGTAAGCTTGGATATGAGGGTGGTGTAATGTATGATTCTAATTCTATTGGATTGTTGATTTATTGTTAAATGTTTTAACAATTGTGGCACAGGGGTCGGAATTGTTAATCGTGTAGCGGACCGTGGGGGTGAAAATGTGAAGTGATATCAGAAGGTTAAACTTTCCTGCTGGCCGGTCCAGCTACATCAGAATGTCGGAGTTTAATTAAGTCCAAAGAAGACATAGAAAACAAACAAGAAGACCGATATACATGGGTAAACAAATATATATTATGGGTAAACAAATATATTAATACACGAAGACATGAAAACTTACATAGTGTTTGAGTGGAGAAGTTATGTATGTGTGTGTTGTGTTGAGTGTTCGTACGTACGTGTATTGCCCTTAGCGTGTTCCCAGAATATGGGAAACGCTGTATCTGTGAAATGTCATATATTGGCCTAAGTGAAAAAGAGAAAGTTTTACCTCGCCTCCGCGCGGGGTTGCGGCCCAAGGCCTGAGTCGAGAAAGAGAGAGCGAGAGAAAGGTCAGCCAGTATTTATACTCGTGGGAGAGAGACCCCTGTTGAAGGATTAAGGAAATGAGGAGGAGCTAACTCCGACAATCGGATAGCGGAGTTCCAATTCCCGTTGGTTTCGTCGTAATCGCTTATGCGCAAATACTGTTGGGGAAATGGTATTAATCCACCTCTTCTCCCACCAGTTATGGGTTAATTAGTAAGACTTTTATGACTAAATTATTATTATCTCAAAAGAATTCTTACAATCCAAAAAAATTCTAGGCTTAAATAACCTGTAAAGGGTTGATAAGCCGTAGAAAACGTATCAATCAATCAATAGACGTGTAAGAATTAAAATAATAATGAGTACCGAAAAACGTTCTAAAACAATGGAAAGGCTTGCTACCACTTGATCTCAGTGTGAATTTAAATAATAATAATAATAATAATAATAATAATAATAATAATAATAACAATGCATCTAATCCGCTAGAAGTTTCGCTGTGACTCTTACCAGCTGTGATTATTTTACTTTTTATTCGTTTTATTTATCATTTGTTTTTCTTTCGCTGATATTTTTCCCTATCTTTGTCCCCCACTCATAACTACCAGCTCTTACCGTATTTCGTGGCCATTTTCTTTCGAATAAAAATCTAATGGGCTTCTAGAAGTTAGAATTAAATTAAGCAAATAACCTTTCCCATGCGAACCAGGGGACCGCACTTTCTACACACCTCACTGCCTTGATGATCCGTTTCCTCCCTCGACCCTTCATTCTTTCTGTTTCCTTTCTTCTTCTCTACGTTTCCTTTCTTAGCTTTCTTATTTCATTTTTCCCTCTGTTAGGGACAAAGATGAGCTCTACCATGAAGACACAAGCAATGATGCACCAAGCTATACAATTACCATATTGCATATTTTAGTCGTCGGTCAGGTTTACATCACTCATACTCATAAGATGACAGCTGGCTTATTTTAAAAAAATAATTAAAAAAAGATATTGGGTTCTACTTATGGTTAAATTATTTTAACCCCATAACACCATTAAGGATTAATCAACACGCCTGCTCCAGTTTATACGCCCAGATTTTAAAATATTTGTTTCGACCTTAAAAGAAGTGAAAAGAACTATATATTGCTGAAACTGCTAACGTTTTCGCCTTGTGTTAGCTTAAGCTTTGGCTTTCCGTCTATCATGACAATTTTGGCTTTTTTCTTCTATCCCTTCAGATGTGGACGATCTTCTCTTCCCGCAATTTCTTGTCCTTTGTATCTCAGTAAATGTTTTCTCTCTGCCATATCTCCTAACCGCTGTTCTGTCAACCTTTTACATAAGCTCGTTACGTAGGTTAAGCGCTGCTTTCTTTTAACTCTCTTGCGTTCAAGATGGCCTGTGTGTATCAAATTTTCTAAGCCCTCTGTCTTCTTTATGAATACTACAAATTTCAACTCTTTCTGATATTAAGTATAAGTGTGCTTTTTGTTTCCATTTTCTTTAAAACTTCGTCGTTGCACACATGCTCAGTCCATAATATCCCCATCATCCTTCTGTAGAGTTACATTTCTGTTGCTTTAAGTCTCTTCTCCATTTAAGTCTCTTGGTTGGTTTGAATGGTTTGAATTTCGTGGTAGGAGATTTTCTGCCAGAGCACAACCTCTGCAGGCCTTTACTAATTGTTCAGTGTCTTGATCTATTTTGATCCAATATACATAGCTTCTCATAAAAGATTTCATCCTTGAAATTCCCGGATGTCCACCATGAAATTCATTTAATATCCGCTTTTTTAATATGATAGGTATTGCTACTCTTTGTAAAAACATCAGTACTCCGTCACATAGTGAGTAATTGTTCAAGTGTGGATTACCTTCTATAAATTTCGTCTATATTTTTTTACTTTCTTTTAGCCGTTTTTTTATTTTCGAAATAAACATGTCTTATTCTGCTTTTACTTTTATTTCTTTCATGGTAACTGGTAGTTCGCGTACTACATTGCATAATATATTTTTAATTTCTATTTCATTTTTTAATGCTGCAATAACAGTGTCCGCAAACGGTTCAGTATTTTTTGGTATCAATCTTGATAAACCATTTAGCATGTCCTAATTTCGTGTACGGTTCGGATTCCATCCTGAAATCGTGATTTAATAAGATGGTACCTCTGCATTGTAATCTATCCGCTGTATGCGTAGAAATTTCTTTTTCGAACAATAAATTGGTAATAGAGGTCGATGGTCTGTCTACAAACAAATCTCTTTCCGTGTATAAATTTGTGAAATTTTTTCATTGTAAATATTATTGTTAACGCCTCTTTCCATTTGGCTGTCGTTTTTTTTCTGCCGGTAATAGCGAAAGCAAAGCATGTGCGACGGCTTTCATATTAACATCATCATATTTAGGCGGAATTACTATAAAAGCAAAAATCATATACAATACGATTTCCGCTTTTGGATTGGGATACGCTATTGATAATTCTGACGTTAGTAGTTTCTTAATTTCTTCAAGCGCCTTCTGACACTTATCAGACCATTTCGACTTTACGCCTTTATTAAGCAAATTGTTCAGTAGAACTATCAAATTCCGCATATTAGGTATATAAATTTGATAATAATTTGCTAGTCCCAAAAACACTTGTAACCTAGCAAAGTTTGTTGGAGGATGCATATTCTCAATTGAACTTGCTCTCGATGGATCTGGTTGACGACCATTTTTGTCAATGATTTGTCCTAGGTACTTGATTTTAGGCAAGAACAATTCGTACTTTTCCTCACTGAGTTTGAACCCGTACTCACGTATTTTTTCAAAAACTCTTTTCACGTGGCCGCTATGTTGCTCCTTAGATACACTTTTAATTAATATATCATCTAGATAAGCAACTGCGAAATCACAGTCTGAAAGCATAGTATCCCTAGCTTGTTGTAATATGACTGGAGCCACTTTTATCCCAAAAGGAAGTCTGTTGAAATTATACTATCTCTTGTGCGTATTTATAGTTATTAACTCTGTACATTCTTCTTCAAACTGTATTTGCAAATACACTTCAGAAAGATCCAGCTTCGAAAACATTTTACCACCGTTTAAATTCGCAAAAAGTTCCTCTGGACCTGTTGATGAGTAGTTATGGGGTTCTAAACATTTGTTTAACCCCGTCGAAAAATCAGCACAAACACGAATTTTGCTATTATTTTTCTTTACATACAATGCTGCACCAGCTGCTCATTTGAATGGTCAATCTTTTCAATTACATCTATTTTTTCAAGTGTGTCTAATTCTTCATTTACTTGATCCAATGCTGCGAATGGTACATTACGTTTTGGTTTAAACACTGGCGTCACCCTTTTTTCACTTGAAATTTTGTTTTGAATTTGGAACACCGACCCAACTTATCCGAGGGAAAACATTTTTCAATTCTTCCTTTAAAATTTTCACACCGTTTTTTTTTAACTGGTCGCTTGTCCACTTACATTTTTGCAATAAATATTTATAGGTAAATCCCACATTTGAAATAATTCCATCCTGTCAGTACCGAATAAGTTTATAGTATTTTTAGATCATGAGCCCTAGCTTTTATACACTTGTTACAGAATGAGACGTGCGATTTTCGAATTTTAATATGGGTTTTCCGTTTGCTTTCCATGAGACTTCGTTGATTATTGTAATGTCGCTACGAGTTGCATTTTTACATACACATTATTAATTTTCACATACGCAAATTTTCTTTGGTTTTCTGTAATTACTTTTTCTGTCGCAACGCTGTGTACGGATTTTTTTCTGTGAGAACTTTTCCTTGCTTTAGTTTTACACTGACTTTTCATGTTCTTTTTTCCACACTTGTAACACTTCGAATTCTTAACGGACAGTCAACTCAGTGATGTAACCTTCCACCTCTGAAATATGGATTGATTTTTCCACATTTTTCTTTAGCTTGTATCCATGCACATTCTTTTTCTTCACTTTATTCAGTATTTAGATTTAGGATTCTCTGGCATTCGTCCGATATTTCTTTTAGTGTCAGTTTGTGTTTCTGTTCAAGTTTCGTTAGAATTCTCGCACGTATTTCTGCATCTTTTTTGCCCTTAATCCTTGAACGAAAATTAAGCCTTTAAACATATCCTGAGTCAGTTCATTTAATTTGCATCTTTCGCAATCCTTGTTAGTGATTCAAGTATGTGTGACAATATCTTCTTTTTTCGTCACATTCGTAGACTCCCAACGATTAGGGAATAACGAGCTTTTCTCGCTAAAAATTATAGTCAGAATATTTACTGTTTCGTCAAAGCAAATTTCTCTTTCTTTTTTTTTTCAGTTGTACAAAATTGCAGTATTTTGTGGGTTCTATTTGTGCTAACTTTCCCAACAAAAGCTTTGTTTTTTCTAGTCTCCCTAGTCGCTGCATTCTTTTCTGAAAATTTTTTCGTATCTTCTAAAATAAAAATCAAGTTAATTCCATCATCTGAATTTTATCTGTATTCAGTTATGGCATTTGCCACCATTTCGGGAGTGAAAATACTTCGAGAATATTCGGTTTTCTACCGTATTATTGCAATTAAATTTTGTTGTTATTTCTGGAGTTCCAACAACTGCTTTTGTTGTTGTTACTGTTGTTGCATTTTTACCACTTGGGCTAGGCCTCATGAATTTAAACGTCCCACAAGGCTGGCATCCTGTTCCCACCCCTTCACCGTTGAAACTGTTAGATGTAGACGTCTCTTCTACTCCAATAGCTTCATGTCTCGCACATCTCGCCTGTGGAACTCCCTTCCTTATTCCTGTTTCCCTGACAAATACAATCTCCAAATATTTAAGTGTAACGTCAATCGACATCTCCAGCTGCCTTGATCTATCCTCTTCCCTTCTCCACATCCTTTCACCTTTCATTCCCATCTGCTCTCGCTCCAAATCTTCTGCAACCCCCTAGCCTTGATCGATCCACTATCTTTCTCCACATCCTCTCCTTTACCACTCCTATCTGCTCTTCCTCCAAACCTTCTGTAACCCCCTGCGTACTAGTGGCTTCCAGCCTTGCTTGGAGTAATATGCTTAAAAAATAAATAAATAAATAAATCTTCCATATTTGGAGAATATCTGTTTTTCCTTCTTTCTCTTTTTTTCTTTTTTGCATACACCAAAGAGAAAAAAATTAAATCAATGTAGTTCCAATTTCTCATCGTCACATTTATCATGCGCGCAGAGGCAAATAACTATTTTTTGCCGAGTTCATTTGCGTTACTGGGGTGTGTTATTTAAACCACAACAATAGCAAACATACGTTTACTCTGAAAAAATATTTTTTTTTAAGCATTTCACCCCAAACAAGGCAGTAGTTCTACTAGCCTGCAGGGGATTACAGAGAGTAAAAGTGAGAGAAAAACTGGGTATCGGGGGGATTAAGGAAAGGATAAAAGATGAAAAGGGTTCAAGTCAACAGAAGATGACGGTTGACACTGCATTTAAATTTTTTTAAGATTGTAGGTATTAGGGAAGCAAGTAAGAGGGAGGAAGTTTCACCGTCGGGAAGTTAGAAAGAATAGAAATGACGGTTACATTTAACTATTTCAACAGTAAAAGGGTGGGACGTAGATGCCAATCTAGTAGCACGGTTAAACTCATGTAGTCGGGATTTTGTAATATTTTTTAAAATATTTGTAGAAAAAACAGAGGAAAGCCACATCACGTCTGTAAGAAAATGACTGAAATCGATATGCCAGGTCAGGATCAATTGCATTGCAGATCTTTCTTTGGATTTTGTCGAGAACCTCGAGAGGAACAGCAGGGCAACAGAGCAGATATGACAACAGTATTCTCTGCTCGGACGAATCGTAGATTTGTAGATGTGTAAGATGGACTCTGACGAGGAAATTACATTAAATCAATAGCTGCATCTACTGCAAGAAACGTTTGTTCTCTGTGTCGTGTCAGAAGTATAAAGTTATGTACAATCTAGTTGAAGGCATAAAATTGTGTACAAAATATTTAGATTTCAGCATTAAATAAAAGACAGAGGTTGATATGTCTTCTAAACAAAATCAGTCATTCAGTAACGAGATTGTTTAGTGTTTCCTGCCATATAAGAAGAGTAATATTGCATAACAGCTCAGTACGCTTTTCTTTGTTTCTTAATACTTTGCTTAGCTTCTGGAAGACATCTTTCGCTATCCCAATACGCGTTTGGATTTCGTATTTTCTTGATTTCAGATGAAAACTTGGAAATTTTTCAATATGTTTCTGTGATAATTTTAGCTTTCCAGACTTATGTTTTTATAAATTTAGAAAAGATGGGAAAAATAAGACGTCATTTAAAACTTATATTAGGAGAATATATAATAATGCAAATATCAGACTGCGAAGGCCATTATGCAAAACAGAATATTCAAAACATAGTTACAATATATGAAAAATAAAAGGTGCTTGTTTGATTCCCAAAAAAGATCCAGAAATATATTCAAGCAAAGTGGTTGCCCCCAGAGGATATGAGTTATGGAGACTATATTCCGACTTTCTTAATTGTAGTATATTCTCTGAGTATGGATTTCTCCAAATCTCATTTTCGCTTTATGTGCCCCCACCAAATTTGACCTCCCTCTTTCTGATTGCTAGCATAATGTAGTTATTAATTATCCAAGAAATCCACGCATCGGTGAAACGAAAAAGCTAAACAAAATGCTGAATAACAGAAAAAAATCGTTCGAAACAAAGAAAAGAGTGCTGGATTGCCATGTTCATCAATCTTCTTACATGGCAGTGAATGCTGGACAATCTTCCTACTGTTGAGGAGAAAACTGGAGGCAAAAGAAATTTTGTTCCACAGACGGATACAGAGAATGCTATGGGTGGAACGAGTAAGAAACAAGGAAATCTTAAAGATAATGGCGACAAAAACAACTCACATTCAGAATCAGAAAAAGGCAGCTGAAAATCCTTGGGTTCATAATAAGAAAGGAAGGATTGGAAAACATAACCCACACAGGGCATACTGATGGTAAGAGAGATAATGGCAGGCATCGAGCCACTTACCTGACGAGCTTGTGTAGATGGCGGAAAAGGAAGAGGGAAACTTACCAAAAAAAAAGAAAACCTGTTAAAGGCGACAAGGGATAAGATGTTTGGGAGAACAATGGACGCAATACATTTATTCTGGTAGGATTTTCCGAAAGATTCTGCTTTCATTTTTCAAGTGTCCTTTTTATTTTTAGCTGAGAATGGATGAAATTGAATTTAACCCAATTTTTCTCAAGACTAAGTTGCTTTATATAAATTCCATCGGTTAATTTGCACGTACCTTTCATAAATACCATATGCACCTTTACCGATATCTTCAATAAATGTCATCAGTACCTTGCATGTACCTTTCATGAATAATATCTTTATCTTTGCGCGCACATTTTATAAATACATTATGTACAGGGATTAGACAAAATAATTGGAACAGGTGCAAATTCTACTCCTATATTTCAAAGACCTATTATATTAAGAAATTTAACTAAAACTTTGTAATTGCAAGTTATATCTATTGTAAATACGTTTATTTATCTAATTTACTTTCTTTGTCTTATTTATTTTTAGAATTTAGTAAAATTTAAGCTAAATGCGTGACCTCTCCGAGTTCGAAAAAGGGCAAATTGTTGGAGCTCGCATGGCAGGAGCCTCGATCACTAAGGTTGCTAAAATGTTTGGTTTTTCAAGAACTACCCTATCAAGAACTATGACGCAATTCGAGAAACAGGGCAAAAGCTCAAGCGACCGTAGCAATTCGGGCCGGACTTGCAAACGTACTGACAGGGACCGACGTGAATTGAAACGCAATGTGGCAAAAATCATCGGACTACTGTGGCCAAAGTGACTGCTGAGTTGAATAATCATCTGAATAGTCCAGTTTCTACTAAAACTGTTCGTCGTGAACTCCATAAGGCTGTATATCATGGAAGAGCTGTCATAAGGAAACCTCTTCTCTCCATTCGCAACATTCAGAAGGGGTTGAAGTGGTGCAGAGATCACAATGCCTGGTCAGCAGACCAATAGAAGCAAGTCATATTCTCAGACACGTCCAGTTTTTCTCTTTTCCCAACTTCAGGGCGAGTTTATGTGTGGAAACAGCCCAAAGAAGCTTACAACCCTGACTGCCTTCTTCCAACAGTGAAGCATGGAGATGGATCAGTTATAGTTTGGGCCGCTATATCATGGAAATGCCTCGGTCCAATAGTTACCCTGCATGGTAGAATCAACAGCAAAGATTACCTGAATATTTTGGGAAATCATATTCATCCAATGACCCCTACTTTATTCCCTGATGGTGACTGCATCTTCAAAGACGATAATGCTCCAATACATACCGCTCGAGTGGTTAAGGATTGGTATGAAGAGTATGAAAGTGAGCTAGAACATGGCCTCCCCAATCTCCAGATATCAATATTATTGAACATTTGTGGTGCATTGTGAAGCGACAAGTTAGGAGCCGCTATCCTCCACCGTCGTGTCTTAAAGAGCTGGAGCAGGTATTAATGGAAGAATGGCTGAAAATTTCTCTGGATGAAGTCAGGAAGCTGTATGATTCCATTCCTAGACGTATTAAAGCTGTATATGAAGCTAAATGAGGACCAACTCCATATTAAATAAATTTTCTTTGAATTTAACAAGTGTTTCAGTTATTTTGTCCAACCCCTGTACCTTAACTTTCAGAAATGTCATCAGTACCTTTTATTTATTTCATAAATACAGTGCTGTTCCATAAAAGTGACTCACTTGATTTTTTTTACTAAATGTTCTCTTCTCCGATGAAACGAAAATTGTGCTAAATTCAAAGGATAAGCAATCTAAAATCTGAAAAAGAAGCTTTGAAAGCTCTTTGAATTTAGCAGTAAGTACTGTCAAGCATTCGTTCAGTATAATGTTCTGGAGATGCTTTTCTTTTCATGGAACTGGTTTCATAAAACCTATTGAAAAGGAGCGAGCAGTACAAGAGAATTTTAGAGTCTTGTCTGCTCCCTTCTGCTGAAAGGGTGCAAATCGACCCCACCATGCTCATTTTTATGCAGGATAATGCTCCCTGTCACAAATCAAAATTGATGAAGGAATACTTTGATGAGAAGCAGGTGAGTGTTATGACATGGCCGCCCCAATCTCCTGACCTTAACCCCATAGAAAACTTATGGAGCATTATAAAGTACAGGCTCTCGAGAAAGAAGTTGAGCAACAAAGAGGATTTGATTGTGAATTTCATATCCGAATGGAATTCAATGCTTGGAGATGAGATTTGCCAGAAACTAATCAAATCAATGCCAAAAAGGGTTGAAAAGGTTATTCAAAATAAAGGAGGACCCATAGATTATTAAATATTTCGAACTATATTACGTATTATAAATAAATTATACCTCTATTATTCTTTATTTAAAGCTGTTCGGTTATGTTTCTATTGATTACTAGCAGGAAATAAGTGAATCACTTTTTTTGTATAGAGTTTTTCCCTAAATCTCATTTATATCCAAAATTATAATTATCAATAGAATACCTTTTTTTGAGTGTACTTTTTTACTAGGTGGTCGGGAAGGGGTGTTTATATTAGTAAGATTAAAAATTAGTTTGACCCAAAACTAGCAATAGGCGAAAAGATTTTTAAATAAAAAAAGTCAGGTGAGTCACTTCTATAGAACAGCACTGTATAACTTTACACGTACTTTTCAGCCATTGAAATTTTTCCAGTGACCTTTTACAGTAGATAGCATCTGTTAAATGAAGTCTATCAATTTTACCGGAAGACAGTTACGAAAGAAAAAGTTAGATCCTGCAAAATGGTAAACGGTGTGAAAATTTCCAAAACGTTTTTCCCTCTAAACATTATTTTTAGTGGATACCCATAATTGAGTAGATTTATTATACAATATATTTATTTATTTTCTTCTAGCGGACCAAATATTCGAGAAAACTCATTAATAAAAAGAATGCGCCCTGTAGCAAGATTCGAAATAGCGCCCCACCCCGACTTCCGGCATGAGAAACCTTCGATAGATCCGACATACCGTCAACTCGGACACAAAGTGTCACGCCTATCGGGCAAAGTCGAATAGCGCCTTATAAACGCAAATTCTCCTCAGATTCCAGAACGTTCGTAATTGCTCAGTTTCGTCTCTTAACGTAAATAAATCAAATTCTAACGAAATAATGAATGTTTATTTATTAATCCGACAGATTTGATCCCTTTAGACGTTAGTTTTAGTGGATACTCGTATTTGAGTAGACGCTACGTTTATTTATTAAACAGTATATTTATTTATTCTCGTCTACCGACCCGAACACTCGAGAAATCTTATTAATGAAAAGAATTCGCCCTCCGGCAGGATTCGAAACAGCGTCCCGCTTTGCAGGAGAAACCTTCGTTATATCCGACGTGCTTCAGACCAACTCAGCCATAAAGGGGCGCGTTGATCAAGCAAAGCCGAATAATGTCTTTGTTTTTATAAGGCCCAATTCACCTTTCCTCGGTGGGTGCGACACTTGATTCGAATCTTGCCGAAGAGCTCATATTTATATTTAATAAGATTTCTGGAATATTCAGGCCAGTAGACAAAAAAAAAAAATAAGTAAATATACTGTTTAATAAATAAACGGAGCGCCAACTCAAATATGAGTATCCACTAAAAATAACGTCTAAAGTCGTAAAAAAAACTGTCGGATTAATAAAAAACGCATTACTTCTTTAGAAATATGTATAATGATGAAAACTGTGTTCTTGACTGTAGTGATATGTAAATGACTTTAGCATAGCTAAGGAATAGGCTATATAAATGCCGAAGTCAGTAAGGGTAGACTAGCTCTTGGTATACGAGATAAACGACTACCACTGGACTGATAAAATACGAAATCACACGTCGTAATATTGATAGTGAGCTCTGATTTAAACCGACGTAGACAACAAATTTATTATCATTAATAACATTTTTTCAGTCTCATTTTTTTTCTCAAATGGGTTTATTTTATTTAATGGCATATCAACCTCTATGGTTTATTTAATGCCGAAATCTCAATATTTTGAACGAAACTATGTGTTTTCAACCATAGATAAAATGCATTGATGGTCACTTTGCTATAAAATGTGTACTGGTAATTTTAAATAAAAATGTTTTGATAGTATTTTTATGATAAAAATGTATTTCTGGTATTTTTACTATTAAAATGCATTATTATACTTTTATTGTGTTTTGTTTTTGTTTGGGGGTTCGCTATTTGCCCATAGCTAGTAAGCTAACAGGTGCTACCACCCTGGGTCAGGGTGAACCTGGAAACAACAGCAATTAAGATGTGGATCCGCACTCCTCAACACCTCCAATCTTACTGCCGAATGTAGTTTTCAAATGTATTGAGAGCATTAAACATGTTACTTTTCAAGATGATATAAGGGGAAAAGGTATGCCGTGCCCATTGAACTAGCCATCAATCACAGCAACTCGGACATAGGCGGGTGAAAAGGGACAACGACAGGTGGTTTGCGTGACCCCACATATCTGCGTTGATAAACATATGGTCCACACTGTTTCTAAAGTTTCTTGGCTTTATCAGCAACGAGATTTATGTCAAACTTTTCCACTTCTTTGCAGACTGTCTTAGGTTCTATGCCAGTGCTTACAATGGGGTCTTAGGTACGGCAGAAAGTCTCTGAATTTAGTGTGTTGTACTATACGCATGATTTTGCTCCCTTTCATACGGTTTAAGATACTCAGATGAGACTGGCCGATAATTTTAACGATAATATCTCCCACAACAGGTGGCTTTTCCTGATTTTAATGCTCAGGGCTACTATGCATGAGGTGCCATCGAGAGGGGCACCAAACAGTGATTCCAAAATACGAACGACTCGTTCAAGGGGTGATCGTACACATGATGACCAAGAGGAAACAGACGCCTTTGAAACAGATAGGTACTACCGAAGTTGCACCAAAGTCGAATTTGATGATGACGGCTATTTTATTGAATAATCTTTCATTTATTAAGTTATGCTTATATATAATTCTAAAATTTCACATATACAGATATACCTCGGGTTATTTCGTTTCGAGTTAAGTCGTTCTCGATTATACGTCTTTTGTCAAAAAACATATGGAAAAATAAAAATTAAGTTTAAGTCATTTTATTCGACTTTACGTCTGTCCGCCACAAATATTGAGGTCATAATATCGCTAGAAAAGCATTAAAAGCCCATAAAGGCATGCTACTGTACAATAAATAAGAATAAAAGTATATAAAATCATATTAAAATACGTACACTTACAGTAAATGTTAATATAATCATCATAAATCCTAGAGAAAGAAATATGAAAACATCTGTGACTCTGTGTTGTCGTCTTATTTAGCGCTATGTATTTGTTATTTAACCTTACAAAATCATTTTATTTTATAACGTCTTAGAGTAAACCCCATTCACAAATAAAGAGTCCGTGGTGTACTGTAAAGATTGCCAAATTGTAAACGTCTAGATTTACAAGTATGTACGTACATGTATTCGTAAATTTACATTAGTTTTTTTTTCTGTACTATATTAAAAAGTAAAATTTGTTTGTAAGCTTAAAATAGATTCTTACTGACGACATAGTATTAAAAATGCATTTATAAATAAAATACAGAACTGGGAATGGTTATTTGTGGTTTAGCCTAATGACTAATAAATAATGAGACCAGTAAATTCGACTTAAGTCGTTTTTCGACTTAAGTAACCTCCCCTGAAACAAATTACCGACGTAAGATGAGGTATACCTGTAGTGATATTTTCTGCTGGATATGTTTTACTTTTTTCCTTTCTTCTTTCTTCTTTGCAGGTACAATGGACTAATGGATCGGGTAGAGGAATCGGAGAGTCGGTATTCGAACTCCAGTCGAGTTCATTACATTCACTTATGTGCTAATACTCTTGGAAAAGGGTATGAAGCCTTCTCTTCTTTCCTACCCCGCAATCTGTAAAGATAATTAAGAAGACAGAAGGTAACGATTGACATTGCAATTTTTGAAGATCAAAATTGACCGGGAAGTAAGAAGCCAGAACAGAGATCCACAAGTGCAGGAGAAGAAATTATTAGCATAGAACCTACGGTTAAATCTCGCCATTTCAACTGTAAAATGATAAGATTTAGCCGTCAATCTAGCACTGCGCTTAAATTCATAAAGTCTAGGTATTGTAGCGGAAAGTTCATCAAAACAATTATCGTGAAAATATTTAGGGAAGATACGTTACGGTAGGGGGAAAGTAACTGAAGTTGAGATGCCAGGTCAGAACCAATAACATTGCTGATTCTTCTTTGGATTTTAATATATAGTAGAAGCATCGTACCCGATATGGTAGACATATAAATATGTAAGACAGATTCAATATACTCTTTCTACTTCATGTCAGCTGAAAACATAATATATATATATATATATATATATATATATATATATATATATATATATATATATATATATATAATTCAGTTCAATAACCAAAAAACATCAAAGACAGCAGCAACAATATCCCTGTTGCTGCACAATTCAGTCAACCATTTCATAGCATTAATGACACCAGATGCATGGTTTTAGCGTCTTCATTTAACAGTCGACAAGAAAGACGCAGATCAGAGTTAAAATATATTTTCAAAATAAAATCACACATTAAAGAATTAAACAGGGATTTGGCTTTACTCAGAGAATATAGTTTCCGCGGGAAAATATAGTTTCATCGGAAGAGTGAGTCCCACTTCATATTTTATTCTCCATCTCATTAAAAAAGGACACGGGCATGTCTGAAAATTCTGACTTTAAAATCTTTCTCTTCGTGCTTCAATTTAATGAAAGGGCTAATATATAATGGCATCAATCTTACTGCCAATATTGTTACCATTTTTTGTCTTTTATTCCTAAAATTTCATTAACCCGCCTAATATGTATAAACACACACACACACAACATATTGTTATCCACTGACAGACTGTTTCGCTGTATCACAGCTCACCAGTGTGGTCAGATATCTGATTGCTCAAGCCAGGATCGAAACCCGACTGATTTGGCATCAGTCGGAGATTTTTCACAGCGGAGAGGAAGGTGAATTATTTTTTAATAAACACGCCGGTGACTCAGAGTGCTCAATTCATAGAAGAGCTTTGCATTATCAGCAGCAGCAGTCACTGTTTACAAATTCGCACTTACCCGCTAAAGTGTTCGACCGAATTTTATTTATAATAATATATATATTATTATATTTAAATATAATAATATATATATATATATATATATATATATATATATATATATATATATATATATATATATATATATATATATATAATAAATGCTATTATTGTACAAGATAAACAGCCCACATTAAATATAATATCACTCAGCACAGATGTTATCTGGAAGGGCATATGATATAATTAATTTGCGCATATATCA
>OZ038505.1:39352739-39430239 GCA_964036315.1 Acanthosepion esculentum
AAAAAATCGGTTTTAAAATGAAGACAAATTTAAAGTTGCATAACTGAATAAATGGGGAGGCAAAAAATGTATTTCTTGTTCCCCCCCCCCCATTAGATGACATTAGGAGCGCTTCTTCAATGTGCCATGTATCTTCAAGATGTTGGCAATCATGGCTCTCCACAATTTCCTGTTTTCGCACCTCTTAATACATTTTGGCTTTTTCTTATTTTTCCTAAATCTTGTTCCGCCATCCATTTACTCAAGATCCTTCTTCTTCTTCTTGTATGAGCCGTGTCCCTTCAGGACGTTAGCGATCGTGGCTCTCTACAATTTCCTGTCATTTGTAGCTCTTAATAAATCTCGTCCTTTTGTTATTTCGGCGTTATTCTCCTCTGTCCCTCTTGGATTCAATAGATCTTGTGAGTATCAAAGTTTCCAATCCCTCTTTCCGCATTATGTGCCCTAGAAATTCCAGCTATGTTTATGTTAAGTATAACTGTGCTTCTTGTTTCCATTGTCTCTAAAGCTTCGCCCTTGCTCACATGTTCGGTTGATGGTATCTTCGACATTCTCCTGTAGAGCCACATTTCTGCCTCCCCAAGTCCACTCTTCATCCGTGAGAAGATTTCCAGCATTCACTGCCATACAGGAGGATTGATATATGTAAGGGTTCAGTCCTCTTTTTTTTTAAACGAAATGTTTCTATTACTTAATACGTTGCTTAGCTTTTGGAAGGTATCTTTCGCTATCCCAATGCGTCTTCGTATTTCAGTGTCGCACTTTCCGTCCTCTGTTAAAACATTCCCCAGATATTTACATTTTTCTACTTGTTTGATTTTGGTATCTCCAATTTGTAATGTGCATGTTAGGCTGTTCCTTTTGCTAACAACCGTCCATTCTGCCTTTTTGCAGTTGACGTTTTGTCCTTTCTTCTCGCTTTCCTGCACTAACTTCTGTAATAGTTATTGTAGTTTCCTTTCCGTATTTGTTAACAACACCTTGTCATCTGCGAAACTTATGGTGTAAAGACTGTGGCCGCCAATAATGAATCCTGGTAGGACTTCTAATACTTTCAGAATTGCCTCACTGTATATGTTGAAAAAGTCCGGTGAGAAGATACATCCTTGTCTTTCACTCCTTTCTAGTTTTATATATTTGCTGATTTCATTTTCTATTCGTATGCGGGATAAGCGTTTAGTCTATAAGAAAGTTATTTTTTTCATTCTATTATGCTGGCAATCATATTAAAGAAAAATATTTCCCACGTTTGCTTTTCTGATGACTGGAGGGCCTCTAGCAGTTCCGAAAATTTTTTAAAAAATCACAAATTTTCATTCGTGAATCCATGCAAGGGTGAATCTTCGATTACTATATCAATGCTGAGTCTGAAAATTTTATTTCGTTCTGTTTCACATGCTGATAATGCCAACCCCATTTTAATGTGAGAAGGCTGCGAAATTGCAGCCTTCTTCTACTTCTACATGCTTCAGGACATAGGCTTTCCACAACTATAGCTCCAAGCAATGTTGGTTTTGTCACCATTCCCCCACTCCCCGAATCTATGTTCTGCCATCAATTTTCACAAGCTAGGTAGTGTTTTTTTTCTGTCCCACTTGCTTTCAATAAGCCCCAAAAATGTCAAATTCTCCAAGCCCTCTTTTCTCATTATGTAACCAAAAAATTTAGACAGTACGATCATCCTTAAAATGTCCTCGTTGCTCAAATATTTCGTCTGTGGTATTCTTAGCCTCCATCCGTACAGCCACACCCCTGTTACCTTAGGTCTCTTCTTCATCTGTGAGTGAACTGTCTAGCATTCACTGCCATATATGTGAACTGACATTATATAGGCGTTCAGTGCTCTTTCTAACGAAATTTTCCTGTTTCTTAATACTCTGCTTAGCTTTTGAAAAGCGTTTTTTTTTTTTGCTCTACTAATGCACCCTCGGTATTCTGCTTCACATTTTCCGTCAGCTATTAAAACACTGCCGAAATAGTTACATTTCTGTTTTGCCCTAGACTGACACAAGGACACCAGCAACCTTCCCGATGTCATCAGTTCCCAACTTGGTATCTATGCTGACAACACAACTATTTCATCATCGTCATCATAATAATCTTTTGACCTCCCTATGGTTAGTCGAAACTCCATTGACAATCCCACTGTCCTATCGTGTATTGCTGCCCCCAGATCCCTAATGTCCAACCCTGAATCCCGAGCTATAGTGTCTGGGAAAATCAATTTTTGTGAGAAGACATTTCCAGTAGAATACCATAGAAGTAAGGATGAGACGATTTCCCTGTCCGCTGGGTGGCAGTGGCCGGCAAACTGTAATCGTTTTTTGTTTCAGCTTAAGAGAGATTTGTCTCAGTTCTCAGTAAATTGTGTTAAGCGTTGCATGGGATCTCCAACTGATGTTCTGGATTTTTCTAAGTAGATTTGTATATGCTCCATCCAGCCGTCTTCTATTTGACTGGTAAATCTGCCCGGTCCGATAAAACCAAATTGACAGCTGACGTAAAAAATGACCTACAATGTGTTGTTAACTGGGGCAATTAATGGCTTGTTACCCTTTAACGCCTCCAAAACGAAACTCCTCACTTTTACTCGCCTTAGAGAACATTTGTTGCCTTACATCAGCATGACTGATGCTAACCTCCAGAAGAGTAACTCATTGGCCCTTTTCCAGCTAATGTTTTCCGCTGATATGAAATGGAAATATTATATTGAATAAATTGATAGTTCTGCTATTTTAAGTTATTGGTCCTTATCTGGCATCTCGGATTCAGTTACTTTCCCACCTCCGTAATATAGCTCCCCCGTGTCATTTCTATAAATATTTTCATGATAATTGTTCTGATGAGCTTTCCACATTGATAATGGTTTACTGTGTCATGCTAGACAGTTTTTTTCTTGTCACAATCTATTTTAAATATTTATAAGTCTACCATTCGTCCTTGCTTTAAATATTACTACTACATCTGATCTGGTGTTTCTATTATGGATTTAGAGATGCTTCATAAAATCCAAAGAGGAATTTGAAAAGTTATTGGTCCTTATCTGGCATCTCGGATTCAGTTACTTTCCCACCACCGTAATATAGCTCCCCCGTGTCATTTCTATAAATATTTTCATGATAGTTGTTCTGATGAGCTTTCCACATTGATACCTAGACTTTACGAATTTAAGCGCAGTACTAGATTAGCAGCAAGATTCCATCTTTTTATAATTGAAATGACTAGATGTAACCGTAAGTTTTATCTTAATATTTTCTCCTCTTACACTTCTCGCTTGCGAAACTTTCTTTCGCTCTTTTAGTTTCCAGTCAACTTTGATCCTCAAACATTTAAATGCAATGTCAATCGTTATCTTTTGTGTTCTTAATTCCTGTTCATTTATTGTTCTCTCGCCTTAATAATGGTTTTCTTTTTCTCACGTTTCCCACTCAGAAACGCCTTACGTCTTAGTAGCTTCATTACTTTCCTTGGAGTGAAATGATTAAAAAAAATGTGGGTTTTCCAATGAGAAAATAATTCATTACACTAGTAAATTTGTCTACGAAAAGATTTTGCTAGTAATCGGCATATCGCTTACCTTAGTCTAGCATAAGGACAGAAAGTGTGCTGCCCAGTGAGAATACAACTCATTACACTGGCAAAGTTTTCAATGTGAAGAAATAGCTAATTATCGAACTTGAGCTATCACTACCATTGTCCCATACTTGTAGTTAAATTTAGTGTGCATAAATTGTCCCCAAATTGTTGAGACATCTAAATAAATAAACAGCAAATTCTGTCTGCCTGCCAGTTCTATGACACCTCTAACTCGTTCCACACTTTCTCTACATAGATATATTATACCTTTTTGGAATCAGGATGATCCCAGGATTGAAGATATGTCCTTCATCTAGTGCTTGAACATCCAGCATTGGGATTTGTGTCCGGATCAGGGGGGGAAACAGTTAAAAATTCAAATTTTAAAATAACTGAAAAAAATTAGTTTTTACTTTATATTGATTTTAACGTAACCAAAAAACTTTGTGAATTTAATATTTTTGTTTTAAATTCAATTTAAAATATCTCCAAAATTGTGTGAATTGAGGAAATCATTTTTATTTCTTCAAAATACCAAGACATTAGAGTTAAAGTGAGAGGTTTCGTGACGTGGTGTTTTGAAGTTTCGCAGAGTTTGTGATTTGAAGAACTCAATTTTCGGACCAAATCGGGTTTCGGCCCAGTGGGTCTTTTGGCCGGAATTGAACTTACAGCCAGAATCAGAGTTAAAGTGAGGTCTTGAAGTTCTATGGAGTGAACTGAGGAATTCAAAGTTATTTCTTCAAAATTATCGTTACTGTTTTATAAGCTGGACAAAAGGTCCGTTTAGAAGCCCAATTCGCCTTACGCTTGATCAACTTATAAATCTGCACTGAGTGTGACTTTTAGGATAGTTTCTGATAAAAGATAAACAGGAAAGACGGCATTTTATTAATTTAATGCTTGGAACATTTTAATTTAAAAAAATATTTTACAATATTCATTTAAGCATTATTTTTCCTTTAAAGTAGTCCCAAGATTATATTTGATACTGTTTGACAGCCGATTTTCACGTGGAATATTTTCTTGATTCATTATGGCTAACCTTATAAGTTTTCGATTATCTTTAGTCATTTTGGATTTTTCCAAACGTATTCTTAAATTGCCACTCCAGATTGAAATTATCTGCTAAAATATATAAGCGCACCAAGTCTAATGATGAAATATTCAATATTTGCTAACCTTTGAACAGCGCTCTGGAAGACACCTGATATTATTTTAAGAAATTTAATGCTGTCAGTCTTAAATGTAATAGGATGAAATTGTCGCGAAGGTAGATAAACATAATCTTTTACAAGCGTTGCCAATAAACAAACGAGTAATATAAAAATGTAACAAATATTGTGTTACACACGTGGTTATATTTATTCATAATGGTTTCCAATAAACAAAAGAAGAATATATTTGTAATGACAAAAGTACGCAGGTGTAGGCGTTAAGAAAGCTTTATTCAACTGAGAATACAAGGTTCGTGTATAGTGTCCTTTTGTAGTCCCAGTAAACAGAAATAGATGTCTCAAAGAGGAGAGTAAGAAAAGAAGAGGCGACCACTCTTGATTATTCATAACAATATTTATTTCTAATAATCAAGAGAAAATATACAAATACAATAGAAGTCCTCATATCGGAACTCCTCAGTGTTACCATTTAGATGTTGTAGAAATATGCTATGTTCTAATATTTTTCTTTTCCTTGGCGATAATTGTTAGTAACTTGAAATTTCCCAACCCATAATGTATCGCAAAGAAGAAACTTCAACTGGAAGAAAAAGGAAAAGAAATTCTTTCGCGTTACGTCAGAAATCAGAGATTATTGGAAAAAAAACTGAACGAAGCTCCTAATTCGTTGAATTGGCAAATTAACAAACAAGGATTGTAGAATCTGAACGAAACACTAAAACTTGCGCTCGAAGATGATCCCCTGAATAGTCTCACTTCGGATGGCTTAAAAGAATGGATAAATGAAAACGCGAATGAATTACAAAAGAATTCAAGGGTAGAATCTTTTTCAAAATAATTTGGTTTATGAAGAAATAGAGGGAGAATCAAATTTTTCCGATAATGGGGAAGCTATGAAGGATGATGAAGAAGGCTGGGAATCAGTAGAGAAAGCTATTGATGTGGTCATCAAATTCATAGAGAAAAAAATCTTTGTTCAATCGTACAGAATCTAAACGTTGACGTAATTTGCAAAAATGCTGGACGATACAAAGTGAGCGAAATGAGTAAAGAAATAAGAAAGACAACTGAAAATAAAACTTATGAACATTAAACATTGCAAATTATTATTTACTTTCATGAAACAATTAATATTTTATTATTACGATAAGTTCTTGTCTTTTGTTAAGTTATAGTTATATTTCACATTGCACATTATATCAGGGCCCATCCTTATATCCGAAGTACTCTGAAGGACTTTATTTACTGTATAACAATTTTTTGTACAGTAATGTTCACTCTGTACAAAGACCGTGAGCCACTCGAGGTAGAGGGTTAAGTTAAGGGTTAGTTTATACGGATAGAAGGGGATCATAATGGTTAACTCTAGACTTGAACAGGTTAACATTGCAGTGATTAGGGAAACATCCTCTTGGGAGTCTGTTCCACAGTTCGCGGGAAGAAACTGTTTGAATGAGAACTTACTTCTCACCGATGAAATACGGAGGGAATGTGAATGGTTTACTACTAAGTGGCATGGCGGGTCCTAGCTGTGAAGGTTAGACCTGGCGGAGACAAGAAATGTAGTTCGTCCGAACATTTTCCATGGGAGTAGCGATAGAGCAAGGAGAGGCTCGCCACATCCTGCCTGTGAGAAAAAGGTTGGGAGGTGGAAAATAATTCTTATCGAACACGGACTGGGAGACGTTTTTGTAGTCTAGCTGGAACACTAACATCTCTAACTGGACTAGAAAGTAAGGTCTAGGCAGCTATCATCCAAATATGTCGACAGTACTCTATTTTCGGCCTTACCTGGTTCTCATTAAGGTAGCTGATAGCATGAGAAGTCAGGTAATTACTGGAGAGGTACAGTAAGTTGATCATTTTAACTGTATCTTTAGCGATGGACGTATATATATATATATATATATATATATATATATATATATATATATAAGAGTTTTACTTGAGATCGGCTGTGAGTTTAAGGCCCAATATCATCTCAAGACATGGAGCCTCCTCGCGGGGAAATCCGTTCATCGTGAATGTCGGTATTTTGGAGTCTAATCGGCGGTGATGGAATGTAACCAGTTTCATTTTAGAGGCATGAAATAGACAAATATAATGAATATTTTGGGAGAAAAGCAGCAATATTTGCTTATATGTGTTACCAATAATCATAGATAAATATAACGAATATTATGACAGAAATCGTAAAACGAAAACGCCTGCCTTAAAGAAAAGATCCGTCTGATGCATGCATCAGCCGGCTCAGTTTCCCTGTGTGCTTTCGAATCTTGGTCATTGGCACCAGATTTGCAGCCCCAAAATCCAAGCATTAGAAGTTAGAGGCTGAAAACCCCCTCGATTTCTCCTTTGTAGACCGCCCCACGATTGACCCATCAGACAGGAAACCGGCCCGTTGATAAACCGTGATAAGAGAAATGTTATAGACACGTCATGTGAGCCAACAATCTCTCCAAGATTGGATAGTCCCGTATATTGTCTGGTTCATACTCCTCCCCGATTTTTCTAACTGGAGTAGAGGTTTATCCCTTGTTTCCTGTTTAGGATTGAGTTTCCGGTCCCGTCTAAGGTCTACTTCAACTGTATACTTGTAACGTATCCGTGTAGTCACTGAAAATGTATTTACTATTTATTTATTTATTTTTCTTCAATGGGAGTATATAGGTTTGCCTATCATCTGTTTCACACTCCTCCCCGATCTTCTGAACAGGAGTAGAGGTTTATCCCTTGTTTCATGTTTACGGTTGGGTTTCCTGTTCCTTATAAAGTCTACTTCAACTCTATACTCCTAACGTCTCCGCCTGAACTTTGAAATTTTATTCGCTAAATAAATCTTGACCTCTTCACGTCTAGAATTAGTTGTCTATCCTCCTGTTATCTTGCTCTTTCTTATGTTAATACAACTCAACACAGTAGCCCTCTACCGCGAGACAGACAGGGGGAAATTGAACTGGAAAATCATTTACAGAGATTCAGATATTGGTACCCAACCAAGACATTTAGCGGGAGCTGCTCAGCTGCGCAGCGACTCTACAACTACACCCTAATCATAGGACTGATGAGGATGGTTCTTTCTCGATCAATCATGTCAGCTTAAAGACACCGTGTTATAACCAATGAAGATGCGCAGTGTACAAAACAAAATGGTTTCATGCTTTTTTGCAGATGTATTTTGGCAAACTGAAAGAAATAAGAAATATCAAATTAAAGTTGCCTTACACATTTCCCAGACTAAGCATACTGTGAGCATCTTGCTCTGAAACAACAGTTTGTAACCTTGTAAGCATGCACCCGAGGCCGTCGACAGCTTCAGTTCCAGTTGAATTTCGGTATGAACAAAAAATGGGAAAGGCCCAGTATTCGTTGAAAAAAGTTGAAAATATCCCACGGCAAGAAAAGAAGGAAAAAAAGAAAGAATTCCTATTCTAATATAGAGGTTTCTTTATTCAAGGATTTACCTAGCTTGGTTCTGGGGTTAGGTAAGTGGCGGAATATCTTCGCTGATACTCTTGTCTTTTCGCACGAATTACTTACGGGCCTGATCTTCCCTTCGGCCAAAAAGATCTACTCTACAGGGTGATTGATAAGTAACTCCTCATTTTAAAATACGTATAATTTATTTATTAACCATAATTTTTACAAGAAAGGGTTTAGCATGAGCATTTATTTAAAGTTCGATATGGGCACCAGATTTCGCTACCAGCTTCTCGAGCCTCCCAGGAAGTGTTGAGGTCTGGAAGACATAACTTCTCGTATTCTCTCTTCAAGTTCTTCGTTTGGTATAGTAAAGTCAGGGTATAAAGTCAGGACTCCTGGCTGGCCGCTTATACATAAAATAGGGAGTTACTTTTCAATCACCCTGTACATCTCTCTTGCTCTAAACCTCGCAAGCGTTTCACTGCTTTGTCGTTATTTCAATGGAAAGTGTTCGGAAGAATTATATTCCTTAGTTCCATTAGTTCTAACCTCTACGACTAAGACCCACCATGCCACGCACATTCTGGCGAACCACCCTCATTCCCTTCCTATTCCATTGGTGAGATGTAAGTTCCAATCGATCAGCTTCTTCCCACTGGCTGTTGCTTTGTGAAACTGGCGCCCCAGCAGATACTTCCACGATCACTAAAATCTTAACTTAATTTCACCGTTATCTTCCCCAGTCAGTCAGTTATGTGCCATGCGTGATACACGCTTAGGCGATCATGTATCTTTCGATACATGACTGACGAGGCAGTTTTTTTCTTTCTGCCAGTTGCCATCCAAAGCTATAGAACCCGGTCTGTACTGCTATTTACTCATAGCTGGCTGAGAAGTACTGGATTCGTATCTTTCCCAAGTGAATTAGCACGTAAGTGGATGTAATGGCTTCGACTGGAATTCGAACTCGGCTCTCTGATTCCTCAATCCGAACTGCTATCCATTACTCCGCATTTCCCCCCGACATCCGCATAAACTATTCCTCTTACTTTGTAACTTTCTAAGTTGAGTGCCTTTCAGGCCTTGTACAGATTGAACATCATTGTAAAAACAAGGAATCTCTTTCCTAACTCTATATCTTCATCGACAACGAGTCACTTGCCAACAGACTACTTAGTACTGAATGATTATTCTAAAATGAACTCTATCTTTCGGTCCGTGTGGCATTAATCCTGAAATACTTTATTCATTTTATAATTATTCTATTTCCTTATTCCTTCTTTTTTTGGATTGCGAGTGATTACCTTGTGTTTTATCTCAAATTTCATCACTTTTAACAATGCTATGTAAAAATATTTAAACGTTTGTATGACAATGACGCTCTTTGTAATAAATCCAAATCCAGTGAGTATCTTCTGACAATTTTTAAAGCCTCCACTAAATTGCACTTAAATGCCATCGAGTTGCGTAGATGTAGGTCGTAGGTAAACCCCATGACATTTTTTCTGCCAACTTCCTAGTGGAGTAATGGATAGCGGTTCGGATTGAGGAATCGGAGAGCCGAGTTCGAATTCCAGTCAGATCCATTACATTCATTTATGTGCTAATACCGTTGGGAAAGGTATGAATCCTCCTCTTCTCCCACACCAACTATGGGTAAATAGCAGGATAGACCGGGCTCTATAGCCTTCAATGGAAACTGGTCTACCGCAGAAAGAAATGGCAACCTACTGCAGGAAAAATCTGCCTCGTCATACATGTATCGAAAGATACATGATCACCTAGGCGTGTATCACGCATGGCACATAACAGAACTGATCGCATTTGATAAGGCCTACTGTTCATCCAGCACATTACTTTGACTCCGGCAACTGTAAGTTAAAAACGTATTATTATCGCACACGATTAGTTGCAGTTAGTTGTTCTATCTCCTTAAAACGCATTTTCTTCATTGAAAACATACATGCATAAACATACACACTGAGATTTATAATGAAGGCTAATGTCATAACAAAGGGAAATAGAACTGACAGTAAAGCTTCAACAGCAGCAGCAGTAAGAAAAGAGAAACCTCGGTGAATGCAGTCAAGATTGACAATCAGCAGCAGCAGCTATAGAAATCTCAACAGGCTGCTTAGGCTTAAAGTTCAACATGCCTAGTGGATTAAAAGCGGTGGTTAGTGAAGTTGGTGACATAATAATCATGAGTTCTATCCATGTGTCAGCTAGTGCGGAGTTATTGGAAACATGGTGAACCATAACTGAAGAGTACTAAATAAGAACTAGACAAGATAATCCTTAGACATTATCTACCCCGTAGATTAAATGAAGAGTTCAGTTCGAAATTCCCTGGAGGTTATCCTGATGGAAAAGCATCTGATGACGGCCGGAGAGCACAACAGCTTAGTGTTGTGAGATTAAGAACAAGGATATGGATAATAATCCGAGTAAATAAAATTCCTTGAATTTTGAAGGTTGAACTGTCGAAATTTTTTCATGTTCTAAACACTATCTTTACGTTTTGGATTATCATGACAAATCCGTTATACAGCTTTAACTTTGATAGAAAATGAACGAGATAGATAGATAGATAGATAGATAGATAGATAGATAGATAGATAGATAGATAGATAGATAGATAGATAGATTAGTAAAAGACTACAATAGATAGATAGATAGATAGATAGATAGATAGATCAGTAAAAACTACAATAGATAGATAGATAGATAGATAGATAGATAGATAGATAGATAGATAGATAGATAGATCAGTAAAAAACTACAATAGATAGATAGATAGATAGATAGATAGATAGATAGATAGATAGATCAGTAAAAGACTACAATAGATAGATAGATAGATAGATAGATAGATAGATAGATAGATAGATAGATAGATTAGTAAAAGACTACAATAGATAGATAGATAGATAGATAGATAGATAGATAGATAGATAGATAGATAGATCAGTAAAAACTACAATAGATAGATAGATAGATAGATAGATAGATAGATAGATAGATAGATAGATAGATAGATAGATAGATAGATCAGTAAAAAACTACAATAGATAGATAGATAGATAGATAGATAGATAGATAGATAGATGTAAACAGGATGAAATAGATAATGATCGGACTGACATAGATAGATATAAAAAATAAACAGAGAGAGAGAGAAATTGGGAATAGACTGCAACAGAGACATGAAAAAACTGAGATAGATAGATAGATAGATATAAGAAATAAACAGAGAGAGAAAGAGAAAGAAAATGGAAACAGACTGAGACAGAAGCATGAACAAACTAGATAGATAGATAGATAGATAGATAGATAGATAGATAGATAGATAGATAGATAGATAGATCAATTCGAATTTCCCTAAAGTTTTGTTTGTCTGATAATGGCTCATATGAGCGGACAGTTTTGTATTTATTTTCTCCCGAAATTAAACCCAGTATACGATGCTTGGAACGGCTCCTGATAAAACAATAAACATTCGTTCTCTGTTATATTTAACAATACATGTCTATATATATATATATATATATATATATATATATATATATATATATATGTCTGTATGTGTGTATGTATGTATAAACAGCGTATTTGATCACATATCTATCCCTACTGCAGATACAACAACTGCAGTGACTCTTGCAGTGGCCCAACATACAAGGAAGCGAATCATGCTCAGCATCACCTTAAGTGACAGGAAGAGCAACACCTGTATTCGACAGAAGACTGGAGTGCAGGACATAATCGAGACCAGCAAGAAATCAAATACAGAGGGAGCACAGAGACAACAGGTGCATTATTAGTGCGACAGAGTTAACACTAAGGCGGTGAAAAAAAACTAGAGGCCAAGATGGCGCAACTACCTGACCTGATACCTCGACCCAACAATGTCCAGTATGGCCAAAGATAGTAAGTGGTGGAGGTCAACCTGGAATGGGTTCCTCCAACAGAAGTGACAAGGCTCTGAATTTTTATTTGAAGGCGCACTTTAAACAAACGTCTAAAATATTTGCATGAATATGTCGTCTCCTGAAGGATATTTTTTTACCCGGACGTTCACTACCGTACGCAATAACTTGACTCTGACTTGACTCTTGCTCTTGATTCCATAATATTTATTGAAATTATTATTATTATTATTATTATTATTATTATTATTATTATTATTATTATTATCCTGTGATATATATATATGTATGTATATATATGTGTGTGTGTGTCTCTGTGTGTGTGTGTGTGTGTATAACATATATATATATATATATATATATATATATATATATATATATATATATATATATATATATATGTAGAGAGAGAGAGAGAGAGACGGAAAAGGGGAGGCAGAGAGGAAGACAAAACTACAGAAAGATGAGACTGAGATAATGATAGATTGGTAAAAAAAAATAGATAGATTGATAGATTGGAGCAGACAGAGACATTTAGATAGATATGAACATAGATAGATAGATAGATAGATAGATAGATAGATAGATAGATAGATTCGCACTCCTCGTATGTTTTTGTTCATTTCAATACTGTTAAATTGCCCCGTCCATAGCATTATTTTATCTTCCTCACCATAACCTCCTCACCTTCCTCCCCCTCCCTTAACACTCTGTTTCACTTCTTTTCTATTTTTCTTCCCATTCCTCCGTGCCATCAATCTTTACCATCCTTCTGTCACTATATTCTCTGAAAGTTATTCAAAACGCCACACTTAATGGCTTCATCTGTGGTTCCCGAAAATACGATGCTATGCTAGACAACTTAATACCAAGTTATTGTCTAATTGGTAAAATTAGATTCTAATATTTTTCATGATCGTATGATTACTGGGGACAGTTTCAAATGGCACGTGCTACGACGATGTCAGAACAATACTTTTTTTTCACCCTCAAATGTACTTCTGAATTAAAATGTTTTTTTCTCTATCTCTAACGTAATGGATTCCTTTAAAATATTTCCTATTTTAATAATCATTTAAGGAATTATTTTTACCTTAATAATCCAGGCATTCTATTATGACGCAAAATTATAAAGATGACTCACTCAAAATAAAAACATGTCTGCAAAATATCCGACTAAAAAATAAGAGTCATCGGTAACTTTGTCAATAGTGTAATCGATTGACCAAAGCAAGATACTCCTTCTTTAGTTTGTCGTACATGAGGTCCAACTGCTGGCAGTACAGTTTACGGTACCGTTGATGGCGCGACCGTGTGGAACAAACACCTTAGAAATTCCACCAAAGATCAAAAGTTGTTTTTTTCTTTTTTTACTTTCTGGACAAACTATTAATAAGATCTTCTATATGCCATGTCCCTTCAGGACGTAGAAAAACATGTCTCGCCACAACTTCCTATTCCAATTGTTCTGATGGGCTTTCCCCTTTGGTTGATTTGTTTTCTACGGCTTATTATCCCATATGCACATTATTTAACAGATCGCGACATCTATTCGATGAAATTTAAATTTTTATCATTGCATTATTCCAAAATTTTAACACATCAGCACTCACTTCCGGCTTCTTGCTTTCCAGTGAACATTGATCTTCAAAAATTTAAATGCAGTTTCAATCGTTATCTTCTGTCTTCTCAATTCTTGTTCTTTTGTTATCTCTCCTTAAAAATGTTTTTCTTTTTCTACTATTCTTTCACACTCATTAACCATTTACGTCTTAGTTGCTTTATTGCCTTGCTTGGGGTGAAACGTGTTGTTGCGTAACTGAACACCTCCACAAGATGGACTGGTCTAAGACTATTTAAACAGCACTCTCTCTTACTGAGGAATAAGGTTTTCTTCTATCATGCCGACCTCTCTGCTTCCAGGCAGAGAGAAACCCAGACGAGGCTTTGCCCCTGATTCGCAAGTGTCGAAGGCTTGGACACAAACATTATAAAGTTTGGAAATTTCTTACATCAGCAACTGCCATTTTTGTGATAGATAATTGTTTACAAAGGAATTGAAAATGTTCAGGTCTCTTGAACAATACACTAAAACATCAAAAGTTATCCTAAAAGAGGAAGAAAGATTTCTGACGAAGAATTTGATCCAAGACACCTGTGTAATCAGGTTCTTCTCTCCAGAGCAGCTCTTGTTAACCATATAAAGTGCAATGGCTGAAAGGGAGGCTGTGTGAACTTAGCCGATAGTAAAACTAACGTAATATGTGCGTGCATGCTAGCTTGAAACGTCATCTTTGTACCTATGACAGAATTATTCTGTGGCAAGCTGTATCCAAAGATAATACTGAATCTATTTGCCTGTTTGTTTCCGAAATATATACAGGTCTTGGAAATCATTTGAAAGCTCATGAAACAGCTAAGCAGTGGTTAATTTAAGAAAGTGATCATGCTTGAAATTGAGTAATAGTGAAGATAACATTGGCCGTTTCCCTACAATGACACATTTGGCATTCATTGACCGAGCAGCCAGTACTGCTTTCGGTTGAAATTTATAAAATCTTTCTCTTAAAACATTTTTTCAGGAATATTTTATTTCTTTTTATGTGTCATGACCTTTCAGGACGTAGGCGATCATAGCTCTCCACCTCCCTCTATCCCATGCAGTTCTCAACAAGTTCCTCTCTTCTGCTTCCTCCCCCAGACCACATTCTGTCATCTACTTTCTTAAGTCCATCAAGTATGTCACGCGTTGTTTTTCCTTGTCTCTCTTTCCCTCTATTCGACCCGTGAGTATCAGATTCTCCAGAACCTCCTTCCTCATTACGTGTCCCAGAAACTTCAGCTGCCTGTATCTGATGTTAAGTATAAGCCTTCTGCTTCTTTGCAACCTCTCTAAGACTTCATGGTTGCTCACACGCTCAGTCCATAATATCCTTAGCATCCTTCTGGACAGATGTCACGTAACAGTTCAGTATTCTTTTCTTTGTTACCAAAGAAATCCTCCTGTCTCGCAGTACTCTTCCCAGCTTTTGGAATGTGTCCTTGGCAATCCCGATACGCCTACAGATCTCAGTGTTGCACTTACCGTCCTCTGCCAGGACGTTTCCTATGTATTTAAACTTCCGTGTCTGCTTAGGTTTCTCAAATCTAGTAGCCGTTAGCACACTTGGAAGTATTGATAGGGGTTTCCTTCATAGGTTTTTTTTTCATTTTAAGTAGTGTGGAATGTCAACATCTTAGTTACGTCATTATTTTCTCTTCTAGTCCTCATGTGATGTAGTTCCTGTTATTTGGTACAGTTCTTTTTTTTTATTCTGTAGCGCCAGTCCACGTGGTTTAAGAAGGATGATCTTTGCCAAGATTTTCAGGCTTCACTCTTACACGGTCATTATATATAAGTGTAGACATAGGTACGAACACTGAAGGGTGTTGATCTGTTTTAGGCTAAACGCTATATTCAGACCGAGGTTGACTTTGTAATGTTCTCAGTTTGACCAAGATGAGAGACGAAAGCAGATTTTAATGTTTGTTTAATTGGTCAGATTTTGGGAAGTTGTTTCGACTGCAGAATCTTTCAGTACTCCAGGTTTATCTGGTTATTGGGTTTTCTTAGATTTATTCTGAATAAGAAATTGATCGTTGCTGGGAGTTATGGAGAAACATTGTCTTTGCGACTAATGCTTATCCTGTTGCAGGTGCCCTTCCGATTCTGTCTTTGATATGTCTGACTGATGTCCGGCTGACATTAACAGAGATTGCACCTACTTGCATCTGGGGTTTGCTCAGTGTGTCAAAGACCCAATAAAGCCTAGTGGTGCTCTGGATTAGTTGTAATTATAATGTGGTCCAAAAACCATACCTAGCCCCAGGGTAATCCTCAAATGAAGGCTTTGGAGGCATTATTGTTGTTGTAGATCTTGTTTGAATGTATATTTTATATACCAGCCATGATACTCGGCTTTTGGCGGACCAAGTCATTTTCCTTCGCTCCAAAGTACTATGTTGCCATTTCTTTCATTGTGAGATATTCGACTGCCACAAAATGGCACTAGCTAAATTGTTGTAATTAAAGCAATTTGGTAGATTTAATCATTTATGGTAGGTATTTATTTCACGTACGGCATGTTATAATTTGTGATATTTTTTAATCGTTTTGCCCCAAGCAAGGCAATAAAGCCACTAAGACACAAAGGGTTATTGAGTGTGAAAGCGTAAGTAAAAGAAAAACATTATTAAGGAGCGAGAACAATAAAAGAAGAGAAATCAAAAAGACAGTATATAATGACTGACATTGCATTTAAACTCTTGTAGATTGAAATTGACTGGAGAGCAAGAAGCTGGGAGAGATTTCCACGGGCAAGAAGTGTGAAAAAAATTGTTAGCAAATAACATTCGGTTACATATGTCCATTTCAACTGTAAAATGATGAGACCTAGCTGCCAATATAGTATTGCGTTTAAATTCATAAAGTCTAGATTCCAAAGAACAATGCTCATCAAAGGAATTACTGTGAAAATATTTATAGAATAGACACAGGGCTGCTACATTACGGCAGTGGGAAAGTGATTGAAGCCATAATGCCATACCAGGACCAATAACATTGCAGATTCTTTGGATTTTATCAAGAATCTCTAAATATATAGCACGAGCGCCAGATTGTATATGGCAGCAATATTTGGATTCAAGAGCGAAAGGTAGACTTATAAATATGTAAGATAGCTTCTGGAGAGAAAGATTGTTTAGCACAAAACAGTGGACCAACTTTCTTAATAGCAGGCCTAACAATTGATTCAATATAATATTTCCATTTCATATCAGCAGAAAACGTTAGCCCTACAAGGTGCAACGAGTCACTCTGCTGGAGGTTAGCCTCAGACAATTGGATGGAAGGCAGAAAGGTGTCTTGCTGATGACTAATAGAGAGTAGTTTTATTTTAGAGGTGTTAAAATTAAGAAGTCATTCCTTGAACCAGTTAACAGCAACGTTAAGGTCACTTTTGAGATCTGCAGCCAATTTGACCATATCAAACTGTTCAAACTTGCTATTAAGACCGGAGTAAATATTTGTTAAATTTTCAAAATATGGTATTAAAACATCACCTTCCTTTTATACATTTCTTACATACCTTTACTCCTTGGATGTGATCTAAATGCAAAGGTAGTTACCACTTTTAGTATTGAATATGGCTGTATTTGAATAACTAAGAAACAAAACAATTGCTTAGTTATAGAGATCACAATGACTACAGCTTTTTTCTTTAAATAATATTATTAGAAATCTGAATGTGGGAATTAATTATTTTAATTCGGTAAGATTAAATAGCAGGACAGACCGGATTCTATAGACTTCGGTGGCAACTGGTCTACTGTAGAAAGAAATAGCAACCTACTGCGAGAAAAAAATCTGCCTCGGTCATGTATCGAAAGATATGACTGAGGAACATTGATGTTGGGAAAAGTATAAAACATTTGTTAGAAGACACATTTATATGTTGATAGAGATAAGGACAGACTGTTCGAGAGAGAGAGAGAGAGAGAGAGAGAGAAAGAGAAACAGGGAGGAAGAGAGAGTAGATAGGAGTGGAGTTTAAAAGTTCCCAACCAAACCAGGAAACCTTACCTCAGAAGGCAAAATCTGATATCAGGTCGTTTAGTTCAAATTTTATTCTTGTCCTACGAACTTCAATATCTCTTCTTTCCCTTTCTCTCCCTCATCTCTCTCTATCAAAAACACACATAGATAGATGGATAGCTAGATGCTATTATACTTAGATAGATAGATAGATAGATAGATACAGTGTAACCCGGATATAAAAGAGTTGTCGGGACCGGATAAGTCTCTTATACCCGGGTTTCTCTTATATCCGGGTTTGGTCTAATTTGTTTAGGTAAGTATGGCTCTAATTTGGGACCAGATAAAATCTCTCTTATATCCGGGTTTCTCTTATATCCGGGTCTCTTATATCCGGGTTACACTGTAGATAGATAGATAGAAATGTGGTATACTAAGAGCTATAAAACACAAGAAGTTTTCTGGCTGGTAGACGAAAATAAATATATCTTCTGTTTAATAAACAAACGGAGTGTCTACTAAAATATGGGTATCCCCGGAAAAATAACGTTTAAATAATAAAATTTGTCATAAATAACAAGTAAAAAAATCCATGACTTCTTTAGAAATATATATGTGTGTATGTGTGTATGTGTGTCTCGTGTCTGTTCGTATGTATAATAATATATAAAACTACTACTACTACTACTACTAATGTATAAAATTTAAAATATTTAAATACGCACTACATGTATATATGAATGTATATATATATATATTCACATATCTATCTATCTATATATATATATATATATATATATATATATATATATATATATATATATATATATGCGTACATACATATGTGTATAAAATTTCAGATATAACTAAAAATAAAAAATATATTCATATATATATATATATATATATATATATATATATATATAAAATGTTTCCTCTTTGCTTTGTTTGACATCAGGCTGTGTGACTCCAGTTCGTCTAGACAACTTATATATGCCCAATGGTCAGTGTCGATATTATCTCTATATACTCCATAGAAAACTGGGTTAGCTGACACTAACAGCTTTCTCTGGCCCTCGGAGGGTAACCGAGATGTATTAGGGTTGGAGTGGCGGGAGAGGGGGAAGAGGAGAGAATAAAGATCAATTCATAAATACGCAGAAAGGGAAGGTGTGCTGAAAATGTAATTTTTAAAAAAATCCTGAATAATAAACTGTTGCTTGGATGTTGAACCATATCAGTATAAAAAGATAAAAAGAAAAAGAGAGGCAACCAGCGAGAAAGAAAGAATAGAATGGTGTCGAAAACGAGGAGGGAACTGGATGACTGAAAAAGTGAAAAGAAAGATGACAGAGAGAAGAACAAGATAGAGAGGCAGAGAGTAGGAAACTGTAAAGACCAATGGAAATGGAACAGAAACGGAGGGTGATATAGGGAATAGGAGACTATTTTCTGACAATGTCTGTTATCTCCATATATATCGGTATTATGTGGCTATATTGGACTTCTGTAATGATTAAAGGAATTTCACAGTGTTAAAAATACAAAATAAATATTTGCACATCACAATATAATAATACAGAAGATCTAGTGTAAAAGTCCTAACACATACGAGAGAGGAAAATTATATATATATATATATATATATATATATATATATATATATATATATATATATATATATATATATATATGTATGTATCCGGATGTAACTGCCAATTTTTTCGTGTGGTGAAGGAAGGTGTGATAGTTTTCAATGTAGCAAAGACAGTTTAGTCATGCAAGTTTGCCAGCTAATCATGCAAATGTCATACTTCTTTTCTGTTTCTGTTACGATGACCACAGCATCGGAGAATGGTCAAAATTAGTTTATTGACTCTGATTTTGTTTGATTTTTCATTTGTTTAGAACACATGTATAGATTCCCTTTGAAAATTCCTCTCACTTTTCATTGGTTAACAGCCTATGTCCTGTTTTTTAAAAGCATTTTGACTGGGTGGTCAGACTATCTATTTTTTACAAGTGATGAAGTTTTGGTCTTCTTGTTATTATTTGTTGATTTCTTATCTTACATATTGGTTGTGAAAGCTTTCTGATAGGTTGGTCAAACTATGGATTTGTTTGCCTGGTGATATTTATTATTCAGCTATTTTTAGAAATGGCATTATTTTGGTCTTGTAAGTTATTTTTATTTATTTATTTATCTATCACTATAGGAAAAAGACAATGTTAAGTGAACAGAAAAGCGAAAGAAAGAAAATGAAGTAGAAGACATATAAGAGAAAGAAGAATTGAAAGAAAGAAACAAAGAATCCTTAAAAAAAGAAAGAAAAAGAAAGAAACAAATAATAAAAGAGAAACAAAAATAAACAAATGAAGCATAAGATATTAAAAAAAGAAAATAGCTCATAAGAAAGTAAGAAAGGAAGAACCAGTAACAAATACAAAAATGGCCAATCAAAAAGAATAAAGAATGAGAAGATTATTGAAAAATGGTTGAGAAAATTCAATAAAAAGAAAAATATTTTATTAATAACATGCAGATATGTATATGCTTATTATATGATGAACAAACTGATTGTAGGGATAATATGCCAGGTTCATCATAGCATTTCTTGGGACAAATGGTTTGATTGGCAGTGTGTATCTCTTTCTCACTGATATAGGGAATGGTAGATTTATGACTTTTCTATGAATATCAGTGCTGAGTATCTGTATTGAATGCAGAGTAATTTTTTGTTGCAATACCTACCATCTATGGGAGGGACATCAAGAACATGAAAAAAGTTGGATTCACCAGCAATCCGTACACGCATAGAGTTTAACTATGACTCCTGAAAGTGAACAAACATGATAGCAATAAAAAAAATATCCCTGAAAAGTAATTAAAACAGGAAAAAGAAATTAAGAAATTTATGGAGATGCACGCTATTTTACCGCTTGTTTTCTAGAAATGCCAGATTTTGCAGAAATATTTGCTTTGACTGGTTTATTGCTGCTTGCTTTGTTTGTGTTTTTATTGAGATAGAGGTATTAGAATTTGATTTTCTGCATGTATGATATGGGACTTCATTTACCAACAGGTACCATATGTCTTGAGCGGGGGATCCTATTACCATATGTACCAGTGTTTACTGATACTAGTAGATTTCTTTGTAGCTATTATGACTTTACTATATGTGCAGTTGTTCCTCTCTGAAAAAAAATGCTTGATAAAATCTACTAAAATTCTTCTTTTCCAAAATGTATTCTGGTAATTAAACATTACTTCATTTGTATTTTTAAAAAGTACCAGTCATATAATTTCTGCTAAAATACTGTAAGTGTTTTCTCATGGTTAGCGAGAATACCACATAAAAGTAAGATGATAATTCTAATTTTTTGGTTATAATGTGTGCATTTTGTTCTAAATATTCCATATCAAAATCTGGGTGCATCTAATGTGTGTGTGCATCCAATAGGCTGGCAAATATGGCAATTCCTTAACTAAGATGGATTCATGGCTTTTCTATGAACATCAGTGCAAAGTATTATTCTCTATCTCATTTTCTCTCTTTCTCTTTCTCTTTCTCTTTCTCTCTGCCAAATCCTTCCAGGAAGTGGGCGATCATGAATTTCCACAACTTCTTGTCTTTAGCTGCCTTGTATACCACTTTCTCCTTTACCCTCCCTCCTCTTTGCAGTCTTTGTTCTACTCAATCTTGTCAGGTAGATTATTCACAGATTCCCCCTTTTTTTATTTTGCCTATGAATTTTCCCGAGATGAGTGTTAAAATCTCCAAGACCTTTTCCTCATTATGTATCCACAAAATTCCATCTGCCGTTGGACATTATTTTTTACCTTAAATTGAAGACGGCGGTTTACAACCATTTGCTCTGATATGCTTCGTTAAAACGAATTGTCAATGTTCATTTGGTGTCTTTTGATACAACTCGATACAAAATGTTCAAGGTAACGAGCAATTTGAAGAATGACCGCTGTGTATACTAATACTAGTACTACTATGATGGCTTGTATTAATCCATTTATCTTTAATGGAAACATTTTTATTGTTTGCTTATCTAGAAGATGAAAAATATAAATTAAATTATAATTAGAATAGTTAGAGTAATAAGCAAAGAAACAGAATTAAAAGAATTGAAAAAATATTCAACTAAGAACTTAAAGAATATATAGTATCTATTCACACAGATCTGTGGTGGGTGTAAGAAATCTCGGTGAGCCAAGTTTAATTTCCATCTGTGGTGTTCTTTTGCATAAATGCCCTTGTGGAAAGCATAAATCCCTTTCCTTCTCTCCCCTATACAAGCTGGGAGAAGAAATAATAGACTCGGCTACTTTAACTAACCGTACACTAACAAGTTAAACTGCACTTTCTAGCCTTGGTTGGCAACCAGCATAGGAGATGGAAAATTCTGTATTCAAAGACATTGAGGGAAAGAAGAAAGATGGGCTTCCCTCAGATGTGCATACATCTGTTGCATCTGCAGTACATGTTGGACCCCATTAACCCACATGGGTTACATGACTCATGATGATTCATAAAATAGAGACATGCTCGATGTCTAGAAGGAGAAGCAAGATCCAGAAAATAAAATTACTCTGAAGATGGAATGGCTCACCTTAGACAAACAATTACTGCAACATGACTCATGACAATGTGTAAAATTTGGACATACTCAGTGTAGGGAAAGAAAAATTCAGTAATTAAAACCAATCTGGAGACAGTTGGGCTCCCTTTAGACAAGCAGTTGCTGCAACATGATTCATGACGATCTGTAAAATCGGGACATACACAGTGGAGAAGGAAAACTCTCAATGAAAACCCATCAGAAAAGAGTTCTCTCCTTATATAGACAAACAGTTTCTACAACATGATTTGACAATCTTTAAAACAGGGGCATATTGAGGGTCCTTGACACCTCAGAGACCCGTTCCTATGTTCTTACGACATTGTGGTACAATTTCATCAAAGTGGTGAAGAAATCATGCCCTTCTGTAGAGGAAAGATTAAGGAGAAGTTTTAAAAGCAAGCTGCAGCCATTTTGAATTGTATGAAGTCTGTCTGAAAAGTAATGGTACTGGTGTCACAAACAATTTATTTGAAGTCCAAAAAACAAACTGCATAGTTTCCCCTTAAAGTCATCTCCTTTGAGTCTAAAGCACTTTTCCATCCTTCTCTGCTATGCTTCTATGAACTGCTGGAAGGATTCTTCTTCGATACCCTTCTGCTCTGTCGCTATGACCCTGTTTTCCACTTGCCTCTAATATATCCTTTATCAAATTTTCACAGGCCTAGAAATTTCAATTGTCTCTTTTGTTAAGTATAAGTGTCCTTTTAGTTTCCATTTTCTTTAAAACTTTAAAACTTCATCATGTCCAATCCATTCTATTCTCAGCATCCTTCTGTAGAACCACATTTCTACTGCCTCAAGTCTTTTCTTAATCTGTGAGGAGAGTGTCCTGCCATCACTACTACATAGCAAAATTATTCTTTTCTTTATTTCTCTGCTTTTACTGGTTCCTAGGCCTCATGAATTTAAACGTCCTACGAGGCTGGCATCCCGTTCCCACCCCTTCACCAGTGAAACTGTTAGATGTAGACGTCTCTTCTACTCCAATAGCTTCATGTCTCGCACATCTCGCCTGTGGAACTCCCTTCCTAAATCCTGTTTCCCTGACAAATACAAACTCCAACTATTTAAGTGTAACGTCAATCGACATCTCCAGTTGGCTTGATCTATCCACTTCCCTTCTCCACATCCTTTCACCTTTCATTCCTATCTGCTCTCGCTCCAAATCTTCTGTAACCTCCTAGCTTTGATCGGTCCACTATCTTTCTCCACATCCTCTTCTTTACCACTCCTATCTGCTCTTCCTCCAAACCTTCTGTAACCCCTTGCGTGCTAGTGGCTTCCAGCCTCGCTTGAGGTGATAAGCTTAAAAAAAAAAAAAAATTTCTTGAATATTCCATAACTCTTATTAGTGAAAAATATACATTTTAAATAAGATTTCTCGGATATTCAAGCCAGTAGACAAAAATAAATATATATATACTGTTTAATAAATAAACGGAAATCTACTGAAAATATTGTGTCATCTGCATATCTTTAGTTGTTAATATTGTGGCCTCCAATAATGAATCCTAGTAGAATTGCTTCATTGTATAGGTTTGATAAGTCTGGTGAGAAGACACCTTCTTGTCTTACAACAGTTTCTGTTTTTGTATATTTACTGAATTAATTTTCTATCCATACAAATGTGGTTTGCTCTTATTGTAGGTCCTTGATTATTCTAATATCCTTCTGAATTATGTCATGGTTACCTAGTAATTGTAACAGTTACTTGTAACGTATGTTACCAAATGATTTTGCATAGTCTATTAGACATAGGTATGCATCTCTTTGCATTTATATTGCTCTTTCTGCTATCATTCTGCACATACAATGCGATAATGCAGCAAAAGACGTGATTATTACCCTGATGCATTAACCCTGCCTCTTTTGCCAGTTCAGTTCCCTCATCGGGGATGCTGAGAGGTACCAGAAATGAGATCTCATCCAGAAATGGAACTTTCCCAAATCACATAGAGCTGAAAACGAAATTATTTTTTTTGACAGTAAGTTTCACCCTGTGCAAGGCCCAAGGGCCACTTGAGGTAGCAGGTTACATTAACGGGTATTTTATATGCATAGGAGGATAAGATAATGGTTAAGTCTAGACTTGAACATGTTAACAATGTAGTGATTGAAGAAACATCCTCTTGAGAGACTGTTCCACAGAAAGTTTGCAGAAAGAAGCTGTTTGAGTGAAACTTATTTCTCACTGATGAAATATGGAGGGAATGTTGCTTGTTTCTGACTATGTAAATAGCATGACAGGTCCTAGCCGTGAAGGTAGAACCTGGCAGAACCAAGGAATATAGTTCCTCCGGGCAATTTCCATAGTAGTAGTGATAGAGCAGTGAAAGACTCACCACATCCCACATATAAAGAGAGGTTGGAAGGTAGGAAATAATTATTCTCAAACAAGGATTCAGAGAGACTTTTGAACTCTATCAAGACTATTTACCAAACAACATACTATCCAGATGTCTCTCAAAATTCCTTTCTTGCATTTTCATCGTGATTTTTCTTCCAATAGATCTTGGTATAACAAAGAATGAACCTAGTGAGAGATTCGACATTATGTAGAATAGAACTAAGTGGATCCAGGCCAGTTTAACTGAAGCACACGGAGCAATGACTACTAGGATCATACAACAGTGTGATAGGTATATAAACAGTGATTGTCTCTCTTTTGTTACGATAGTCACAAGGGTAATTTGATGGCCAGTGAATGATGTCAGGGGATAGAGTAATGAATGGCAGTTGCAAATTACAGCTCAGAGAAGAAGGACATCACTACCCACAGGGGTAGGTCTTACAGAAAAAAAAAACACATGACCTAACCAGGTTCATAGAAAAATCGCCGTAACTATATTTTCACTTTGGGAAATATAACAAGTAAGGTTCCCCATTTTTACACACCATTTGTTGTTGCATATATGTTATAATTTATCTGTGTGGGACATGTGTATACGTGTACACAAATTTGTGTAGAATGTAGCATTATAAAATTCTCTCTGAGAACCAAGCATGTTTGTCATTCTTTTTCTTTCATCCATTACATTCCATCTGTGAAGTACATTGTTATTATATCACAGATATAATAGTTCCCAGAGGTGGGGAAATACAAACAGGTGAGTAAATCTTTTTACCATAGCTCCCTACTGTTATAGGAGGGACAGACTCAACACATAAACACAAATATCTCAAGCATTTCTGACGATATCAGAAACAAATGAATTAATTTATTTGGTTATTTACAAATTTCTATTGAATGATTTACAATTATACTGTTTGCCTTCAACATAAATATAATACATAAAGTACTAATATTTTCTATTGATATAATACGCACCTCTCAAAAACATGATGTACAAGAATAATTCTGATTATAGATTCAGGATGAGCATGCACAATTTACTCAAATAAAAGGTTGCTCATACTATTAACTCTCATATACTTTTTGTGCAGTTCAACTATGTTGTTGTACCGTTTGAAAAGAATGTACTACAATCCAACTTCTTTAATCTGGCACCATTATACCAGGCCACAAGAAATGCTTACTAAATTTTTGACTACTAACTCTTGTATACGTTTTTCTGCAGTCCCGATATGTATACTTTGAAATAAATGTGCTACAGTAGTCCGACTTCTTTTTCTTGAATTAATAATTTTGTACAGAATAAAGAAATTAAATATTTTAAAACTGTAAAACATTTTCATGATTTCTGTTGGCATTTGAAAGATGATCTCCTGAAAAATTAATTTCGGTTGAGCCCTCTGGTTTGAGGTGTGAATTTGTAAACAGTGACTATTTAAGCTAATACTGCTCGACTCTTCGACAGAATTGAGTCACTGTCAGTCACGTGTGTTTATCTGAATCTAAAAATAAACACGCTACAATTCACCTTCACCCCTACCGTACGCTTACAGCTTAGTGGGAGAAGTTCGGACTGACGCAAATTCAGTCGGGTTTCGATCCTAGCTAGAGGCAACCGGACATCTAGCCACACTGATGAGCTGTGAAACAGCGAAACAGTCTGTCTGTGGATGACAACAAAAAAATATATATATATATTTTTATTTATTTATATATATATATATATATATATATATATATATATATATATATATATATATATATATATATATATATATATATATATATATATATATATATATATATATATATATATATATATATATATATATATATATATATATATATATATATATATATATATATATATATATATATATATAGAGAGAGAGAGAGAGAGAGAGACAGACAGAGACTGTTTTGATGTATTACAGCTCTTCAGTTTGGCTAGATGTCCAATTGATTAAGCCAGGATTGAAACCTGACTGATTTAGCTTCAGTCAGAGATATATAATCCAAGTGAATCCTAATAATATGAACTATTAAAATTGATCCACAAAAAGAGCTTAATGTATTTATTATAACTGAGCATATAAAATACATAGATTAAAAATCCAAAACTACCTCATTCAGAAAGTAGCTACTTTGATTCACAAGATTTTCTTGTGGACCTTATCAATCCAGAGATGTTAGGAAACATGACATGTTGACATCTCTGAACTGATAAGGTCTCCAAGAAAATAATGTGGATTGAAATAGCTATTTCTCGAATGAGGTAGTTTTGGATTTCTAATATATATATATATATATATATATATATATATATATATATATATATATATTTGGATATAAATATAGGTAACTATACTCGTGTCAAAAAACCATCAAATTCTTGATTTAACAATAGCCAAATCAATCTCGAAGGGAAAAAAGGTTTTAAAAAAGAAAGAGCCAGGAACATGAAAGTCTGTCGAAAATAATCGCACAGATACAGGTTCAAGGCCCAAAGAAAAAACCCTGATACGACTAAACAACTAACTAAAGAGCTCGATACAAACGTAGAACAAACCTAGTCAAACCTAATGAGCCAGACAAACCTACAAAGGTTTCACTTAGGCAGATCGTCAGGGTCAGCTGACCTGACGATCTGCCTAAATGAAACGTTGGTAGGTTTGTCTGGCTCATTAGGTTTGACTAGGTTTGTATATATATATTTGCTCTACTCTGTATTGTATAGTATTTTTTGGTTATTGGAATTTATTCTGTATACACCAATCCTATACTTGTATATATATATATATGTATATATATATATATATATATATATATATATATATATATATATATGTATTTAGTTGGATTGATGTGAAACTCACATCAATCCAAATACATATGTTAGCTCTATCTCTGATATTGAGTGCTTTCCAATAAGTACTGCACATATAGTATATAAATAATATATATAATATATTGCACATACATGTATATATATATATTTATATTTATATACAAACACTTTTCATATATATATATATATATGAATATATATATATATATGTGTGTGTGTGTGTGTGTGTGTGTATACTCTACTGCATCAATGCAAGGTAAGACTCAAAACTCTAGGCACTATTTTTATGCAATATAAACAGCCCACATTAATCTGCCACCCTTGGACTCGGCCACAAGAAACGCTGGACGACAGAAAAATGGGATACGCCAATTCACATAGTGTTGAGTTAAAGAGGTCAAACTGTATAACATGGTTATCATAAAATTGATAGCAGACAGTAGCGGTCTATAAACTTAATTGATCCAAGTTTACAGTTTAAATACAGATGATTATTTGAGAAATGCCACTTCGGAAAGTTTAGCTCTGATTTTGAAATTGAAGGCAGTCAAGCTTATATGTACTTTTTTATTGATTTCACCCCAAGCTACTAAGACACAAGGGGTTCCTGGGTGTGGAAGAATTAGGAACAGAAACATTACTAATGAACGGGAAGAGAAAAGAGTAATCAGGACGACAGTAGATAGCGATTGACATTGCATTTAAATTTTTGCAGCTGTGAGGGCCTCAGAATCAACACGGAGGCCTAACATCTAGTGCCTTGAAGAGATAGTGCTGCCCTGGTTCAAGAGGATAGCTAATGGGAGACCCTATGTCTGACAACAAGACTCTGCACAATGCTACACAAGCAAGAGAATCTAGTCATGGCTGTCAAACAATTTCTGTGGCGACATCACCACTTACCATTTGGCCACGTAATTCCCCAGATTGCAACCCCCTTAGTTATTATGTGTGAGACAAAATTAAGTGGGGGACCAACAAAACTCCTTGTAACACCAAAGATGAACTGAAGGAAAGGATTCTAGCAGCATTCACCAGCAAACAAGGGGGACGTCCAGAAGATTTGCATGAGATTCTAAAGTCATCTGGATGCTGTGGTTGAAGCCAATGGTGATTTTATTGAATAAATTTACTCTTTAGTATTTCAAGATATTTTTGTGCAATTTTGGTAAATATATCTTTTAAAATGAGATATCAATATTTTTTTTCATTTTTGCATAATTTAGACGACAGTTTATCCATCGCACCTTGTACATGCCTCATATATATCATCTTTGTTCCCCTCATGTTGTGTTAAGTTCCGTTCGGACAGCTTTTTCCCAAGTATCACTACGTTGTAAAACAAACTCCAAAGAGAATACTTCCCCTATCACTACAAACTTAACCTTTTCAATTCTAGGGTCAACCATTATAAACCTGAAGAGATGGACAATTTTGTAGTGGATGTTCTAATGAACTTCATGAGAAAAAAAATCCGTTTTGTGAGATTTAGATTTTGAGAAGTTAGAAAAGAGATTATGTTTTAAGACAAACCCTCACTGCATGTTCCAATGCTAATATATATGTATATATATATGTGTATAATGAATATTAATTGCTCTGCTTTAACAAATTTGTGCGGATCTATTACGCATGAACATACATACGTACAAAAATGCAAATCACATACAACACCAAGCATTCATTGGTTAATAAATCACTACTACATTACTACAGGCAATTTATAAATCGCAGTAATGCGACAATTTTGTAATCGGTCTATTTTTAAGTAGTCAATTTTGTGCACTTTTGGGAGAAGTGGATCATAAAAGCTTTCTTAAGTCTTCCCAAGGCTTGCTCGCTGATTGGTCGATGCCAGCCAATCAGATCATTTGCATGTGAAGAATAATTCTTCCCGCACAACGACTTGGAGCCTATAGTCACTTATTTAAGCCAAGATTTTTCTCATCCTAACTAGTGAGAATTCAATTGTCAAACGAATCCGCGACAGTTGAAACCATGCGCCAACTTTCTCACTCACACACACCGCTCACATGCTGAACATACCTTGTACACACTCACATAAACTCTTCTTACACAGCAATATCTTTCAAGAACAATCATTGCAAGAGACTCTCATGAACATTCTTCCAGTGAACTTTCAACGAAATGATTATTTCTCATTGAACACTAAAATAACAGATAAAGAGAGACAACTCTTGGTTAATTCAGCCTTTTCTTACGTAAATTCATGCTTTCCTTCACATTGTTGTTTGATATTGTACATCTGGTTATGTGTAACATTGTCTTTTGGTTATCATTTTTTGCTTGAGCCTTGTTTCCTAATCTAAAGTTAAATTAATGTAGTGAAGTCCGCCACAACCTCATTCAGTAACCTTGTACCTTGAGTGATACTTTGACCTTGTATTGGATGAACCAGTAAAATCGTGTGGATAGTGAGCCAAATATTTTTTTTGCTGTTACCCAGTGTAATCGATCAAAACCGGAAATGGGTTCAACATTTTTAAATGAATCACGATTACACCACTTAAATTATTTTTTGTTGTTGTCATGTTCTTTCAACACATGGATGATCATGGCTCGCCACAAATCTCTTTTCCTCATTATCTCCGAGTTACCATGACTTGTTGGGATAGATAGTGGAGAGCTTTTTTCCAGTTGATCCACAGATTTTATTTCAGAGTTTTCCTTCTGGTTTACAACCAAGGCTAGAGAGTCAGATCTACCCAGCTGTGTAAGTTATAGCTTGGTGGGAAGACCAGATGATTCCATTTCCTTTCTCAAGGGCTTTAGTGCGAAAGTGATTGCAACAAACTAGATCAAAATGAACTCTGGTTGCTGATTATATGTTATGCTTCAATAATAGTTACAGAAAAGAAATGGGTCGGAAAAGAAAGAAAACATTCAGTAAGGGAGAAAAAAAGAATGGAATTCTCGAATGTATTAAAAATGCATTTAAAATTTGTAAACAATTTTAAAATTCATGCGTTTTCCCCACTGGAATCCCCCCCCCATCCGACACACACACGCACACACATGCACGTGCACAAACATACACTCACAAGCACATGCACACAACCACATGAATATTTGTAAACATACACTCCCAAGCATACAAGCACACACACACAAGCAAGCAAGCAAGCACACACTTACTCACATATACATGCAGACACGCAAATTCACCTACACAAAATATATGCATGCATACATGCACACAATGAAACACAGAAAAAGAAACGCACACACATATATACATACACACATACAGGTACATACACAAAATGTCATTCTCTCTGTTCTATTTTCTTTCTGTCTATGCAACCACAAATAAACACACACACACGATCTCTCTCTCTCTCTCTCTCTCTCTCTCTCTCTTTCTGGTCTGTTTTCCTAAAGTAAAGACACACACACAAACAAATAAACATGCACACACACACACACACACACACACACACACACAGAAAAACACACACAAACACGCCGAATATCTCCGCCCGCCCTCTCTCTCTCACTCTATCATTTTTTTTTTCCATACACATACATACAAAGAAACACACATCCTTGCCTAATCTCTCTCTGTCCTAATTTTCTTTCCATACATGCACACATACACACACACACATCAACTCTCTCCCTCTGTGTTCTGCTTTCTTTCTGTACATGCACACACACAAAGACACACCAACACACCAAATCTTTTTCTGTCTCTCACTCTCTGTCTTGTTTTTTTTCTTTCCCTCGTATAAAATTTGGCGCAATATGAAAGAAACGAAAACCTATAAATATTCATGGGGACCCTTTGATGTTTCTTTGGTTTTTTTCTTCACTTTTTTCCTTGAACCATTTTTTTTCTCTTATTTTGCATGAATGAAGAAATTATTTAATTTTTTTTATTAGTTTTGATTTTCAGGACTGTTTACCAATTTCATAATCCTCATAAAATATTATAAATAACAAAATATTTGAAAAAAAATCTAAGGATGTTGTGGGGTTTGTCTTAAAACATAATCTCTTTTCTAACTTCTCAAAATCTAAATCTCACAAAACGGATTCTTTTTTTCTCATGAAGGTCATTTGCATACAAATGTTTACATTCAGAGCTAAAAATTGACCCGTTGTTACCCACACTGAAATTTTACAATAACAACAACGTCCAGAAACTAATGAAACATAGGAAAACATTGCAAAGTTTTAAAAAAATGAAGATCTTGACCATGTGCAGACTGTTGGACAAAGAAGTTACTGTGCTTTATTTTATATGCACTAATGTATAATGTATGCACTGCTCGACGTGACATTAATTCCATAAGAGGTCGCTGTTGCATTGTCACAACATCCTCTGTGGCTTGAATTGATGTTCAGTGGACAATGGTCATGCTTTGCAGTGTGTTGTATGGCTTGTCTTCAACTCAATACCCCAGAGTCAGAGTCATAAAGAAAGAAGGAAGCAAAGATAGAAGTGTTTAGTGTATGTTTCAATGAAGTGGTAAAAGTTTTCGATATCAAATATTTTCATTTGTACCCCCTTACTTCTTAAAATAATGACCCACATTCATATTTATGACTGTTATTGAAATATTTTGTTAAAGTTGTTAAGCTCAAATATTTAATGGCAAGTAGTAAAAGTTTTCAAAATCAAATATTTTCATTTGTACCCCCTTACTTCTTAAAATAATGACCAACATTCATATTTATGACTGTTATTGAAATATTTTGTTAAAGTTGTTAAGCTCAAATATTTAATGGCAAGTAGTAAAAGTTTTCAAAATCAAATATTTTCATTTGTACCCCCTTACTTCTTAAAATAATGACCCACATTCATATTTATGACTGTTATTGAAATATTTTGTTAAAGTTGTTAAGCTCAAATATTTAAGGGCAAGAAAAGAAATTATTTACTGTTAGCGTGTTAGACAAAGAAATGCATGCACATCGCTCCAGGTACAGCTGTTAGCATAGGTTGAGCATTTTATGATTGACCTATTCTCAGATGATTAATTTAAAAATAAAACAGATTTATACCAGATTTTACCCTAGAAGAGCATCCCTACTGGGTATAGCTGGCCACTCATATTCAAGGCTACCTTTCTACTAGGGTAACTAGATGCCAGATCAAGACCTATCACATTGCATATCCGTCTCTGGATTTTGTCAAGGACCTTGAGACTTACAGCGGGGGCACCAGACCATATATGACAGCAATGACAGATGGCATGACACAGAGAACCAACTTTCCTTGCAGTAGATGACACTATTGAGTCTATGTATTTGTTCCACCTCAAATCAGCGGACAGCATGAGACCAAGCACTCTCATGGAGTTGGGCATCAGCCATTCTGATGGGAAGCAGAGAGGGTTCTCTGTGGTGGGTAAATGAAAGCAGTTTCATTTTGAAGGCATTGAAGTTTACTAGCCATTTCTAGTCCCAGTCAACCACAGATTGGAGGTCCTTTTTGAGAGTCCAACAAAGTAGAACTGGTAACTACTCTCAAAAAGGACCTAGAATGGCTTGGAAGTTTTAATGCTGTCAATACAAAACTGCTTTTAGTTAATCACCATAGAGAATCTTTTGTGCCTACTATCAGCATGGACAATGCTAATCTCAAGGAGATGGACTCTTTGCATCTTCTGGGGCTATGTTTTCTACTGATATACAGTACAATGCTTATATTGAATCAGGTGCTAGGTTTACTGCAAGGAAAATTGGTTCTTGCATCATATAAATATAGTATAAGTATAATATACTAAATATAAGTGTCCTTTTTGTTTCCATTTTTCTTAAGACTTCCTTGTTGCTTACACTCTCCATCCATGGTATTCTCAGTATCCTTCTGTAGAATCACATCTTTGTTGCCTCAAGTCTCCTCTTCATTTGTGAAGAAATTGTTAATTGCAATGTTAAAGTATTAATATTACATAACAATTCATCACAATTATGAAATGTGCCTGCAACATTTTGGATAACATATCGTGTACTGTATTTTGTAGAGATGGCATTGTTCATACTCATTTCAAGTTTCAAAAAGTCAGTGGGTCTCTCAATTTGGATCAATGATTTACTCCCAGCCTTAATAGACTCTAATTATAGTCATGGATTCCAACTTTATTAGTGTCCTGAACTACCAACTTTTGGCTTTGAACTAAACTGTTTAGTATATACTAAGAGGCCATACATTCTTGTGGAGAAATGGTTAACAAGATAGCGTTGCAAGTTATTACTGCTGTAGCAGATTAAATTCTCAAATGGCACTTGTAGTCATATATATTATTAACAAATGTCAAAGGTAACCTTATGACAAAGATAGTGACATATTTTCGTTTAGTGCCAGTGGTCAGTGTTTGACTTAGGAATTTGAATGCTGATTTTTAGTGCAGGGAGGCCTTCCTTGCTTAGAAAGCTGATGCAACATAATCTTCCCAAAGAAAAAAGAAGACAGAAAATACAAAAAAAAAGCAAAAAGAAAGGACGGAAAAGGAAGGAAGGAAGGAAGGAAGGAAGAAAAGAATGAAGGAAGGAAAGAAGGAAGGAAGGAAGGAAAGGAAAAATTTTGTGAGAAAGAAGGCAAGAAGAAAGGAACAGAAAGTAAACGGTAAAAAAGAAGGTAGAAAGGAAGAAAGGAAAAGGAATTAATGGAGGAAGGGAAGAATCAAAGAAGAAAGGAGAGAGAAGAAAGAAAAGTACAAAGTAAGAAGGAAAGAAGAAAGAAAGAAATAAAGAAGACAAAAATGAAGGATAGAAAGAAGGAAAAAGCTGTAAGAGGCAGAAAAAGAAGGTAAAAAGTTAGAAAAGAAAGGTATGAAAAGGGGACGAGACTGAAGAAGAAAGCAAAATTGAATGAAAGAAGAAAGGAAGGAAAATCAAAGTAAAGGGAATGAAAAAGGTAAAAAACAAAAGAAAGAATAAAGGAAAAATAAAGAAAGTTATAAAAGAAAGAAAGAAATGAAATGGAAACAATAACAAAAGGAGAAACAAAATGAACGTTCCTTATTTTGTTCTGAAATAATGGTCTTCCTAATTAAATGAGCATTTATATTAGCTTTCAATCTGAATATTTAAATATGTGAAAATTCCTTGCTTGTTTTACTGACAAGCCCTATTTTAGAACAAAAGGGGAAAGGAAACATTTTAAAATAATAAAACTAATAGTGACCGTTTGCAGTTTTAATCTGTGACTGATTATTTATTCAAAACCCGTTTAGAAAAATCAAGAAACATTACAAAAATCAATATTCAGATATTTTGGGGTGAGATCTCCATGATCCACAGAACATTATTGGCAAAAGGCAATACAGACAACATTTTCATTTCTCAAAAATATTTTGGGACAAATATCTTATATCAAGTTGATTCATTTCATTGCCTTATGTTTTACCTTTATGAACCGAAAATTATAATAACTCTAGACAAAGTACAGACAACATTTTCATTTCTCAAAAATATTTTGGGACAAATACCTTATATCAAGTTGATTCATTTCATTGCCTTATGTTTTACCTTTATGAACCGAAAATTATAATAACTCTAGACAAAGTACAGACAACATTTTCATTTCTCAAAAATATTTTGGGACAAATACCTTATATCAAGTTGATTCATTTCATTGCCTTATGTTTTACCTTTATGAACCGAAAATTATAATAACTCTAGACAAAGTACAGACAACATTTTCATTTCTCAAAAATATTTTGGGACAAATACCTTATATCAAGTTGATTCATTTCATTGCCTTATGTTTTACCTTTATGAACCGAAAATTATAATAACTCTAGACAAAGTACAGACAACATTTTCATTTCTCAAAAATATTTTGGGACAAATATCTTATATCAAGTTGATTCATTTCATTGCCTTATGTTTTACCTTTATGAACCGAAAATTATAATAACTCTAGACAAAGTACAGACAACATTTTCATTTCTCAAAAATATTTTGGGACAAATACCTTATATCAAGTTGATTCATTTCATTGCCTTATGTTTTACCTTTATGAACCGAAAATTATAATAACTCTAGACAAAGTACAGACAACATTTTCATTTCTCAAAAATATTTTGGGACAAATATCTTATATCAAGTTGATTCATTTCATTGCCTTATGTTTTACCTTTATGAACCGAAAATTATAATAACTCTAGACAAAGTACAGACAACATTTTCATTTCTCAAAAATATTTTGGGACAAATACCTTATATCAAGTTGATTCATTTCATTGCCTTATGTTTTACCTTTATGAACCGAAAATTATAATAACTCTAGACAAAGTACAGACAACATTTTCATTTCTCAAAAATATTTTGGGACAAATATCTTATATCAAGTTGATTCATTTCATTGCCTTATGTTTTACCTTTATGAACCGAAAATTATAATAACTCTAGACAAAGTACAGACAACATTTTCATTTCTCAAAAATATTTTGGGACAAATATCTTATATCAAGTTGATTCATTTCATTGCCTTATGTTTTACCTTTATGAACCGAAAATTATAATTACTCTAGACAAAGTACAGACAACATTTTCATTTCTCAAAAATATTTTGGGACAAATACCTTATATCAAGTTGATTCATTTCATTGCCTTATGTTTTACCTTTATGAACCGAAAATTATAATAACTCTAGACAAAGTACAGACAACATTTTCATTTCTCAAAAATATTTTGGGACAAATATCTTATATCAAGTTGATTCATTTCATTGCCTTATGTTTTACCTTTATGAACCGAAAATTATAATAACTCTAGACAAAGTACAGACAACATTTTCATTTCTCAAAAATATTTGGGGACAAATACCTTATATCAAGTTGATTCATTTCATTGCCTTATGTTTTACCTTTATGAACCGAAAATTATAATAACTCTAGACAAAGTACAGACAACATTTTCATTTCTCAAAAATATTTTGGGACAAATATCTTATATCAAGTTGATTCATTTCATTGCCTTATGTTTTACCTTTATGAACCGAAAATTATAATAACTCTAGACAAAGTACAGACAACATTTTCATTTCTCAAAAATATTTTGGGACAAATATCTTATATCAAGTTGATTCATTTCATTGCCTTATGTTTTACCTTTATGAACCGAAAATTATAATAACTCTAGACAAAGTACAGACAACATTTTCATTTCTCAAAAATATTTTGGGACAAATATCTTATATCAAGTTGATTCATTTCATTGCCTTATGTTTTACCTTTATGAACCGAAAATTATAATAACTCTAGACAAAGTACAGACAACATTTTCATTTCTCAAAAATATTTTGGGACAAATATCTTATATCAAGTTGATTCATTTCATTGCCTTATGTTTTACCTTTATGAACCGAAAATTATAATAACTCTAGACAAAGTACAGACAACATTTTCATTTCTCAAAAATATTTTGGGACAAATACCTTATATCAAGTTGATTCATTTCATTGCCTTATGTTTTACCTTTATGAACCGAAAATTATAATAACTCTAGACAAAGTACAGACAACATTTTCATTTCTCAAAAATATTTTGGGACAAATATCTTATATCAAGTTGATTCATTTCATTGCCTTATGTTTTACCTTTATGAACCGAAAATTATAATAACTCTAGACAAAGTACAGACAACATTTTCATTTCTCAAAAATATTTTGGGACAAATATCTTATATCAAGTTGATTCATTTCATTGCCTTATGTTTTACCTTTATGAACCGAAAATTATAATTACTCTAGACAAAGTACAGACAACATTTTCATTTCTCAAAAATATTTTGGGACAAATACCTTATATCAAGTTGATTCATTTCATTGCCTTATGTTTTACCTTTATGAACCGAAAATTATAATAACTCTAGACAAAGTACAGACAACATTTTCATTTCTCAAAAATATTTTGGGACAAATATCTTATATCAAGTTGATTCATTTCATTGCCTTATGTTTTACCTTTATGAACCGAAAATTATAATAACTCTAGACAAAGTACAGACAACATTTTCATTTCTCAAAAATATTTTGGGACAAATATCTTATATCAAGTTGATTCATTTCATTGCCTTATGTTTTACCTTTATGAACCGAAAATTATAATAACTCTAGACAAAGTACAGACAACATTTTCATTTCTCAAAAATATTTTGGGACAAATATCTTATATCAAGTTGATTCATTTCATTGCCTTATGTTTTACCTTTATGAACCGAAAATTATAATTACTCTAGACAAAGTACAGACAACATTTTCATTTCTCAAAAATATTTTGGGACAAATATCTTATATCAAGTTGATTCATTTCATTGCCTTATGTTTTACCTTTATGAACCGAAAATTATAATAACTCTAGACAAAGTACAGACAACATTTTCATTTCTCAAAAATATTTTGGGACAAATATCTTATATCAAGTTGATTCATTTCATTGCCTTATGTTTTACCTTTATGAACCGAAAATTATAATAACTCTAGACAAAGTACAGACAACATTTTCATTTCTCAAAAATATTTTGGGACAAATATCTTATATCAAGTTGATTCATTTCATTGCCTTATGTTTTACCTTTATGAACCGAAAATTATAATAACTCTAGACAAAGTACAGACAACATTTTCATTTCTCAAAAATATTTTGGGACAAATATCTTATATCAAGTTGATTCATTTCATTGCCTTATGTTTTACCTTTATGAACCGAAAATTATAATAACTCTAGACAAAGTACAGACAACATTTTCATTTCTCAAAAATATTTTGGGACAAATATCTTATATCAAGTTGATTCATTTCATTGCCTTATGTTTTACCTTTATGAACCGAAAATTATAATAACTCTAGACAAAGTACAGTATTTACATTAGTCGGACTATTGTCCTCATCTTTGTCGCCATATTTGTCACAACGTTTCGGCCGTTGTACGCTCCGGCCTTCTTCAGGTGGTTGGAACAAGGACACATGGCACAGTGGATAAAGGCGTTGGTTAGATCCAGTGACAGACCTAAAGAGTGTGAGTTCAATACCCAGTTAAGTTAGTGGAGAACTTTCAGAAGGAAAATTCACAGGAGATAACTGATAACTGATATCCATGAAACATGGCACGTGGAACTAGAACAGTCTACCCCAGTGATCGAAATAAAGGGTTCAGTTCGAAATTCCAACCACCTGAAGAAGGCCGGAGCGTACAATGGCTGAAACATTGTGACAAATATGGCGACAAAGATGAGGACAATAGTCCGACTAATGTAAATACTGTACATAATACCTCATCTCAGAAATATAGACAGACCCTAGACAAAGTAGTTTTGAATCAGAAAAAAACCCATCCCACAAGAGGTTGTTATGTCAGGTAACAATGAATCTACCATGCTGTCCAACAACACAATTAAAGTTGGACATATTTTATCCGAAATACCATTCTGAATAATGCTTACCTATTTTTGTTATAGTATCTGAGGTCTGGATAAAATTTATTTATTAATTCCCCCCCACACACACAAGACAATGATACTGCTGAGGTGTTACTGGGAGGGAAAGAGAATAAAAAAGTCCTTAGAAGAAACTGGAAACACAATCCTAAACCGGAAATCTAATCTTAAACAGAGACAAAAGAAAAAACTTCTACTTCTTTTCAAAAGACTGGGGAGGAGTGTCAACCAGACGATAGGCAAACCTATCAACTAAAATTTATGTTGATTAAAATGTCACTTCATTATTTTAGTTGACTTAAGATATATTATATAAAATACATATGTTCTTTAAAATATTAACTAATTTAAAAAAAAATATTTTTGTCTATATCTCTGAGATGAGGTATTATGATTACTTACATTATTAGAGAGATAGATAGACACATGAACAGACTTAGATAGATAGATAGATAGATAGATATGAACAGACTAAGACAGACAGAAAGACAGATATGAACAGACTTAGTTAATATGAACAGACAAGAATAGATAGATAGATAGATAGATAGATAGATTCAATAAGCAGATTGAAATGACAAAATTGATCGATATATTACATAAGTAATTTCTGTTTTAGGGGAAGCAATTGTAATGACAAATGGATCATCCTAACTATTAATCATATGTGTCAGTTTTTTTTTTTTTTACTAATGTTCGCTCAATACAAAGCCCAAGAGCCACTCAAGGTAGAGGGTTACTGTGTGAACTTATATTAGTGTAGGAAAGAACAAGCGTGATGAGTACAGAGCTGAAGTAGATCTTAGGAGTAACTGGAAACCCAATCCTAAACAGGAAACACGGGATAAACCTCTACTTCTTTTCAGAAGACCAAGGAGGAGTGTGAACTGGAGGATAGGTGAACCTATCAAATAAAATTTATGTTGATTAAAATGTTACTTCATTACTTTAATTGACTTAAGATATAGTATATAAATACGTATTTCCTTCAAAATATTAACTAATTTAAATGAAGATAGTTTTGTCTATATCTCTGAGATGAGGTGTTATGATTACTTACATTATTTAAATTATTCAAACTGTTATCCTCATCTTCATTGCCATATTCACAATGTTTCAGCCACTCTATGCTCAACAACACAGGGCCTAGTGGATAAAGGCCTTGGTTAAATCCAGTGACTAGACCCAAAGAGTTGTGAGTTCAATACCAGGCTACAGCAGTGTTGAACCAAAAATTTAGAGAGTTGAGTTAAAGGGAAATAACTGAAACATCTGGAGGAGGCATAGCACATGGAACTAGAACAATCCACCCTGGTGGACAAAATAAATGGTTTGGTTCGAAATTCCAATCACATGAAGAAGGCCGGAGCTTACAACAGCTGAAACATTGTGAATATGACAATGAAGATGAGAATAAGAGTTCAAATAATGTAAGTAATAAAAATATTTTTTTCCTTGACTTTTCCCCTACCCTAATAAAATGTTCTTTCTTCATGATTTTTTCCACAAAATAATAATCTTGTAGAATTCTCATCTGGCTTCCTGCATTCCAGTCTAGTTTGATCTTCAAAAATTCAATGTCAATCATTAATCAGATAATCTACTGCTAAAATGGACTCAGAATCCCAGATAATCTACTGGTTAAATATACTTGGATTCCAAAAAAACAACTGCTAAGATAAATGCGCAATCCCAGATAACCTACTGCTTAAATAGACGCAGAATCCCAGATAATCTACAGTTAAGATAGACTGAGAATCCTAGATAATCTACTGCTTAGATTTGGAATCCCAGATAACGTACTGCTAAGATAGACAGGAATCCCAAATAATCTACTGGAATTCTAGATAATCTACTGCTTAAATAAACTTGGATTCCTAGATAATCTACCACTAAGATACACTGGGAATCCCACATAATGAGCTGCTAAGATAGACTGAAAATCCAAGATAATCTACTTAAATTGACTTGGAATCCCAGATGACCTCCTGCTAAGCTAGAAAGAGTATCTCAGATAATCTTCTGCTAAGATAGACTTGGAATCTCAGATAATCTACTGCTAAGATAGACAGGTAATCCCAGATAATCTATGGCTAAAATAAACTTGAAATCCCAGATAATCTACTACTTAAATAGACTTGGAATCCCAGATAATCTGCTGCTTAATAAACTCAGAGTCTCAGATAATTTACAGCTAAGATAGTCTTGGAAACCCTGATAATCTTCTGCTTAGATAGACTCCTTATTTGTGACCCCCATTCTATCATCCATTTACACAAACTCATTAGGCAGATTATTCACAGTTTCCCACTGTCACTTTTACCTTCAATATGTCTTGTGAGTGTCAAATTCTGCAAGCCTTCTTTCATCCTTAAATGATGTAGAAATTTCAACCACCACTTTCTGATTCTTAATTATACTTAATTATACTCATTTAAAAGTATCCATTTTGCTTCCATTTTCCTTAAAATTTCCTCATTAAATTTTCAGTCGATGATATTCTCAGAATCCTTCTGTAGAAACACATCATTGTCGCCTCAAGTGTCTTCTTAATCTGTGAGCAGATTGCACTGTATTGACTTTCATAGTGGAGGACTTATATTACATAACAGTTCAGCACTCTAGTATTTGATTCTACTGAAATTTTCCTGTTTTTTAGTATTTTGCTTCGATTTTGAAAGGCAACTTTCTCTTTTCCCCTTTCACTACTATCTCCAATTTGTAATTTGCATGATATTTTGGTTTACATGAAGTCAAAAAGAAAGTCAAGTGCAAAAAATAAGCACCTTTTGGAATTTGTGGCCTTTTTCGAAATGCCATCTCTCACTGCTCTTCAGCTAAAACTAATGTGTAGTATCTGTTCTTCACAATTGAAAAGTTAAAATATTTAAGAATTAAATATTTTCTGTTTATTGTGTTTTATTCTCAATATAAATTTAATACCAGTATAAGGATTTTTAAAACAAAAGACAAAACAATGCTAAACTCTATGGAAAATGTATGGAAAATGTTCTAAGGTGCTACATTCCTTAGTTCCACAAGTTCAGACCTTCACAGCTAGGACTGGCCATGCCATGTTCACAGCATCAAATCGTCCTCATTCCCTTCATATTCATTTGGTAAAGAGTAATTTCTACTCAGACAGCTTTTTCCCAAGAAATGGTTTCTTTGTGCAACAAACTCCCGAGAGGATGCTTCCCCAACCAATCCAATCTTAACCTCCTCAAGTCTAGGGTCAAATAATATCTGTCCTACATATCCTCATAATATACAACTCTTACTTCCTCCTTCCCCTTCTCTTATACCTGCTTATGGCTACATCAGGTTGAAACACCAGCTCCCATATGATCAACAAAGTTAAGCAATGTCAACCCTGGTCAGTACCTACTTAAGAATTCCAGGTGCTGTAAGCTTGGATGTGCCATTGGTAGAATGGATAATGGCTCTGAATTGTTAATTGAGGGTTATATTCTAATTCCTGTTGGTTTTTTCGTTACATTCATTTATGCATAAATACCCTCAACTATGGTGTAATTAGTAAGAATTGTATCACTAAAATTATTATTACCCCACCCCAAATTCTTATAACCTAAAAATATTTTCTGACTTTAAATAACCTTCAAAGGGTTGATAAACCATAAAACACAAATCAATCAATCAATGAAATACTGATTAGCTGCACAGGAATGTCTTTTAGATCTATATTTATTTTCTGGAATATAAATGTACAGAAACTAGAGTGGCCACAAAGTGAGGGATCAGTGTATATATTGATTGTAATATTGAAATGCTCCCCTACTTTATATCCTCATTTTAATTTCTTGTTGTTTGTGAAATTCTGATTAAGAATTAATCCACCTATTCTTACTCCAGCTATGGGTTAATTGGTAAGACTTGTATAACTGAGCCATTATTATCTTCAAATAAAAAAATTATTTGAGTCTACAAATATTTTCTTGCTAACAGACCTGCAAAGGGTTGATATGCTGTAAAATATGAAGGAATCAATCTGTTATGCCCTTACAAGAATCTCACTGAATAAGTCTCTACTTGGAGTGGTTACTGAGCCTTGTATTGGATGAACTAAAGTAAAACATTCTTAGCAATTCCGTTTTGGTATCAAAAATTGACTCTCATTCGACACTTTTAATTTCAATTAGAGAGAATTACGGAGAATACCATGGACTGAACATGTGAACAATGATGAAGTCTTAGAGAAGATGGAAGAAGAAAGGATACTTATAATTAACAGAAGAGACAATTGAAATTTCTAGGGCACATAATGAGAAAAGTGGAATTTGATACTCACTGGATAGATTGAAGGTAAGCGGGACAGAGGAAAACAGCAGATATCCTACCTAGCGAGCTAGAGTAAATAGATGAGGGAACAAGATTTAGGAAAGATAACCAAAAGAGAAAATTTATTAAGGGCTACAAAGGACAGGAAATTGTGGAGAGCCATGATCACCATGTTGGCATGAAGCGAGAGGCAGATATTTCAAGTGTGGTTTGCTTGCATGCCTTAAAAATCAGCATTAAAAATAAAACCTGATTTTACTATCTTTTTTGACTTATAAACCAAAAATTGAAATCTTAAATTCCTTTCCATATCTTTGTCTTTCACTTTTGATTCTTATGGCTCTATTCTAAATTTATTTATTTGCTGTTTGTTTTTTTTTCCTGTAAATGCTTTCATTTCTATTTCTCGCCCTCTTACTGTGAATCTGTTTATTCCCAACTGTACTCTGCCGCTTAGGCTATCCCGTCCTAACTTGGATCTTGGTCCCCAACACCCACTGACGGGGTCAAGAACTAAGAAAGACAGTTTTCGGATAGAAGGGAGATAATTATGCAACCTAGACTGAAACACATGACTCAGGAGGGAAAAAAAAATCTCCCTGCACACCACCCTAAAGGACTAACAACAACAGCAGCAATAAAGGTATTAACAAAAAAAAATAAATAATAATGTCACATAAAGTAGACCCTTTCCTCCTTGTGAGCTTGGGTGACCCGGCCTTTCTTGAACTCTGGACCAGCCAAGAGACAACCAAATTCCTGCCCACCCCTATTCTCATTGGCTTCTGCCGCCTGTCCCCTGCAACCACCAGCTTGCATTTCCTGCCAAATCCTATCCTTAGATACTCTAAGAAATTGGGCAAAGGTACACAGTTGAGGCACTCAAGTGATAAAGCCAGCAGGTCAAACTCAAGGGTCGGTAAACTGCGAATCAAACCATTATGAAGAGTGACAGTTGTAGGTGGTGGACTAGGATGGGGGCAGTTAGTGGTTGATAAAGGAAACGGTCGATCCTGGTGATCCAGATTCCCAACCTTCTGGACAGTGAGTGTATTTCTCTTAAGAGGAAAGGAAGCAGAGAAAAGGCTGACATTGACAGAAGCGCTGGTGAGCAGTGACACGGGGAGGAAGACCAAGAACATGAGACATGGAGATAAACAGAAGAAATGGGATTAGTGCTGTGATGGGGGTGATGATGTTGGTGGTGATGTTGGCAGCAGAGTAGATACTGTGGTTGTAGTCAGGGTGGGTCTCCTGCTCTAGCCTCGGAGAGACACTTAAACCTGATGAAGCAAGTGTCCTCTGAAACGAAAAATGTCATCTTGGATGTGCCCAGGTGATCTGTTCATTTCCCCCCTCAACTTTGGAATATAATTTAATTCATTTTCACCGTTGGATTAAAGTAGTAATCCTTCCTCTGCCTACTCCTCTTGACATCACCCATTTCGATTGTCATCTTGCAGTGAGAAGAAGAAAAGGAAAAAGAAAAAGAAGGCAGATGAGAAGAAGAAGAAGAAGAAGAAGAAGAAGAAGAGGAAGAGGAAGAAGAAGAAGAAGAAGAAGAAGAAGAAGAAGAAGAAGAGGAAGAAGAAGAAGAAGAAGAAGAAGAAGAAGAAGAAGAAGAAGAAGAAGAAGAAGAAGTGACATAGAATTTTCAAAATCTTCTGTGCCAACCCTGCCAATTATCCCATGTTTCTATGTTGTGCTTATGATAATAGTTGTGTGGATATAGAAAATAATTTTTTGACATTGACTCATGAGATAAAACATCAAGTGATTGAAATTAAACTGAACCTCAGAGACAATATCATCATTATTATTGTTGTTATTCATGTATGGAGTGAACCTACCAGTAGTAACTGGTGGCTTACACTGGAGGTTAAGTGACATCAAGTCTCCTCAATACTCCAGCACCTTCCTCGGTATCATTTTTTCACTACTGCCTGCATCTGTATGGTTCCAACACTTCCTTAAATTTCCATTTCCTCAAGACATTTTACTTGAGACTTTGCATTCTTCTAAAAAGAATGGCTCAAATTTATCAGTGCTCTGGCAAAATCAAGACCCTGATCTTTTTTTTTGTATTCTTTAAAATCTATTCTTGGGTCAACCACAACAAAGTCCTTGTTATGATGATAAACTACATCTGGCAGCGAGGCCTCTGATCTGGAGATTGAAGGTTTTGGGCAGCCTTTTACTTGCTATTGTTCCCAGGTTCATCCTGACCCTGGCTGGTAGCATCTGTTAGGGTCCCAGGTATAGACAGAAAATGAACTCCCAAACAAAAACAAAACACTATGAAAATATAAAAATACATTCTTATATAAAAAAAATTATCAACGATATCTATTTATAGAACATTGGTTTGGTTTGTTTTGTTTTACGGTATATCAACACCTCAATGGGTTATTTAATACGTATTATTTAATTAAAAAGTATTTCTGGTAATATTTTTCCCAAAAATGTATGGCTAATAATACTTCTTTTTTTTCAAAAATGTATTGCTGGTAATATTTTTTTTTTTTTTAATATTGCTGGTAATATTTTTTCAAAAAAGTATTGCTGGTAATAATGTATTGCTGGTAATAATTTTTCCTTTGAAAATTTATTGCTGGTAATAATTTTTTACAAAAATGCATTGCTAGTATTAGAACATATTTTGACATGTTTTGACCCCAGTTTGAGGGTTAAATATTTGTCCATAGCTGGGAACCTAACATGTGCTACCACCCTGGTTCAGGTTGGACTTGGGAACACCAGCAATTAAGAGGTGGTTCCATGCTTCTCAAAACCTCTTGATCAGAGGCCTTTCTATTGGATGTAGTTTATCATCTTACCCAGAACACAGATGTAGTTTATCGTCATACCCAGGACGATTTATAGTAGAATGAGCAGCAATATATTTTTAATGCAAGATGACCATATTTTCTGTAGTTGAAGGCATAAAATTGTGTTCGAAAACACAATATTTAGATTTCAGCATTAAATAACCCAGGTGTTGACATGCTGCCAAACAGTCAACCAAAAGAATTGACAGTAATAATAGAATCGATTATCTGGTATGAACTTTTCTTCTTGTATAATACTATCAAATTCAGTGTCATGGCCTGTATTCAGATATTCTTTTTCATTTTTTACAATGATGTTCGCTCTGTACAAGGTCGAGGAGCCACTCAAGGTAGAGGGTTACAGATTAAGAGGCATATTTTATATGGATATGTGGGGAAGATAACGGTTAATCCTTGAACTTGAACTGCTTAAGATTATAATGATAGGAGTAGAATCCTCTTGGGAGTCTGTTCCACAAATCAGCAGTCCATGGGAAGATACTGCTCGAGTGTAACATACAATGGAATATGAATAGAATTATCCACAATGATAAACTAAACAAAAAAAGATACATGATAATCCACTATCCAAAACAACTTATCCCATCTAAACAACATCCAAATAGTCAAAACCACTTCCAAAACCATTATGGAGATGATCAGATGTAAAAACACCGATAACATTAATAATTCAAAAGCAGGCATATATAAAATAAATTGCCAGAACTGTTTCTCACAAACCATTGGAGAAACATGCAGAAATTTAAAAAAAAAATGTATCTATGAACACAAAAGGGACCAAATACATATAACAATTTATCAAATAAACTAGTCATACACAGAAATAAATTTGACCTCAATTTTGATCTAAAAATTGCCATACTCATCACAGAAAGTAATTCACTCAAAAGGAAAATTCTCCATGGTGCTGCCATCAAATATTATCAAAATATAAATCCAAGCCACAGTTTTTTTCCAATCTCACCTTTCCTAAAAGAATTACTAATTTCCCAAGCCAAAATGCACTACCAGAAATATGTTGAAAAATCAAAATAAAATGGTTAAATCCATCCCTTCATGCTTTTGAAGATGTACAGCAAATATCTCCAACTTATACCATGACAATCTAATCACAATCTAAACAATATTCATAAAAAAGAAAATTTTGCATGTTATTTGCTCACTTTTGTCTTACCAGACTTTGAATTATGACACTTTACATCCTCCACATGTTTTGACTGACCTTTCAACCACCTGATGAACATTCATGAAAGTTCTCAAATTTAAACGCCTTTATAAACCAACAACATCCTTAACTTTGTATAAGTTAGGAGTTAAGAAATAAAATTAAAAAATTAAAAAAATTTTATAAAAATAAAAAATGTTATAATAATTTTTATTCTAATTCTTAACTCCTTGGTGTTGACAAATCCTGCAAGGAAGCTTTTGTAGGGTGAAATAGCTATTCAAAAGGGGTAATTTTGAATTTCTTTTTTATCTAATTTATTTATTTATATATGCTCTCTTATAAGAAATACATTGAGCTCTCTTTGGAGATCAGTTTTAATATTTTATATTATTAGGATTCACTTGGATCATATATCAACATATTTTTACTGATATATATATATATATATATATATATATATATATATATATATATATATACAATTTTTAATATATATTATCAATAGATTATTACCTGTGTGTGTGTAGATAGATAGATAGATAGATAGATAGATTCAATTTTAAAAAAATAAACCAGTTTGTCTGATGATCACAAAAGTGTGAAACCCAGGGTCATAAACTCATATCCATAAAACTAAATATATATATATATATATATATATATATATATATATATATATATATAATCATTTATTTGAAAATTATAATATAAAAATGTTAGAAAATCACTACAAAAATAGCCATTTTGTTTCATTACTTCTGGTGTCTTCTCAAGTGATGGTGTTGAATGTCCTTTATTCTATATTCGACACCATCACTTGATAAGACACCAGAAGTGTTGAAAGAAAATGACTATTTTTGTATTGATTTTCTAACATTTTTATGTCATCATTTTCAAGTAAATGTATTATATTTGCATTACTCTGTATTGATCACTCTTTTAAGAATAGTATTTGTTGGTTATTGGAACTTATTCCATATACACCAATCCTATATATATATATATATATATATATATATATATATATAAGTATGTATGTATATGTATATGTATATAAGAGGGAAAATAAAAAATGTATAACCAATGTAATATGTAAATTTCATTCTTTTGTTAATTTAACAAAACAAGTGCTAACCTACAGGAGAGTGGCTCATTCTGTATTCTTGACCTCACATTTTCTAGAACTCCTGATATATATATTGATATTCTTGACAATATCTAAATAAGAGCCTATAATATAATCGGTCTTACTCTGCATCATAACTTCAGTCAATTTCCTACTGCTTTTGTTCTGGCTTTTCTATAAATATTTTCATGGCAGATGTTCTAATGAGCTTTCCTCTTTGGTACCACGATCATATGAATTTAAGCATACTAATAGATTAATAGTTAGGTCTCATACTGTTGAATTAGCTAAATGTAACTATAAGTTCTATTCTAATAGTTTATTTTCTCACACTTCTCATCAGTGGAATGGTCTTCTGGTTTCTTCCATTCCTGTCACTTATAAACTTTGTGCATTTGACTTGTTAAATTTAATATACTAATGTTTGTTTTGCAAATTGAGTGCATGGAAACTGGATTAACTACTGAAAATCAAGCCACAAAAAATGTAAAAATATCAGAATATCTCATCCCCTGATAAAGTTTTTAAAATGTGAAATATGTTAGATTTTCTATTTGTTCATTATCTTATCTTATCTTATATATATATATATATATATATATATATATATATATATATATATATATGTATGTATGTATGTATGTATGTATGTATGTATGTATGATAGAAACAGAGTAATTCAGTTGAGTTCCACCACAGAATATGTGACCAAGCTTGCACTATATTGAGTCTGATTTGCTATCTCTTTGTCACCGAGGCCCGTTGGAACAGTTGGTATGGTGTTTGCTTGACAACCTAACTGTCAGGGTTTCAATTCTTGGTAGTGGATGCACACTGCTGATGAGGCCCATATATAGGACAAAACAGCCGTCCAGTGCTTTCTGCATTCTGTTGAGGTTTCTTTCAGACTCAATGAATTACTTAATTATATATATATATATATATATATATATATATATATAGATAGCAATCCATTGGTATAATCCAGGTGAGTCCTATTAACACAACATAGAATTTGAAATATGTTAAAACTGACTCACAAAAGAGTGATCAATGTTTATTTTCATTAAACAGATCAAATTTTCTTTACAATTGGAATTAAGATACTTTTAGTTAATGACCATCTTCACCTATGAATTTTAATTTTAAAATTCGCAGGATTTTTCAAACTGTCTACATTATCAGTTAGCAGTGCACCCCTTTTATAAAAATTTTTCTCCCTGAATTCCTAAAATCTTTTGGAAAGTGTAGTTTGGTACTTCAATTTAGGGTTGGAAAATGAATGACAATGGGTATATAGATGCTGCTTCCATTCTCCTGCAGAAATTCCAATATTGACATATCTGAAGACCTTGTTCTCTTTGGGGTAGATTGTTGCCTGGTAGACGCCCTACATTTACCATCTACTGGGCAAATATCTTGGTTTCTACAGTTACATGGGGTATCGATACTAGGTGAATTTTTGATGCCATAAAACTTATTAAGGATAGTTCTATTATGGGAACTATTCTATTATATATATATATATATATATATATATATATATTGATCAGGGTAAAACCTTCAAGCATTTTTTTTTTATTTTATAATTTTTTTTTCATAAAATGTGGATGTACCTTTGTTTTTGAAACCAAATTAATCATTCACTTGCCAGTAATCTACAATCGCCTGAGGAGATGCATAGTTATGTATTGAAACATGACTGCAAATGGGTAGTGATCCTTACATATTTTTGTTGTAATATCCTAAAATATATATATATATATATATATATATATATATTTCATCAATTTGAAGGCCCTTGCATGAAACAAAGCAAAAGAAAATTTTTATAGTTGAAATTGCTATATGTAACAGTAAGTTCTATGCTAACAGTTTCTCTCTCACACTTCTTGCTTGTGGAACTCTCTTTCAGGTACTTGCTTTCCAGCCAAATTTGATCTTCAAAAATTTTAATTCAATTTCAATTGTTATCTACTATCTTCTTATTTCCTCTTCATTTATTGCTCTCACTCATTAATAATGTTTCTTTTTCTGATCTTCTCTCTCACATTCAGCAACCCTTTGCACCATAGTCAAGAATATTATTTTATAATTATACTTGTTCCTCCATTAGCGCATTAGTTGCTAACTACCATTACCTCAGATAAATAAGGACCCATACTATTTTGATTGCAGGAAAAGATACTGTTTGGTTTTAGTGAAATAAAAAATACATCATATCAAGAAAGAAAGAAAGAAAAAAAGGGAGTTAAAAAGAAGGAGAGAATAGTGAGTGAGAAGAAGAAATAAGAAGAAGCAGAGTGAGAAAGAGAATAGAAACAGAAAGAAAGAAATAGCAAATAAAAGGAAGTGGATAATGAAAAAGAAGAAAAAGGAGAGAGGAAATGCGTGAGAGTGAGATAAACAGAGAGAATGAAAGAGAAAAATACTTTGATCTTAGCTGATGATAAGAAAAAAAGACAAAAAATGTGCTCAAGACAGTACTTTCTGCATTTAAACGTCTACGGATTTTGCTTACGATGATAGCTGCAAGTGAATTTGCATGTCTGTCGGATATTTCAAAGATTAAATTGGTAATTTTCATGTATTTTAGAAAATCGGTACAAATATAGAGTTTCTTTTTATCTTCCTTTACTCGACATGTTTTTGCAGGAAACTTAGTATGAATCATTTTTAGCGAGAAATATAGTGTTTATTATTTTCAATGGGAAAGTTTGCGCATCTTAATATCTTCAGAATTTATGCAGCCTGTTTTGAATTTTTATTATTAATGTTGCACTAGTTATAATTTTTTATGTAACTCATCATAGGGATGTTCGGGCACCACTTTGACTGTAGCCACAGCAATGATGAATGAGTCTAGGGCAAGATAGCCTGACGAAGCCCATCCTTCTTCAGGCTGTTTTGAAATTCACACTTGTTCTTCTCCTAGATTGGTTGCCATATAGAGGCTTAAGGGCCCATTGTGTTCTACAGTTTCATCCTTTATTAGAAGAGAAGGATTAATGTTTTCCCGTGGGTTATTAATATGTATTGAACATAGTCTCAGCCGGAATGTGAACTTGATTTAATTTCCGTGTTAAGGAAATATTACACCAAACAAACCTCCATGTTTCATTTTTAGACAACAGCAAAAAGTTATTCAAGAAGGGATTTTTGGCATTAACTTGATTGATGATAAAAATCAAGAAATAGTAAAAGATCATTGTTCTGGGTGTCCCCAAAAAATTGGCATTATTTAAAATGTGAATATCTAAGTAACATATGTATAAGTGTACTATTCACCCATGCTTAAAATATTGCTGCCACATGCAAACATTACATAGTGTCAATCTGAGGACAGTGCAGAGGATTTAGAAAGAGTTGGAGGAGTCTAATGGTGAATACTAATGATAATTTGAAGTGATCACTAGTGATGGTAATGTTATGCCTCCATTCATCTGCCCACAGGGCCTCAGAGTCAACATGGAAGCCTACATCAAGTGCCTTGAAAAAGTAGTGATGCCTAAGTGTGGCTGCTGGAAGACACTATGTCTGCCAACAGGAGTCTGCACCCTGCTACCCAAGCAGGAGAACCAATTCATGGCTGTCAGACAATTCCTGTGACCACATCATCCCTTATATCTGGCCACCTAACTCCCCAGACTGCAACCCACTTGATTATTATGTTTGAGGGGAGCAGTTGAGTGGAAGACCAGCAAAACTCTTAGTAACACTAAAAATGAACTGAAGGCAAGGATTATGGCAGCATTCACCAACTTTAACTAGGAGACCGCCCAGAAGCCATGCTTGCAGATTCTGAAGTTGTTTGGAGGCTGGGGTTGAAGCCAATATAAATTTTATTGGAGAAATTTACTCTCTAGTATTTCAAGATAATTTTGTGTAATTTTGGTAAATATACCTGTTAAAATGAGATTTTTGCATAATTTAGACAACAGTTAATCCATCATTCATTGTATATATATCTTTTTTGTATTTTCAAAATACTTTTGTTAAACAATGATTTATTTCTGATATTATTTTTAAATAGATTTTACACTTTTGAAATATATTTTGATATGTAGATTTAGTTTAATAAAAGAATTGAAAAATAAAGATTTTCCAGTATAGGGCAACTAATAAGTAAAACAATGGTTAGCAATTCTGCCGATTGTAAGGCTTAAACTAAGAATAATATGAAAATTTTCAGTATATTTATTATTCATAAAATCTTTTATTTACATAAATTCATAGCATCATTATTCTGTTATCAAAGTGAACTTCCTATCACCTGACCTAAGCTTTTGGCTAAAACTGTGTATTTCCTCATAAAAGAACAACTCCATTTTGTGTTTGGGTGTAGACACCTGCAGAAGGCTGAAAGATAGAACAGTAGAACCTTTATGAGTATATCAACCAACACAAGCATAATGGTTCATTTCAAAAGGAATATGAGACAGACACCTGAACAGTGGCTGAAACACTGTGAGACTAACAACAAAGATTAGCATACTGGTTCAATTCATAAGGAATATATGACAGGCACCTGAAGAAGGCTGGAGGGTACAATAGGCTGAAACACTGTGAGTCTAACAACCAAGATTAGCATACTGGTTCAGTTCAAACGGCTAAGAAGTTTGGTTCACAGTGTTTTGCCAGACCTTTTTTCAATCCACAATCTATCATACATATCTATAAGTCTATCATTCATCCATGACTGGAATATTGCTGCTGCATATTGTCCGGTGCCCCTGTTTTTATCTTGAGTTCCTTGATAAGATCTAAAGAAGAATCAGCAATATTATTGATCCTGATCTGGCAGCTTGACTGCAGTGCTAGACTGGTGTTGAGATCTCATCAATTGAGAGTTGAGTTGGCCAGATGTTGGCTTCTATGTGAACAGTTTCTTTTCTCGCACTTCTCACTTGTGAAACTGCCTTACAGCTCCATGCTTTCCAGCCAAATTTAATCTGCAAAAATTTAAATGCAATGTTAATTGGTATCTACTGTCTTCCTTATTACTTTTTCTTTTCCCACTCATTATTAATATTTCTGTTCCTAATTTTTTCACACCCTGTAACCCCCTGTGTCTTAGTGGTTTTACTGCCTTGCATGGGATGATACTGATTAAAAAACTCCATGTTCCAAACAAATGAAATTAACTAGGCTTCATGTTGAACAATAAAAGATTTATTTATCAAAATTTGAACATGATATTCAAAGGGGTTTCAATTTTATAACCAATTTCACAAAGTTTTACAAATGTGCACCACCTGTGATATGACACACATCAGGTCAGTAGTCCAGCTCTTGCCAAATACACTGTAGCATGTCTTGCATAACATTCTCCAGTACTAAAGTGTTGTACAAGGAATTTGGGTTTCTATAGATGCTCTTCTTATAGAATTTCTGGGATTTTTCACAAATGTTTCCCGATCATGATTGACAATATCTTCCAATAATGGTAGCTGTCCAGATCCCTTTGTCCTGCACTGATGGCATTCCCCTTTTATTTTTTATGCCCATGGCCAAATCTGCTTTCCAACTGGTGCAATTTTCTTGAATTTCCTTAAAATTCATGCTGCACACTCTTGTTTGACTGTGTTCAAGAATATTCTAACACACAAAATGCCTTTTCATTTCTAAGGAACATCATTCTTTACCTTAAAAAAAAGAATAAAATTAAACATTCAACTTTAGTTTTTACACATTTTTTAAAGTTTGAAATCATTTGTGTGAGAATTGGCTACAAAATGATGCAAATTTTTTGGGACATCCTGTATTGTTGGTTCCATAACTGTTAGGTGTCTCTGAAATTTGGTTTGTATTTTCATCTAATAACCTCTTTCTTTTTGCTTAAGTCTTGAAAGCAATTCCCTTTTCTCTTACAACTTATCCCCTTTTTGAGTTTTTTATAACAAACAAACTTTGTACATCCAGAAGACATTTACACTGGATTCACACAAGATTTTTCCCACTTTTCTTCCATTTTGTTTTTCTTATTTCTCTCGTTTTTTTTCTTTCTTTCAAGAGAGAGACTTTAATCTCTGCTGTGGTTTTAGCTTTCGAAACTTCTTCAATTATTTCTTACTTCCAATTTATCCATTTCCTTCATAGCCTTGATGGTATGTTTTTCTTTGAAGTTTTTGAATACTTTACCGTTCTTTGCAAATTTTTCTATTTTTATTCATAGTGTTTTATTTCCATGTTCAGAATTTGTTTCCATTCCTTAAATTTTTTTTTTTTTTACTTTCTTCGATATCTTTATATTCATCACTGCTTTGGAGATATCTCTGGTTTGATTTCACAGATGCCAAAAATATCAGGACACCAATTCCACACATAACATCAGAAATATGATAACAAGACATCGGATTTTTTGCTATTCTAAATCATGCAACACGTTTCTTATGTCAAATCAAAATTAATGTCCCAAATCACATGCCAATAAATTGAATATTTTCTCTTTTCAAAAATGCGTAAATGTTGACAATATGTTCTGTTAGGTCAATTCATAAGTAATGTTGAAACTAATTTTAAGCATTTGCTTTACAATACAGTATATTATATGCAAATCTCACAAGCCATTTTCAGTTACTAAATTTCTAAGTCCCAAGTAAAAGTTGGTTTTAATCCCTACTCATTAAAAATACTGGTAGATTCTTTGACATTGAAATTAAAACCAGACTGTGGATTTATTGAACCAATACTTCTATGTCACATGGGCATATTTTTAAAGGAAATTAATTTCTAATATCTTGTGAGATCAGAACACTTCTTATTATGCAATTACAAATTGTTATAAATATTCTTTCCTCACTGTGCTTAAAAACTTTCTGAGATAGAAGGAAGATTTGTACAATGATTAATTAAGTGCAATTCTTAATTAAATTAACTAATAAACAAGTTAATTAGAAATTTCCAAAGCATCTGACAAACCACTTAAGGACATCTTTGACTGATTGTTGGACAGATGGTTTTGGACATTTTCTCTGACCGAAATGACCTTTCCTTGTAAACAACAAAACTTGGAAGACCAAATATTGCTGAAGCCGGCCAGAAATATGTAACCTTGTTTTCCATGTGGCTTTATTTGGTCAGTGTCCTCGGGCACTACCTTGACTTGGTGGCATTATGAAGAGTGAATAGTTAATGAAATGACTATAATTAAACGTGTCCACAAACTGACTGCCCAACCTCTATGGATAAACTACTTCGTTTGACTACTCAGGCGAATGATTTTGAGACGGGAATATGATGGATGGGGAAACAGGATGGTTTTCTGGAAATTCTTAACTTCTCATATTTTCTTGTCATTTTTTAACCCCTTCCCGGGCATAGACGTGTATATACGTTTTTGCCAAAAGTGTTTTTTTAGACACAGACGAATAAACACGCCCAAAACATAATGTTCAAAAACCAAGTACAGACATGTTCGTATGTCAGTCTTGATTCTTTTTATGCCCTTCTGTGCATGAAATGAGTCCAGTTGTCAACATATACATCTGGTAGAGGTGTTAGCCACCGCTCGGGTACTTCAAGGTGCCTCAGTTTCTTAGTCACTATATTAAAAACAAATAAAAAACTTGTCTGAAAATGCAACCTTTTTCCCAAAAATACTTGCTGAGGAAGGGGTTAATATACAAGAGCAAATCCGGAAATAATGACTTCTATTTTATTATGGTGTTCATTATGGCAACTGTATGTATTATCAATGTGATAATAAAAGTTTCAACTTTCTTCAATAATCATTTATTTGTTCATTGTTATAGCTAAGCAGATGTCTACTGAAATAATGACATGAAATAGCATGCAAAACAGGTAAAAAAAACACCCTGTCTGTTGTATTCAATGAAATGTCCATGAAAAAAGGATTGCTGCCTAAATACAGTAATATATATATATATGCACACACACACACACATATATATATATATATATATAACCATATATATATATATATATATATATATATATATATATATGATTATATATATATATATAATCATATATGATGGACTCTCCCATCGAACTCGACATATGAGGGCGAGACAGATCAGTTCCCAGAAACTGAAAGCCCGACACCCACACAGGATTTGATTATAGTGGTGAAGGCTTTGTGCAGGGCCATCAACACTTTTTGGAGGGACGAATACAGGGACCTGGTGCAACGAATGCCACAAGGTCCCCAAACGACCCTCCGCAGGTTTTGAATTCAGAGTTGTCCTTCTCCTAGACCAGTTGCCATCCAAGGCTATAGAACCCAGTCTGTCCTGCTATTTACCCATAGTTGGAGGGAGAAGAAGAGGATTCACAGCTTTCCCAAGGGTGTTAGCACGTAACTGAATGTAATGGATTCGACTGGAATTCGAACTCGGCTCTCCGATTCCTCAATCCAAGCTGATATATGATTATATATAAATATAATCATATATATCATGTATATATATAACCATATATATATATATATAATCATATATATCATGTATATATATATATATATATAACCATATATACATATATATATATATATATATATATATATATATATATATATATATATGATTATATATATATATGGTTATACATATATACATATATATATATATATATATATATATATATATATATATATATATATATATATATATATATACAGATATAGATATAGATATATATATATAACCATATATATAACCATATATATATATATATATATGTGGTTATATATATATATATATATATATATATATATATATATATATGGCTATACATACATATATATATATATATATATATATATATATATATATATATATAAAACCATATATATATATATCCCCTTGTGAGTTTGGTTGGTGTGTGTATAGTAGTCACATATTGACTACCCTCGTTGTAACATCTTTAACTTGGTAACAGAGTAAAAAATGGCCATTTACACAAATAACACTGGCTGACTACTGAAGAGACAAACAATCGATTAGCAGTTTGTGCAATAAACCATCGGCAAAAAGTCCTCCTGTCGTGAGTGATCAGAGGTTGAAAGACACCGCACACATTGCAAATGATACAGATACAGGAACTGCTGTTGAATTACCCTCCATGTGATACTATGTGATGTACGATATGCTAGAGCCACTTGACATGTGGTAATACCTGAATTGTCACTGACAGCCTGTAGCATGTGTTCTTCATGGTCAAAGTGTACGAGTAGATGTTGGTCTTTCTCAATCCGTAGTTTCTGGTGCCACAGATCCTGTGTCCACAATGCTACAATAAACAGCAACAAAGGTTGGATGTCTCAGATGCCTTCAGTCTGAAAATGCAATCTGATACAACCATGCAGCCTCGAGTCCATTACCATTTGCATGGCCATATGTAAAAATCAGATCTGCTTGTTCACACGATAAATAGCCTGCCATTGTTAGACAGAAGACTTCTCTGTTAACTCACAACTACATATGTTAAATGTTGAAAATGTAATGTACACAAATGACAAATATAATCTAGTCTCTATGGCAACACAGGAATCTGCCTCCAAAGTTTGTAAAAGTATTTTTGATACATCATGTGCCTGTTCAAGAAAGACATCTGTATCACTATCACACAAAAAAGGGAATGTTTAACATTGAGAATGTTTAACACCAAAAAACATTAGGAAAATTAATTCGTTTTAATAATACGTGAAAATATCCACTCTTTGCCTGAAGAAGGTCATGAGACTCAAAACACGTTTTGCAAAATTATGGAAAATAAAGCATAATATATATATTTAAAAAAAATCTACATTACAACCAAAAACATTTGCCATTTTGCTCTTCTTTTCAGTATATATATATATATATATATATATATATATATATATATATATATATATGCATGTATATATATATATATATATATATATATAGATATATATATATACTCTTCAGCAAAAGCGAATTGAGTCCTGTCCATCACTGTGTGTTTATCTAAAAATAAATACGCTAAAATTCGCCTTCATCCCTGCCGTGCGCCGACGCCAATTTAGTCAGATTTCAATCTTAGCTAAAGGCAACCGGACGTCTAGCCACACTGAAGAGCTGTGAAACAGTCTGTCTGTGGATGACAACAATTATATTTATATATATATATAGGGTGCAATGGATAAATTGTTGTCTAAATTAAACAAAAATGAAAATAACGCTGATAACATCTCATTTTAACAGATATAGTTACCAAAATTGCACAAAAATATCTTGAAATACTATAGAGTAAATTTATTCAATAAAATCACCATTGGCTTCAACCACAGCTGCCAGGCAACTTTGGAATTTCCTGAATCTCTTCTGGACGTACTCTTTGTTTAAGTTGGTGAATGCTGCTACAATCCTTGCCTTCAGTTCATCTTTGGTATTACAAGGAATTTTGTTGGTCCCTTGCTCAACTGTGTCCCACACATAATAATCAAGGGGATTGTAGTCTAGGGAGTTAGGGGGCCAGATGTAAGTTGTGATGTGGTCAGAGTAATTGTCTGACAGCCAGGACTTGTTTCTCTTGCTTTTGTAGCATGGGGCTGAATCCTGTTGCCAAACATAGGGTCTTCCAGCAACCATTGTCTTAACTCAGGGCAGCACTACCTTTGCAAGAATCTTGATGTAGGCCTCCATGTTGATTTTGAGGTCCTCACCAACAAATTCCGGAGTTCTTTTCTAATCAGAACGATCAGAGTCATTTTTCCAGTCTGCTGTACCTTCGTAATCACCATTAGATTCTTTCAACTCTTTCGGAATCTTTTGCACTTTACTCAGATTGACCTCCAAATACTCTGAAATGTTCAATTAGAGCTTTTGGCAAGGGTGCCAAGTAATACAGCATGCCGTTTCTAAATTTCTATCAGAGTGAGTTGCGTCATGGTGCACTTTTTCTCACAGACAGTGCCCAACGAATCCTACTGTATTGTGCAGTTGACAAAATCCAAAAGAAACAATGTGCAAAATTAAAAATATAAAATGGCGACAATTTACGCATCGCACCCTTTATATATATATATATATATATATATATATATATATATATATGTATATGTATATATGTATATGTATATATGTATATGCATATATGTATATGCATATATGTATATGTATATATGTATATGCATATATGTATATGCATATATGTATATGCATATATGTATATATGTATATGTATATATGTATATATATGTATATATGTATATGTATATGTATATATATATATATATATATATATGCTAATAATAAATATATATTTTGTTCCTCACCATTAACATATATATGTTATTTTGCATCAAGCACTATTTTGTCATCACCAGTGTGTGTGTGTATGTGTGTGTGTGTGCAAGTGATGGCAGCCATCTTATTATTGAGTATGACCATCAGAAGCTATCAATCCAATACTCAGTTGTGACATATGATATAAAACAATGCCTGTGCATGGAATTTGTAAAGTTAAAGTTAACGAGAACAGTATGAAGCCAAAAAGAAGTAATCATCATTAAATGCATCTCAAGCTGAGGTGTAACATTAGAGATTTACTTCACTGGATACGATAATGTAGGTTAGCAGGTCTAAAACACTCAGGTAACTTAGCACCCATCTGGACACAAACACAGGTATTTCTGTATATCTGTGCTTGTGCTAGATGGTCGACAATCCCATGAAAGGTTTCATCCAACCTTTAGAACATCTTTTTCTCCCTGCTATGTGTCTAGCCATCTACCATAACTGTGACCACCTTCTCATTTTATATATATATATATATATATATATATATATATATATATATATATATATATATATATATATTTATATTTCTGAGGTGAAGTATTGTAATTATTCAAACTATTTTCATTGTTCGGACTGTTGATCTCATCTTTCTTGCCATATTCATGATGTTTCATTGTACACTCCAGCCTTCTTCCGATGATCTGAATTTCAAACTGAACCCTTTATTTTCTCCATCAGGGCAGATTGTTCTAGTTCCACATGCCATGCCTCTTTCAGATGTCTCATTATCATTTATCTCCTTTTAATTCAACTCGCCATGTTTTATACGAAGGTAAGTCAAATATTATCTGCCCACTGACCATAAAATATCTTTAGGTTTATAAAACTGTCTTCTGCTAATGTGCGCTTGTAATATGTACTATTGTCATCAAAGTTTGAGATTGATCACACCAGTTTTCTTACTGCTGTTACAGTGCAAACATGACCGTTCCGCTAGCAGTGTGTATCAAGGATGAACAAAGAGCATTGTTCTCTGAACCAAAGGTGTGTCAGTGGCTGAAATTCATCAGAAACTTTTAGCACAATACACCGAGAGTGCCCTACCATGTAGAAATGTGTATAAGTTGATCGAGGAGGTTAAAAGTGACCAGACAAGCCTGAAGTGTGAAGAAGGAGCAGGACAGCCATCAACTGTAGAGGAGATAATTCAGCCAGCTCGAGAGATGATAATGGCGAACTGGCGAGTTACCATCGATGAGGTAGAATGTTCTTTGCAGGCAGATCGCTGCTTTTTGTTGCACACCTTTCTTTGTATCACTGTAACAGCAGTAAGAAAACTGGCACAGTTTTTAAAGCTTTAGATTTTTTCTTTTTATATAATAATGATTTACTGATACAAGTACTACTTATTAACTAATAGCTGAGGTGGGGGTGAGGGAAGGGAATTCATGTTTCCGAAGGGCATTTGTTCCTAAGTAAATATAACAAACCTAACTGGATTTTAAATTTGACTCTTTGATTTCCAATTATGAGCCATTATCCATTACACCACCCACACAGCCAAACTTACAACACATAGTATTCTCAAGAGGTCACCCATCAAGGTACTGCCGTTCTGGGTATGACGATAAACTGCATCCGTGTCCTGGGTAAGATGATAAACTACGTCCAACAGCAAGGTGTCTGATCAGGAGGTTTTGAGGAGTATGGAACCAAATCTTAATTGCTGGTATTCCCAGGTCCACCCTGACCCGAGGTGGTAGCACCTGTTAGGGTCCCAGATATGGGGAAATAGTTAACCCTAAAATTGAGGTAAAAAGCCTTTAAAAAAAAAATATTGCCAGCAATACGTTTTTGAAAAATGATATTACCAGCTATACATTTTTTGAGGAAAAAACTATGAACAGAAATAGATTTTTGACAAAGCAAAAATATTACCAGGAAAAAAAAAGTTGTTCGCATTAAATGACCCATTGAAGTTGATATGCCATAAAACAAAACAAACCAAACCAAACCATCAAGGTACTGACTAGACTGGATGTTGCCTAACTCTGGTGATTTTATGGGAAACTGTGTTTCAATGTGATATAGCCATAAGCTGAAAGAAAGAAAAAAAGAAAGAAGGAAATAAAGAAATGGAAAATAGAGGAGACGATAACACTCTCATATGTCTGCTTCAGTGAAATAAAAATCCTTGTCAGTTTTTAATCTTTTTATTTGTATCTTTTTATTTCATACTTATGATTGTGCTGGTAATAATTTGTTACCATATAGACTGCCACGGGTCAACTACAAATCTGACTTCAAATGCCAATTTTATAATAGACAAATTAGGCAATAAAAAAACTGTGAGTTAATTTATAGCTTCAATTGAACTCTTATTGTTTTTACATTAAATGTATCACTGCAAATAAACAGATAAAAACACGCAGATAAAAATATATCAGGAAAATCCAAGCACGTGAGAACTCACAATTAGCATCATAATTAAAAGTTTGCCAATGACGAGTTATCTAGTTGCTATTGTGTTCTTAAAGTAGTTATGGTCAAATATTTAGCCATGCAATAGGGGAATTTCTGCTTTTTGTTTTATAATTGGGAAACTCACAAATAATGTATGCAATCATTAAACTAAAAATTATCATTCATCAAAAAATTCAAATAGAAAAACCCTGAAATTTTCTAGTATATACAGTTTAAAAATATATAATAATTATCATGATTTATCTTTCTTTCCTTCCGTCTGTCTGTCTTCCTCTCTCACTCTCTCTTTCTCTCTCTCTCTCTATATATACATATTTGCAGACTATTGATTATATCAATTCATTACTATTATATTTCCCAAAAATATATAAAAAATATATAAAATCAAATTTATTTACTGAAAAAATAGAACATCTCATAAAAGGTTGAGGTGTATTTTACATTCTTACAATGATAACAATAATATTCATAGCAACAACAATAAATTCAAATTTTCGTCAATGAAAAAAAAGGTCTTATTGATTTCAAAAATGATTTAATAAATATTGTAAATAAAATTGAAACAAGAAAAAACAGTAAATTTTAAAAACAATTAACAAATGACATAAAATCAATAAATAAATCAAATAAAACTATTTATTACAGCAGATAAATCCAGAACAATCAATAAAATGGAACCTACAAAATATAACAAGCTAATCGAAAAAGAGGCACATAAGTTCTACAAAATTGCCAAGAATTAATCAAAAAGTAATATAAATAAAGAATCAAAACCAAAGCAACAAGATTAAAATTAGATAACAGAATTAAGCAATTAATGAAAGTAGAAACATTTATTTAATTAAACGTTCACAAGGATAATTTTCTAAACAAACATACATGTAGATTATTAAATCCAACAAAAAGTAATATAGAAAAAACTAATAAAGAAATAATAGAAAAATATGTTAAAAATTAAGAAAAATATTAAATATAAATCAATAGAAAAATGAAAAGAAACAATTGGTTCAACAATATTACAAACAAAAGCAATTGCTCCTTTATATAAACATATATAAAAGACTATTATCCATCCATTGCCAGATATATATTAAATAAATGATTAAATCTTGCAATACAACACATAAACATTCAAGAAGAAGAATTAGACATAATTAATCATTGTAGAAAATCATTATTAATCTGCAACAGTAAAATATAGCTACAAAAATAGTAGTAATAATAATAATGAGAACTTTGACATATCAATGGACAGTTATGATGGTGCATGATTTTGTGAACTTATAGAGATATATAGTCATACATAATTTATTAATAAAAAGGATACAGTTTTATATAAGATCATTTAATAATTGTAAGAAATTGTCATGGTAGAAAAAGAGAAAATATAAGAAAATAAATAAGACTAATATAACATAATATGATAAATACAACAGAAACTAATAAAAATTAAATAATAATATAAAATAATATAATAAACACAATACAATACATCCATATATATAAAAACAATCAAAAATATACAGAAAAACAAAATAACAAATGAAACTTAAAAATTACAAAATATACAACTGGAAAATATAGAATTGAGAAACAATTACATTTACAAAGGAATACATGAGCACACGAAAAAACATGAACTTGCATGCATCTATAGTGGAGTTAAAAAATGACACAAATATGAAAATTGAAAAAAACAGATATTTATTAATAACTGGAAATATTTAATATACAGATTAACCCCTTGAAAAATAGACACAGACCCATGAAATTGTGGAGTCAGGGACAATTACAGTTAAGTAATTCTTTTGTATATATAAAAATAATATGATATATATATATATATATATATATATATATATATATATATATATATATATATATATATATATATATATATATATATATGATGAGTTTAATACACAATGCAATCTTTGGGTGCTAAGCAAAAATTAACTGTTTTACGGTTTGAATCAAAATATATCTGCCTATCACAACACTGAAGAGGTGATACTTAATATTACAGATTTTTAATACTGAACCTTAAAAATAGTAAAATTTTTAAGAATAAGTGTCAGAAAAGAAAGGAGAGAAGGAAATTATTATTATGAAAATTAAATTTTAAACTTAAAGCATGATAAAATGGAAAAAGAAAATGGAGTAGAAAAAAAGAAACACCTGCACTATATGTGCGATATGTAGTAATTACATTGCCATATATCGATATCTCTATATAAATATATATATGCTCTCATTACCTGATTGAGCTCTCTCGAGAAAAGGCTTTCAAAACAGTGGCTGCTGCTTCTGCTATTAATGCATTGCTCTTCAATTGTGGATTGAGCTCTCTCGGCTACAAGCATTCGTGTACATTTCATATGAAATATGTTAAAATTTCCCTTTCTCTGCCAGGCACCAATAGCTTAGGGGTAAGATCTCTGACTAATGCCAAATTGGTCGAGTTTCAATCCCGGCTTGAAGCAATCGGACGTCTAGCCACACTGATGAGCTGTGATACAGAAAAACAGGCTTGTATGTGGATGACTATATATATATATATATATATATATATATATATATACACACACATATCTATCTATCTATCTCTCCCTCTCTCTCTCTCTACATATATATATATATATATATATATATATATATACACACACATATCTATCTATCTCTCCCTCTTTCTCTCTCTCTCTCTCTCTCTCACTATATATATATATATATATATATATATATATATATATATATATATATAGTGATTTAAGCACCCACTTCTATATTTACCTATGCTCTATCCCTGATATTAAACAATTTTACCCATAAATATATAATATATTTTTATCATATATATATATATATATATATATATATAGAGAGAGAGAGAGAGAGAGAGAGATAGCAAAATAGCTGTGTTAATAGATAGATTGATAGCTAGATAATGTATATGCACAGATAGATAGATAGATAGATAGATAGATAGATAGATAGATAGATAGATAATGTATATGCATAGAAAGATAGGTAGATAGTTAATATATATGCATCGATAGATTGATAGATATGAACAGAATGAGATAGATAGATAGATAGATAGATGTGAACGAAGTGAGACCCAGACAAAATGATAGGTGGGGAAGAAGAGAGAGACAGATAGGTATAAACAGAATGATATATATATGTGTGTGTGTATGTGTACATACATATGGACAAAGAGACAGATAGATTGTTATGAACAGAATTAGATAGATAGACAGACACAGATTGAGTAACAAAGAGATAGATAGATAGATAGATACAGTCTGAGACACAGAAAAAGAGATAGATAGATTGATAGATAAATATATAGATAGACTGAGAGATAGATAAATAGGTAGTGAGGTAGATAGATAAATAGAGAGATATATATATTTTTTTTAAGCATTTCATGCCAAGCAAGGCAAGAAGCCACTAGCACGCAAGGGGCTACAGAGTATTTGGAGCGAGAGCAGATAGGTGTGATAGAGGAAAGGATGAAGAGAAGGATAGTGGATAGATCAAGGCAACTGGAAATGTCTATTGACATTACATTTGAATAGCTGGAGATTAATAGCTATCAGGGAAACAGGAAAAGGGAAGGGAGTTCCACAAGCGAGAGGTGTGAGATATGAAGCTATGGAGTAGAAGAGACAGCTACATTTAACAGTTTCAACAGTGAAAGGGTGAGAGCTATATGCCAGCATCGTAGGATCTTGAATTCATGAAGTTTGGGAACCAGTGAAAGCAGCTCATCAGAGCAATTACCAGTGCAGGGAAGGATCTCTGTGGTGATTAATAGAGGGCAGTTTTGTTTTTGAGGCATTAAAGTTAACCAGCCAATTCCTGCCCCAGTTCCCAACCAATTGGAGGTCCTTTTCGAGGCAAATGGCCAGCTTCATTTTGTCAGCGACATTAGATTTGTTTTTGAGGCAGGAGTAAATTGTAGTGTTTTCCACGTAGATACCTACTTGGGAATCTATGACATCAGGAAGATCGTTGATGAAGATAAGGAACAGAGTAGGGCCTAGGATGGAGCTTTGGGGAACACCTGCATTCATGGGATAGGAGCTGGAGGAGAATCTGTTGAGAATGGCCTTCAGTTCACAGTTTGACAGGAATGATTGTATTAAGTCAAACAATCGACCTGTAATTCTATAACCCTGGAACTTGCGAAGAAGGCCGGCATGCCAAACCCTATCAAACGCTTTGGAGATGTCTAGAGCCATGGCACAAGCTTCTCCGTTATTTTGAAGAGCTTGGTAGACAATTTCAGTGATGGCCGTAAGCATATCAGCTGTAGATTGGGCAAAGCAGAAACCATATTGCTTGTCTGCGAGCAGATCATGGGATGTAAGTTGGTTAACCACTTTGGCATTGATTAAAGCTTCGAAGACTTTCCCAAAGAAGGATAGGAGACTCATAGGATGGTAATTAGAAGGGTCAGAGGGGTCGCCAGAGTTCTTAAAGACAGGAACAATCAGTGAGGACTTCCAACAGTCTGGAAAACAAGATTCCTTGAGGCAGTAGTTATATAATGTGGAGAGGGTGGGTGCCAGTTCAGGCGCACATTTCTTCAAGATAATGGCTGGTATCCCAGCTCCACCACTAGCCTTGTGGGGGTCTAAATTAGAGATAATGCCCAATACCAATAACAGGGTTATGCATAACCCGCTCAATAGGGCCTCAGTTCTAAGAGGGAAATCGCGTATGGGTACACCGGAAGAGTCGAACATTGAATTGAATGAAAATTTCCGACCAAAGCATTCAGCCTTGTCGGCAGAAGAGGTCAGGACCTCAAACTGGTTGAAAAAAGGAGGTATAGAGGGTTTGCTATTGTTCAGTACGCTCTTGCAGAGGCACCTTGGAGCCAAATTTGTGAGATGCAATACGTTCCTTCATCCGAGCAGCAAATAGTGACTTAACTTCGTTGAGGACACGCTTACACTTGTTACGGGCGGAGGCAAAGAGACGTCTATTGCAGTCGGACATGTTGCTACGAAATAGGTGGAAGAAGTGGTTCCTATGGGCAATGGCGGCTGAGCAAGCAGTGGAGAACCAGGGGGAGGAGTGAGATTTGACCATGTATTTCCTTCAGGGGATGAAAGCATCATTTCCAGCTTTAACCCAGGAGGAGACCTCAGAAGCACATTCTTGAATGAGGAATGTAAAGACATCCCAGGGGACATCGCGGAGGAAATCACAGAACGAGTCCCTGTCTGCTCGTTGATAGCAAAACAAGGTTCTAATGGTAGGAGCTTCTTTGCAGGGGGTAGAGTTGAAGGAGATGTTGACAGACACTACAGCATGATTGGAGTTACCAAGAGGGCAGAGCTGCATGGCGCTACAAAACTCGAGGATGGAGATAAAACATAGATTGAGAAGAGAGGCCTTACCATCCCGGTTGTAGGCAAAACGTGTGGGGAAGTCAACTATCTGCATGAAGGATTGAGAAACTGAAAAATTACGTGTTTGAATGCCTGCAATGTCAGTAGTAGCATTCTTAAGCCACTTGGTAAAATCACCAAACACTAATATGTGAGCAAACGGATGGAGATAGAGAGCCTTCTTCTATGTGGTCAGAAATGCTATCAATTATTCCACAGTCTTGAGAGGATAGAGAATGATATATAGATATGAAATCACTGAAATAGATAGATAGAGAGATAGGTACAAACAGACTGAAACACAGACAAAGAGATAGATAGATAGATAGATAGAAAGAGAGAGAGAAAGATATAAAAAGACTGAAGTAGATATATAGGTAAGTAGATAGATAAAGAGGTAGATAAACACTTTATTTGAATTGATAAACAATCTTGAATTCTTTCTTTTTTACATTCTGCTTATGTCACTCAATAAATCCACCTGCTTAACAGTACTAACCATTCTGTACAATCGGCAACACCCCTCTTCTTTAAAATGTTTTTCTCCACTCTAGAATTGGAGCTTGGTTTAATGACTTCACGGAATAAGATTTCATTCACTCACATGTTCTTCTGCAAATAAGACTCAGTGTTGTTCACACAATTCAGTATTTTAGCTAAGCTCATTGAAATGAAACTGCAGGAATAAGACAAGAATTTTATACAGATATGTTTGCACTGACAAAGGTTTCAATTGAAATTTCTGGCATGAAACGTTTTACCATTATTTACACTGTTTACATGCAGACTATTGTCATCATCTTTGTCATAATTATCATCTATATTGGTCAGTTATGTGCCATGTGTGATACACAGTTAGCTCATGTATCTTTCGATACATGACTGACAAGGCAGATTTTTTTCCCACAGTATTTTGCCATTTCTTTCTGTGGTAGACCAGTTGCCATCCAAGGCTATAGAAATCGGTCTGTCCTGTTATTTACCCATAACTGGGGGGAGAAGAGGAGGTTTCATAACTTTCCCAAGGGTATTAGTGCATAAGTGAATTTCAGTCAGTTATGTGCCATGCATGATACACGCTAAGGCGATCATGTATCTTTTGATACATGACTGACAAGGCAGATTTTTTTCCCACAGTAAGTTGCTATTTCTTTCTGCAGTAGACCAGTTGCCATCCAAGGCTATAGAACTCGGTCTGTCCTGCTATTTACCCATAGCTGTGGGAAGAAGAAGAGGATTCATACCTTTCACAATGGTATTAGCACATAAGTGAATGTAATGAATTCGACTGCAATTCTAGCTTGGCTCTCCGATTCCTCAATCTGAGCTGCTGTCCATTACTCCACCGTGCCTCCTAATACAATCATCTATATGATGTAATATAATAATCTAAATAAAGAAGAATACATTTTTCACTATCATGTCATTACTAAGTGCTTTACATTTACTAACCACAAAAGTCTTTGTTGTTTCTCTAACATAACATTTTATTGATGCATAGCTCCCTTGTGAGGGTGGTCTCACCCTGTCCTCTCTTGGCCAGTGATCGCTAATTGTTTTGCGTCCAGAGATAAAAGAACACAGGGAATTTTACCGTACCTAGTTTATTAATGACATTGACGCCTACATTTTCTAACTATCCAGTGGGGTCACTTTCCCTCTACCTGGGCTGCTGTCACAGACATGAAAGAAAACACGTCTACATTGCTTAATGTGTAGGAAGCAACTCCCTGAAAAACCTTTCTGTATCATTCTCATGCTTGTTCAGCCAATCAAAATTGACTTCCTTGTTTTGCCTTCCATCTGACCTTGAAGGTGAACCAGAGGAAATCTGAACAGAGATACCATTCCTCCTAAAATAATAGTCTGCTAAACTATATTTTAACAGTATTTATTCTGAATAAGTAATGCAACCATCACCAGTCACATTCACTCAACAAAAATTCTAACAAAGCCCATATTTAGAATTTCATTTGGGAAGGGGAAGTAAAAAGATTTTTTATTGATTTGTTGTTTTTTTTTCAACCTTTTGTAGGTTATTTAAAGGAAAAACATATTTTGAATTATAAGAATTTTTTTGTAGCAAGTGAATATTGTATTAACAATTTTTCTGGAGACAATAATGATTTAATGATACAAGTCCTACTAATTAACCCATATCTAGAGGGGAAGAGGTGGATTCAATTTCTTCCCCAAAGGTATTGACCCAGATGTGAATTCATCGAACCTGCATGAAATTTGAACTTGGCTCACCAACTTCTCATTTCTAGCTGTTATCAATTACACCACCTGCACATCCAAGCTAACTTGGTGTTCCTAAGCAATCACCCATTTAAGTTACTGACTAGTCTTGCTGTTTCTTAACTTCAGTGATCAGAGGAGAACCAGTGTTTCAACATGATATGGTTGTAAGCCTGGAATTAAAGAGAGTTGATTCATATATAAATATGGTATAAGATGGAGACTTTCTTTTTGAATTTCTGAGAGATGAGGAGTTCATGATTTATATTATTTCATAACTGAGTAGTACTAAAATGAAAAAAGATGTGATAACCCTCAACATAGACAGAAAACCAATCTCCTCCTCCAGATTAAATGAATTGTTCAGTTTGAAATTCCCTGATGCTAACCCAGGCTGAAATGTGCCTATATAGATCTTTTTTTTTTTAAGCATTTCGCCCCAAGCAAGGCAGGAGTACCACTAACACACAAGCAGTTACAGACAGTGGCTGTAAGAGTAAAGAAGTGTGATAGAGGAAAAGTTAAAGAGAAGGTCGGGGAATAGATCAAGGCATCTGGAGATGTCGATTGACATTGCATTTGAATATTTGGAGATTATAGCAATCAGGGAAGCTAGTAAGAGAAACGGAGTTCCACAGACGGGAAGTGTGAGACATGAAGCTATTGAAATCGAAGAGATGGCTACATTTAAGTAGCCCATCGGAGCAGTTACCATGAAAGTATTTGAAGAGAAGACAGAAGGAAGTGACAGCATGTCTGTGAGAGAGCAACTTAACTAGATGCCAGATCAGGACCAATCATATCTGTCTCTGGATTTTGTCGAGGACCTTAAGATGAAAAGTGGGGGCTCCAGACCATATATGGCAGCAGTATTCCATGCAAGGGCGAATGGTTGATCTGGAAGGGATAACAGATGAAATACAATGAGTCGCAATAACAACAAAGATGAGGGCATTATTCTAAATCCTTGATGTAAAAATCATCTGAATCACTTTCTCTCAGTGAATATTCTAACAAAATCCATTTGGCAAATTTTATTTAAAGAGATAAATAAAATATATATATATATTTATATAGGGTGACCCCAAAAAACGGGAACTTTTTAACTATCCAATAACACCAAGAGTGATGGAAGAAAAATATTTAATTCATAGTAATTGAAACCTTAAAACATGCCATTTAAGAAACAATGATGGAATTTTCATTTTTTTAAAATTACGTCCTGTAGATGGCGTCCTCCTGTACGAATGCATTCTTGAAATCTGCTGTTGAGATTCCTCATTGACTGCTACAACATCTCAGCTGGGATACTGTGAAATTGTTTCTCGTTACTAAAATGGAGAAATGTTTACTTGCTCAAGGTCACTGTCTCGCAGTGTTGCCATCTGTTCATGTCTGGCAATACGCACTTCAAAAATTCCCGTCTTTTTGGGTCACCCTATATATAGCAAATTAAAAATTTTTCCTTGATGATTTACATGAAAGAAAATCTATTTGCAAAAATGTGTTTGTGTGTGTCTCCTATACCCTAACATAGCAGAAAAAATCAAGTTAACCAATCAAAAGAATGATGTATGAAAATGTAAAATTAAAATAAATTTAGACATTCCCTTATCATTGCCGAACAACTGTTATCTAACAGGGAAGAAATGAGAAAGAGAAACCAAAATAATACAAAAAGATCAACTAGCATGCATTCCCTAGCTAAAGTTAAACCAGTCTAATAAATGGAAAATGACATTATTTTAACTGGGGCTGGACTAACGAGTTTTTCTCAGAAGTGCAAATCCATGATCAGCCTCTTGAAGATGCTATTTTAAGTGAACCCCACTCACATGACACAACTGTGCCACACTCTCTCACCTTTCACCAAAGTACAACGAATAGCTTATCTCTCTCCCAATTCTAATCTTAACCTTAATCTGATACTTAAATGTCCAGATGATGGAGAAAAAGAGATAAATCTCCGTGGATTTCTTTCATTCGCCTAAGCCAAATCAATATCCGCATCACGGCTAATAACCACAAAATATACAGCATTTCTTCTCCATGTTACAATAAACAGAACTTCCAAAATAAAAACCAATACTGAATCATGGGAACCATGTAGTATTCAAGAACCCTGCACAGGAAGTGTACTGCCACACAGTGAGAAAAGACTGCTCCCTATCACTGCAATGGACACATTCCGGTGGATTTACCATTCCCACTGTGAAGGACTTTTTTGAAATCAGAGTGCCCAGCTAATCACCAGCCAGGTGATAGATGCCTCATCATTTTTAAGGCAACACAATATATGTCTTGTTCTTGAGTTTTCAAGTAGAGAATCGTTGTAAGCTCTAGAATCAAGAACAAAACTGTGGGATTGCCCCAACTTGTCTGCTAATGGACTACACTGAACATGCACTCGATGGCATAGCAATCAGCAACATGACATGAAAGAAACCTATAGGTTGACTATAATGTATGATGTGGCACTGCTTAACAGGGACTGCTTAACACATTTTCTACCTACCACATCCTGTGATTGAATGAGCAAAAAAAGTGAAAGGGAGACAGAGAGTAAGAAATAGGTAATTTCTTTTTATACCATCAATTGCTATGCCATCTAGCAGGTATTGAACAAAGTCCATTGACAGACAAAATGGGTTAACCTGAAAAAGGTTATGGGCAATTTCTGTAGACCCTTGGACCAACCATATGTTTTCTAGTACAAAACAACAAAAAGGATATATGAATTCAACAAAGAATTATATATATATATATATATATATATATATATATATGTAAGCAAATGTGTGGATGTAGATCCGAAGGTATGATGAAAATGTGGAAAAGACAAAGCAAAATCCGAATATGTGAGTTTGCTGTTTTTATTTTGTTTTTGTTTTTGTTATTCTGTCGACGTCAGACGTTTCGGTCAAATAGACCTTCTTCAGGACATGGTTAATGGAGACATATTTATATTAGATTGAAGTTAGATGAAGAGACGATATATACAGGACTGGTCAGAAACAGAAAAACTGAAATTCTAAAGTCAGAGTATTCTTTCTTGGAGTCGGATACGCTGGCGCCGCGTGGGCGGCACTACGAAAACCTGCTCTCTTCATCTAACTTAAATCTAATATAAATATGTCTCCATTAACCATGTCCTGAAGAAGGTCTATTTGACCGAAACGTCTGACGTCGACAGAATAACAAAAACAAAAACAAAATAAAAACAGTAAACTCACATATTCGGATTTTGCTTTGTCTTTTCCACATTTTCATCATATATATATATATATATATATGCAGGTCCGTACACAAAATAAATACTGTTTAAAATAAACAGTGTCTATTCAAATACAAATATCATTAAAGATAACATTTGAAATAAATATATTATATATGTGTATGCCATGGCAAGTATATATACATATATGTGTGTGTTTCTGCATGAGTTTATATACTTATATGTGTGTGCGACAAACTTGGTTCTATAGGAGAAGGAAAGTCTGAATTAAAAAATGGCCTCATAAAGGTTGAACTCTGTCAGGCTATCTTGCTCAAGAAACACCACTTCTACTACAGATGCAGTACATGTGATGGGTCATGGGATTTACAACTGCAATATAGAATTAATATGAGTAAAAATTTGTCACATAGATGATTGATGTTATCTTCAGCATCCCGACTCCAGAGTTTTGTAGGCACACCTGTCCATCCACTCTTCAGAGGGTATCAACAATTTACTGCTTATATTTTTCTTTTTTTATTCTTTGTTGTAACCTAGAAAGGGTAACCAAAACAGAGGTTGAAAAGGAAATGGTAATCTTTATAACATCAACAAAATACAATACTCACCAGTGGCTTGAAGTAGGTAAACCACTGCTAGTAGTGGACTACTCAGACAGCATATTACCCTCTACTTTCAATAGTATCCAACGTATTTATGAGGATTGGGACATACCCATTAATGTTCATAGGTACGGTATATAACATTCTTTGAAAAAATCTACATATTCAGACAACCTAAAACAAAAATGCCCTCATTTACCCACCATAGAGAACCCTTCCTACCTGCCATCAGGATGGCTGATGCCCAACTCCACAAGAGCACATCCCTGTACCTGCTTGGCCTGACGCTGTCCACTGACCTGAAGTGGAACAACTACATTGAATCTATAGCTTCATCTACCACAAAGAAAGTTGGTTCTCTTTGTTGCGACAGAAGGTTTTTCTCACCTGAGTCCATTCTTCAGATCTACAAATCAAACCTTGCATGGAATACTGCTGCCTTATATGGTCTGGTGCTCCCGCTGTTTATCTCGAGGTCCTTGCCAAACTCCAGAAACAGATATGCAACATGGTCCAGATTTAGCATCCCATCTGCAGTCGCTATCCCACAGTCATGCTGGTGCTTCTCTCTGTCTTTTCTACAAATACTTTCATGGCAACTGCTCGGACAAGCTACTTTCACTAATTCCTAGACTGCATGAATTTAAGTGTGCTACCAGGTTGGCATCTTGGTCCCACCCTTTCACTGTTGAAATGGCTAAATATAACCATCTCTTCAACAGCATCTTATCTCGCATCTCCCGTCAGTCGAACTCCCTTTCTATCACTTGCTTCCCTGAAAGCTATAATCTTCAAATATTCAAATGTAATGTCAATCAACATCTTCTAATGCCTTGACCTTGATCCCTGTCCTTCTCTTTATCCTTTTCTCAAACACTCCTCTTTACTCTTACTCTCACTCTCTGTAACCTTTTGCATGCCAGTGGCACTCCCACCTTGCTTGGGGTGATTTGCTTAAAACAAAAAAAAATTCTTGATAATCATTAATAGATTAGCAAAAGGCATTCAGATCAAAATATCATTTTGACAATCCTTACACACTCTATTTTCAAAAAGGAAATCTGATGTATGCATGCTAGAAAAATATAATGAAAAGATTAATCGCAGTGCCTTGTCACTCATCTTTAATGATACCTGTATAAAAGAGGGATTGTTGCCTAAGTCAAAGCATCAAATTGCTGATCAATAAACATTGTCTTTGATGGTTAGGACAAGTAGCAAAAATGAAAGAGTATATAGGAATAAAGTGTTGTTGCTGACACTGTAGTTTGAATGCACATCACCAGTGAGCAGTCACGGACAATTCAAATATTAAATAAGTAGATCACATGATCATAAAAGAAATGTATAAATGGGAATTAGTGTGACGTCTAAGGGATTGCTATACTATCCAATATACAATTTCTCTATACTAATCATTATACGAATTACTATTCGAGGATTACCATTTGAACAAGTATTATTAGTGTGAGTATTATGTGAAGGTTTTACTACTACCAGTAGCTGCATTACAAAGTCTCAACTACAGTGAGTATTTGGAAGTGATAACAAGCATTTGTTGACCTAACAAAGTTATAAAAAGTGAGCGTCTAACCTCACAAAAAAGAGTCTTATTCAGTGAATTCACAGCAGAGTTGCCATCTTCAAAGGACCAACTCAAAACAACACTGAAAGCCACTGGACTTGAGCATAAATCATTTAAAACACATGCAAAAGACTGTAACAACTGCTGGTGTCCCATCTCCATTGGAATCAAAAATATCAACGCGACTAGAGGAGAAAAGGAAGAAGTCAAACGGCATAAGAAAAAGGTTCAACAAAATCAGCCTTGTCCTCAGCCAGCATTACTATACAGTCAGTGCCATCAGCTCTTCCATCATGAGTCTACTTCATCATCAATGCCATCATTATTAAGAAAGTAATCAGTAAAGAAGAAATTAAATTCTTGGATATGAGATAAAGCTGTCAACAATGACAGTATATATATATATATATATATATATATATATATATATATATATATATATATATATATATATATATATACATATATATATACATATATATATATATATATATATATATATATATATATATATATATATATATTTGTATTTAAGCAGCAATCTTTCTTTCATGCACATTTCATTGAATTATGACAGACAAGGTACTTTGATTTAGTTTTTTATAGAATTTCTCATGATCTAATAATTGTTTTCTTTTCAGATGATAAATTATATAAAAACTGTCCAAATGTTCTTTTTTTCCAAGTGCTTTCAAAATATAAATTTAGCCATTTTCAAGGATTAAATATTTTAACTGTTAAATAAGAAATAGTTTGTTGCATGTATGTAATTATATAATGTTTTCATTTTTTCAAAACACAGTCAATATATTGTGTCCATGTTCATAGTTGATATTACTGAGTGTTGTTTTTTTTGTTTTTATTAATAAGGCTTGCATTACTTTTAGCCTTTTTTTTTGCATATATATATATATATATATATATATATATATATATATATATATATATATATATTATGGAAATAAAAATGGCAAGAAAAGCTTTACCATTCATGATTGAAAAAAAATTAACCAGTCGACTGGTTTCACCCTCACGTAACAGAGTTGAAATTGATATTGTTACAATATAAAATATAAAACATAAGAAGCATGTAATGAAATAAAGGCAAAAAAATCAGATGGAAATAATGCCAAGCCCTAACAGACATTCCCCCTGTTTACAGAGGGAGGGCTGTCTGGACTTGACATAGATTGTTTCCAATGCCTTCAAATGTAATAAAGAATGAGCATGACTAAGGATGGAAAAAGAGTCTATGCTGAAATTGGTGGCACAGCTTGGATTATATTTATAAGGTGCTCAGTGATGGCGGAGCCATATGTGTTGTTGATCCCGTCACCAGATTGGAACGTACCATTCCTATATATATATTCTAAAGAAGTGATGGATTATTATTTATTAATGCAACAGATTTTATTACTTAAAATTTTGTCAGCTGAATAAACAAAAATTCTTTAGAAATTGCTTTGTTTAATCAGATATAAATGTTTCAAGAGTCGGAAAAAGATTTGCATTTGTAAGGCACTATTTAACTTTGCTTGATTGTCAACTCACTCCATATGGAAATAATGTCAAGCCCTAACAGACATTCCCCCTGTTTACAGAGGGAGGGCTATCTGGACCTGGCATAGATTATTTACAATACAATACAAGAATGAGCATGACTAAGGATGGAGAAAGAGTCTATGCTGAAATTGGTGGCACAGCTTGGATTATTTATAAGGTGCTCAGTGATAGCGGAGCTGTATGTGTTGTTGATGACGTCACCAGATTGGAACATACCATTCCTATATTATTTATTAATCCAACAGATTTTATAACTTAGGATATGAAATTGAGTAGATATAAATATTTCCAGAGTCGGAAAAAGATTTGCATTTATAAGGCACTATTTAACTTTGCTTGATCGTCAACGCACTCCAGAGTTGAGGCGGATTAAAACATGTTGTATCTGATGACAGTTTCTCTTGTCAAGGAAAAGCAGATTCAAATCCTACTATTTTTCGTTAATAAGATCTTGAACTCATCTGGTGTATAGAGTACTATCGGAGTTATCTCCTCCTCGTTTCCTTAACCCTTCAACAGGGGTCTCTCTCCCACGAGTATAAATACTGGCTCACCCTTCTCTCTTTCTCTTTTCCTGCTTATGCACACGTGCGGCCAGCTATCTCGAATTAGGCCTCGGGCCAAAACCTCGCGCTTGAGGCGAGGTATAAAAAACTTTCTCATTTTACTTTCCAATATGTGAACTCTCATACAAACAGCGTTTCCAATATTCTGGGAACACGCTAAAAACAAAATACACATCCGTACGGACATTCAACACACACACATAATTTTCTATACAAACAC